>PVHT020000180.1:14103730-14274284 GCA_004024745.2 Catagonus wagneri
GGCGGCATACGAAAGTTCCCAGGCTAGGGGTCTAACAGGAGCTGTAGCTGCCAGCCTGAGCCACAGCCACAGCAACGCGGGATCCAAGCCGCGTCTGCAACCTACACCACAGCTCACGGCAACGCCGGATCCTTAACCCACTGAGCAAGGCCAGGGATCGAACCCACAACCTCATGGTTCCTAGTCAGATTCGTTAACCACTGAGCCACGACGGTTACTCCTAGAGTCATGCTTTTTGAAAGCACAAGGGCACCCACACTCACTATGGCCACCTCTTTACCACGGATTCGCCCACTTACCCCTCCGCTACTCTCTCCAGAGAATCACTCCTTGCCAGCAACAGCTCTTCTCCAGCAAGGTCATCAACATCAGGGGACTCCTCTGCAGACCTCCCACAAGTGTCCTCTCTGTCATGCTACCTGCTGTGGATGGCCAGTCTCCCCCAATGCTTTCTTCCACTCCGGATGCTGAGCTCCGCCCTCTTTGCTCTTCTATCTTCTAGCCTGCGCCCTATTAGCCTCTTTCAGGGTCACCAAAAAAAAAAAAAAGACTCAGTCCATAGACCAGGGAGTTCTCCATAGTTTGTTCCACCCCACCACACACACAGTTTCCCTCCACCCCAGTGGACTGCCCTTCATCCCAGTCCAGTTACATTATTTGTGGTTCACTCCTTCTTCCTAAGCACCAGACCCTGACAGCCATGACCCGATAAACCTCTCTGCAGTTACAAAGGAGCAACGTGCCCAAATCTGAATTCACTGTCTTATCCCCAGACTCTGCCCTTCTAAATTCTCAGTGCCCTCTACCAAATCACCTAAGTCAGAAATCTGAGAGTCTTCCTAGACGGCTTCCTCACATCCATGATGACCAAAGTCTTTTCCATTCCATCTCCTTGACACATTGTAATATGTCCCTCTGTTCCCCCCTCACTGCTCTGCCTTAGTTCAGGTGCCCGTACTATCTGTCAGAATATATTACAGCAGTTTGCTCCTGATCAGGATCCTGGCCTCCAGACTCCTTGGTTTTGTCACCAGGGAGATCTTTACAAAGAGGTGACTGACCATGTTCTTCAGGCCCTGGGACGGTTGGCCACTGCCCAAGATGGAGACTGAGCATCCTGCTGGCACTTGAACCTTTCTATGTCAGACCCCTACCTACTTCCTCAACCCCAGCTTTCCATGCCCGCACCCTCTCCACTCTGGCTCTGCGAATACCAGCTTCTGACTATTGTCTCATGCTCTCAAGCCAGGGTTAACTTTTTTTTTTTTTTTTCCCCTGGGTTTTTTTTTTGGAGTGGGGAATCTGACCCCTCACCTACTCCTCTGTGTCTATTTAGCAAATATTCATTCCTCTCTAGAAGTTCCCGTCGTGGCTCAGCGGTTAATGAACCCATTTAGCATCCATGAGGATGCGGGTTTGATCCCTGGCCTCACTCAGTGGGTTAAGGATCCGGCATTTCTGTGAGCTGTGGTGTAGGTCGCAGATGCAGCTCAGATCCCGCATTGCTGTGGCTGTGGCACAGGCCAGCAGCTACAGCTCCAATTAGACCCCTAGCCTGGGAACCTCCATATGCTGCCAGTTTGGCCCTAAAAAGACCAAAAAGAAAAACAAAAAAAAGCAAATATTCATTCCTCTCTAGAGATTGAGCCCAAGCATCCCCTTTTCCACAAAGTCTTTTCTGCATCTTCTCTCTGCATCCTTAGTGTGCCTCAGAAGGCTCTGAGTGTAGATCCTGCCCCTTCCTTTTGACTTGTGCTCTCTCCCTCCAACTACCAACTCCTAGTGCTGTGTCTGCCTCGGCTCTGCACCCCTGAGGCCCAGCTCAGTGCTGGGCACAGACAGGCAGCATCACCATCTGAGTGAGTGATGCCCCTCCATGTGTCTCTGGTAACTTTCTTTTTTCTGCCCTGTGACTATTCCAAACTTCTCTGCTGAGGCCCTAGCCTCAGTCTCTCTATTTATTCCCCTAGGATAGCTTAGCCTCCAAATTCACCAAGCAAAGAACCCACCAATCTTTAGGGAAATTCCTCAGCAAAGAGCTTCACACTGCCACCCCCACCCCTCCGCTTCCTGAGGAGAGGTGACATCCTCTCCATCTCCCACAAGACCAAGCCTGGAGCCTGTCTCTGCCACCACCTAACTACATTCCTGACCTCTTTACTCCCTAGTGACTCCTTCTGCATACAAACACTTTACTGATTTCTCTCAATTAAAATCCCTTTGTTGGAGTTCCCATCTTGGCTCAGCAGAAACAAATCTGACTAGCATCCATGAGGACACAGGTTCAATCCCTGGCCTTGCTCAGTGGGTTAATGATCTGGCATTTCCATGAGCTGTGGTGTAGGTCGCAGATGTGGCTTGGATCTCACGTTGCTGCAGCTCTGGTGTAGGCCGGCAGCTGTAGCTCTGATTAGACCCCTAGCCTGGGAACCTCCATATGCCACAGGTGCAGCCCTAAAAAGACAAAAACAAAACAAAACAAAACAAAACCTTCTGTCAAGCCCACCTCAACCTCTCTTTACAGTTCTATGTATTCTTTCCTCTCATGGATAATTTTGCAAATGAGGTCTCACTTCCTTTCTTCTCTTATTCACTCCTCAAGCCACCTGGCTTTACCCCCCCCCAAATGCCAAAAGTTACTGAAGCCGTTGGTGACCTCCCTGGATGTCAAACATCCTGGGCACTGTCCGTTCTTAATTTTCTTGACTCTGTGGGATTTGACACCGTTAGCCATCTACTCAAAGCTTTTAATGCTCTTCACCTTTGACTTCTGTGCCCTACTCTTTCTGGGGGTCTCCTCAGCCCCCTCTGTAGGCCCCTTGTCCCCTCCTGCCTTTGGTCTGGGGTCCTCCCCCGGGTATTCTCTGTGGCCTGCTTCTCAGGGCTCTTCATGCTTTCCCTGGGGGAAGTGACTTAGATCCATGGCTTAAACCTCCACCTGTTCTTTAATGCCAACCACATCTATATTTATTACCCAGACCCTTCTCTTGAATTCCTCTCTCATAAATCCAGCTACCAACTGGATCTTACCATTTAGATGTCTTATACTTCAAATTTTCAGTAAGTTGAAATCGAATTCCTTTAGACATGAAGATCAATGACACTGGGTAGACAACTCAAACAACAGAACCTACCTAAACACACATATTTGATATGTGATAGAGGAGGCTTCCAGCACATTATACATAAATGCTATTTGGGCTATTTGAAAACTGATCAGTTTTAGCTTTTTACCTTAGAGCATAAATTAAAATAAATTACACGAACCAAAAAAGTAATGGAATTCCCACTATGGTGCAATGGGATCAGCAGCATTATGGGAGCACTGGGATGCAGGTTCCATCCCCCCGCCCGGCACGATGGGTTAAGGATCTGGTGTTGCTGTAACTGTGGCCTAGGTTGAGACTGTGGCTCAGATCTGATCCCTGGCCTGGGAGCTCCATATGCCTCAGGGAGGTCAAAAAAGAAATAAAATGTATATATAAAAATTCAGACCTTAAAACATAAGAGGGGAGTTCTCGCTGTGGTGCAGTGGTTAACGAATCTGACTAGGAAGCATGAGCTTGCGGGTTTGATCCCTGTTCTTGCTCAGTGGGTTAATAATTCGGCGTTGCCGTGAGCTGTGGTATAGGTCACAGACGCGGCTTGGATCTGGCGTGGCTGTGGCTGTGGCATAGGCCAGCAGCTGTAGCTCCAATTCGACCCCTAGCCTGGGAACCTCCATGTGCCATGGGTGCGGCCGTAAAAAGCACAAAGAAACAAAAAAACAAACAAAAACCCAAAAACAAACATAAAACAATTTGGCTGTGAACCTAAAACTGCTCTAAGAAATAAACTCTAATTTAAAAAAGTTAAGGACTTCTCGGAGTTCCCATTGTGGCTCAGTGGTTAAAGAATCTGACTAGGAACCATGAGGTTGTGGGTTCAATCCCTGGCCTCACTCAGTGGGTTAAGGATCCGGTGTTGCCGTGAGCTGTGGTGTAGGTTGCAGATGCGGCTTGGATCCTGCGTTGCTGTGGCTGTGGCGAAGGTTGGCAGCTACAGCTCCTGTTAGACCCCTAGCCTGGGAACCTTCATATGCCGCGGGAGGAAAGGCAAAATGACTAAATAAATAAATAAATAAATAAGCTAAGGAGTTCCCATCGTGGGCTCAGTGGTTAATGAATCTGACTAGGAACCATGAGGTTGTGGGTTCGATCGCTGGCCATACTCAGTGGGTTAACAATCTGGCGTTGCCATGAGCTGTGGTGTAGGTTGCAGACGTGGCTCGGATCTGGCGTTGCTGTGGGTCTGGCGTAGGCTGGCGGCTACAGTTCCAATTTGACCCCTAGCCTAGTAACCTCCATATGCTGCGAGTGTGGCCCTAGAAAAGGCAAAAAGACAAAAATAAAATAAAAAAGCTAAATATGGAGTTCCCGTTGTGGTTCAGTGGTTAATGAATCCAACTAGAAACCATGAGGTTGCGGGTTCGATCCCTGGCCTCGCTCAGTGGGTTGAGGATCCGGCGTTGCTGTGAGCTGTGGTGTAGGTTGCAGACGCTCAGATCCCCCATTGCTGTGGCTGTGGCGTAGGCTGGCGGCTACAGCTCCAATTAGACCCCTAACCTGGAACCTCCATATGCCGCGGGTGCAGCCCTAGAAGAGGCAAAGACAAAAAAATAAATAAATAAAAAACTAAATATGATTATATATTAGATATCTGAGAGGCAAAGGATCTCTAAAGCAATCGAAGAAATAAAAGAATGTTCAGAAACAACAACCTAGAAATTTAACCTCTATCTCATAAATATCTACAAATTAAAAGGCAGATATTCTTAGAATATATTTGAATATGTAAAAGATCAATCTCTTTAATGTATAAAAAGTTCATACAAATAGATAAGAAAAATACCAAGACCCTAATAGTTAAAATGGACAAAGAACACAAATAAAGGGGGATATAAATGGTTAGGTCATGAGAAAACTGTTCAACCTCAGTGATAATCAAAGATGTCCAAATTAAAACAGCTGAACCAAACTAAACAGAAAACCAAAGCTATCATTGCTTGCCTTTCAAACTAGCACAGATGTCTGCATGCACCTCTTAGTGGGCTGACTCCCTATACTCCGACTGGCCCCCTTCAGTCCTCCCTACACTGTGGGATTTCTAACTCAGAAATCACCCCTCCACCTCACACTCTCTTGCCTTAACATTCCTTTAAAGTGCCCATGATGGGAATCATGAGAAAGCGCCAGCAGCGCCCCCTGGCACATCTGCCAGTTTGCTGTCTGATCCCCTTCTAGCTTCATCTCCCACCACTTCTCCCACAGATATCTAAGTTCCAATTTATAGGGAACTCGTGTGGTCATTTCCAGGACTATTTCACACTTTGGTGCCTGCACTCGTGCTGTGATTAATCCTGGAAGACCAACCTTCATCTTCTTCCTATTCCTTCCGGAAGCTTTTCCTGATGCTGCCAGTCTCCTTTGGATGTCCTTCAGGTCCCCCCCAAGACACCCTTCATTCCACAGCACTGAGCACACGGCATCATGACCACTCACGTATTTGTTTTTCTCCTTCATGGTCTATGAGCTTCTCAGGGGAGGGGACTGTTTTATTCATCTGTAGAGTCCCAGCACTGCACCCAGAGCCAAGTATGTATAAGTATGCCGGAATGAATGGATGGCTGATGTATGAGCAGGGCCATGAGCAAGCTGAAGAATGGGCCAGGCGAGGGTGGACACCTTACCTCCTGAAGGACATTCCGGGCAGCACAGTACCAAGCCCGACTCACGAGGGAGGCCTCTTTCTGATCTGACAGAGGCAGGAAGCTCAGAATATATGTGAGCATCTGAGGGAAAAAGATAGGGCATGGGGGGCTATTAGTGCTGGTGGGGGCCTTTGGAACATTCACCAGCTGATAGCACGGGTCAGACGGTACTGGAGAACTGGTGTCTAGTTCATCTTGGATCCTAATCTTCATAGAGTCTTCACTTCCCCTCCTCAGCCTCCACGTATCTTTACTGTGAACAAATCTTTCCTCAGCACCTCCTGGATGCAGGCTGTTTCTAACTGATAAAAATCAGATTTCCCGCTTATCTGGGCATTGGGACCAGATAAACCTAGTTTAAATCCTTAATCTCTTAACTGACCGCTCTGAGTCTTGTTTTCCTGATCTATAAAATGGCATTTGTAGTGAGATTTATTACTTTTTTTTAATTTAGTTTTTTGCTTTTTATGGCCGCACCCACGGCAAATGGAGGTTCCCGGGCTAGGGGTCGAATTGGAGCTACAGCTGCCGGCCTACGCCACAGCTACAGCAATGCCAGATCCAAGCCGCATCTGCGACCTACACCATAGCTCATGGCAACACTCGATCCTTAACCCACTGAGAGAAGCCAGGGATCGAACTCGCAACCTCATAGTTCCTAGTCGGATTCGTTAACTGCTGCACCACAACGGGAACTCCCTGTAGTGAGATTTAAATGGGTTGTTGTGACCAGTAAGTAACATGGTAAAGGGTCTTGAGTAGAATCTAGAACACAGCAAGTCAGATGCTCCTCCTTTAGCTTCAGGAAGTTACACTGGGACTGCACATTTTCCCGTCTTCACTTGCCAACTTACCTTCTCAGCTGGCTCTTAAGATAGGATCTCAGCAAGACCCAGCCAGGCAGGCTCAGGCTCTGACTCCACCTACGCTCTATGAGGAAAGGGGTGGGTGGGGGAATGATCTGATACTATTATTTTCTTCTGGAATCTACCCCCCCCCCTTTTTTTTTAATAGCTGCTCCTGCGGCATATAGAAGTTTGTGGGTCAGGGACTGAATCTGAATCGCAGCAGTGACTTAGACCACAGTTGCTGCAGCAACACTGGATCCTTTAATCTACTGTGCAGGGCCTCCACAGCAACCCAAGCCACTACAGTCATATTCTTAACCCACTGTATCACAGCAGGAACTCTGGAATCTTCCCTCCTGATTCCTGTAACACTTTTCTTGGACTGCTTTCACCACTCCAATTGTCCTATTTCTGCATTCTTCTGTGGCTCCCAGGGCTCAGTCCTAGGTCTCGCAATCTGTTTGCTTTCGAGGATAATAAATTCATTTGCATGGCTTTAATAGTTACCTCTACAGGAATAATCAGCAATTCCGTGTCGCCAAATTGTTTTTATCACTCATGTGCTAGTCTACTATTGCCAACTGTCCACAGGATCCTTCATCCAAATGTTTTACCATCACCTTCATTTCAGTCTCAGTCCAAAGTAGCCTCTCCTCCCACCTTTCCAGCCCTTGGGCCTCAAGGTCAACAGTGCATCTTGCCTGAAGATCCTGATAATACTTTGTTCTCCTCATGCTCTTTTGTCCCTTGCTCTCAGATACAGGTGTAAAGCACAGGCTTTAGGCCAGGCTATCTTAGACTCACTCAAATCCCAGCTCCAGTATTTCCTAGTTGTATGATCTGTGTGACCTCAGGCAAGTACTTGAGCTCTTTATGCCTCAGTTTCCACACCTGTAAAGTGGGGATATTAAAAATCTAGATTATAGTCTTTATGATGGGGATTAAATTTTATATATACATGGTGTTTCATAAATCATTGCTGGGTTGCTATTACTAACATTTCTACCTTTGAAACCTTACCACCTTAGTAGCCCACATCTTCATCACCCCAGAACTGGATTCCTTCCACAGTTTCCCACCTGACTGCTCTGCCTCCAGGCTCATTCTTGCTAATCAATCTGCACACTGCAACAAGGTTAATTTTCCTAAAAAATAGCTTTCAGTTTCAGTGCACTCGTGATGAAAACCTTCAGGGTTCCCTAGTACCCTCAAGGCAAAATCTTTTCTCTTGGCCCAATACTGCCAGACCTCCATACCTGACGGGACCCCTTGTCCAGAGCTTCCCCAACCCAGTCTCCTCACTATCCTACAAACACAGCCTGTCTACTTCCTTATTTCTTTTTGCCTATGTGGATCTTTTCCCTGGAATGTTCTTCCTTAAGCCTGACCTCACCAGCCCATTCTGATCTCTTCTTCCCTTTTCTGATCCTTAGTACACAGAAGGTACTCAGCCAACACTTACTGGATTGAATGAAATAAGGATGGATGGTCTTTTACCTTGATATTCACCAAAGGTTTGCTCAAAGAAGGGGTGGGAAGATAAAGCAGATCATTACTGATAGAATGACTGGTGGGAACAGCCTCTGGGCCAGGGAAGCTAGGCCTGGGGAGGAGATCACTGATGGGTGGACTGGGACTGACCAAACCCCTACCCCTGGCAGTGGGGGTGGGTGAGTAGGAAAACCTGTCTCAGTTGAGCTAAGATAGAGGCCATCCTGTCTTCTGGGGCTCAGCAGCCAAGCCAAGAAGCAAAGGGAAGGCAATAAAGCTGGCCTCACTGAGAGGAAGGAAGCATGATTCTTTGAGCTGAGAAGGGAGGAGGCCTTTCTAGAGGAACCAGAAGAGGCAATGATAAGGCAGGAGTGGCCATGCAATGAACCCCATCCCAAGGAACTACTAGAAATATGACTGGTCATCTTTGAGATCTTTGGGGATGGAATAGATATCCTCTGGGGCAAAAGGAGGAAAGGATCCCATCACAGGGGGCTCGCTGGGGTTGGAGCCATCCTGTTTTTGCTAAGGGGAAGGGGTACCATTCTAAGGACCAATGCGGAAAGGGTGGCATGTCTCCCTTGGGCTATGGGAGGGGGCTACCAAGTCTCAGGCCAAAAAGGATGGAGAGGCCATTGCAAGAGACCACTGGGGACAAAATCTGTTACCTCTCTATGGACAGTGGCAGCAGAGTGGTCTTGCTCCTGGCTAAGGAGAGAGCGCAAACATCCTAAGGGGTGAGGAGGGTAGGGATGGCCATCACTAGCGGTTGCAGGAGTGGGGGGCAGGCCTGTCCCCAGTGAAGGAACTCAGAGACCATGCCTGAAGTTGATGGGAAGGGGGCAGTCTGTCGCCCACCGCCAGGCGAGGCCAGCAGAGTCTCTCTGGGAGAAAGGAATGGAGAGACCATTCCAAGGGGCCAGTGGGGACAAGATCGGTTACCCTTGGGGATGATGGGATGGAGCCGACATCTTCCAGAATTGAGAGGGAGGGGAGGCCATCTCAAGAGATGGGGGGTAGGCAGAGGCCCTGTCCTCGCTGAGATGATAGAGCAACCATCTCCTGGAGCCGATGGGGACTGAGAAGATGGTCCCTCAAGGTAAGCGGACGGAGTGGCCCAAAAGCGGGGCCATTACCCATAGCCTGCAGGTCCTGGGATCTCCCGAACGGGTCGTTTCCGCCAGACGGGCGGGGCCAGGCCAGCTATCTGACAGCCCCTCCCCACAGCCTGGGACCCCGAGGGCGGGGCCTGTCCCGAGCTAGGCCAGAGGTTGGCCTCCTCTCACCTCCAGGGGCAGCGACTCCGCCATAGCATCCCTGCCGCCTCCGCCCCCGCGCAAGGCTTTCTGGGAAGTGTAGTCCCGCCGACTCTGGTGGGCGGAGCTTGGGAAGGAAGTGGACCTCCCATTTCCGTCCCAGTTGCTGACGATTTGGGTCTGCACCGGAAGTGCCTTGCTGCCGATGTGGTATCCAGTGACTGCGGTTTCGGTTGCTCTCTCTTCTTTCCCTTGCTGGGTATTTGCGTCGCACCATGGCGGTAAGGAGGGCGGGTAGGGCGGGGTCGTCATGGCAAAGTGCTCCTGGGCCGAGAGACTGAAAACAGAGGGTGGGCCGCAAGGGAAGTGGGTTGGCCAGAGAGGGGTGCCATCCAGTGGCTGGGCCATACCAGATCGAGGTCGGGAGTGGAGAGGCGAAGGACCTTACCAGAAGTCTTGCCCGAGTGGGATAGACTTCCGTACCAGACAGTATCAGGACTGGCTAGAGATTTGAGGGGCTTGACGCGGCGTAGGCATCAGCCCAGATCTGGTCTACTCCAGCAGAGGCCCGAGAGGGGCACCATTCAAGCCCACTCAGGAGTCCCTTCTAAAGGGTTTGTCTGCTCAAAACTGATAGTTATCAGAGGATCCAGGAGATACTATCCTAGTATTGGATTGTTTCCATCCTAAGCAGGAGATAGTAATTACTGGGTATGCTGGGAAGGTGGTGTCAGCTCTAAGCATGATAGTTTGGAGAGGTGGACATTCCAAGGATTGTGACCCGACTGAGGTACAGATGGAACTCTGTAGCTAACCAGAATGGTGGGAAGCTAAGGAAGACCCTGGCTGATGAGGGTAATGACAGCATCTCACCGTCTCTCTGCAGCCTAAGGGCAAAGTGGGCACAAGAGGGAAGAAACAGATATTTGAAGAGAACAAAGAGACCCTGAAGTTTTACCTGCGGATCATACTGGGGGCCAACGTAAGTGCCTGCTTCCTTGCTAATGTGCACACCCAAGGTCCCACAGTCCTTATCTCTGTTTGGTGGGGTGGAGTGGTGGTGGATGTGACAGCCAAGGCCTGAGAAGAAAACTCCAATTGAAAATAAATGAGGGAGTTCCCTTCGTGGCTCAGTGGTTAATGAGCCCAACTAGGATCCATGAGGATGCGGGTTCAATTCCTGGCCTCACTCAGTGGGTTAAGGATCTGGCATTGCTGTGAGGTGCAGGTGTGGCTCAGATCCTGCATGGCTGTGGTGGTGGTGCAGCTACAGCTCTGATTCAACCCCTTGTTTGGGAACTTCTGTATGCCCCAGGTGTGGCCCTGAAAAAAAAATGGGTAGTTATCTTCTGGTGCCTTGGGTTAAGGATCTGGCATTGTCACTGCAGCAGCTTGGGTCATTGCTGTGGTGCGAGTTCAGTCCCTGGCCTGGGAACTTCCGCGTGCCTCGGGTGTGGCCAGAAAAAAAAGGGAGTTCCCTGGTGGCTCGGTGAGTTAAGAATCTGGCATTGTCACTGCTTTGGCTCTGGTTACAGCTGTGGCATGGGTACAGCCAAAAAATAAACGATGGAGTTGCCATTCTGGCTCAGTGGGTTAAGAACCTGATGTAGTGAATGTCAGGATGAGGGTTTGATCCCTGGCCTCACTCAGTGGGTTAAGGATCTGGCATTGCCCCAAGCTGTGGTGTAGGTCACAGATGCAGCTCCCACCTGACATTGCTATGACGGTGGTGTAGGATGGCAGCTGCAGCTCTGACTTAATCTCTAGCCCAGAAACTTCCCCATATGCCTCAGGTGTAGCCATAACAAGAAAAAAAAAAAAAAAAGCTATATAGTCAGAACAAAAAAAACGCAACAAAATGAGGGTGTGAGTCTCAGATGGATACTCTTCCCTTCTGAAGTACACAAGGCCTTCTTTTCTAGGCTGTTGGGTCAGAGGGCAGTCTGGGTACTCAGGGAGCAGCCTCTCTCCTCAACCCCGTGAGAAGTTTATCTCCTTTCATAGCCTGGCCTTAAATCTTGGTTAGAGTTAAGGAAGGCCAATAGTTTGGTAAGCTTTTGATTCCAGCCTGATCTGCCTACAGGCCGTTTACTGTCTTGTGACCCTGGTCATCTTCTACTCATCTGCCTCGTTTTGGGCCTGGGTAAGTGTCCCCCATCCTGGGAAGTGGATAAACACGTTGGGTCAGTGGCTGGCCTTTAATACCATTTTTGTCCTTTAGATGGCTCTGGGCTTTAGTCTGGCAGTATATGGGGCCAGCTACCATTCTATGAGCTCGATGGCAAGGGCAGCCTTCTCTGAGGATGGGGCCCTGATGGATGGTGGAATGGACCTCAACATGGAGCAGGGCATGGCAGAGTGAGTGTCCCCCGCTGCCAGGCCAGGTGAGCGGCCCCAGGGCTGGGGTGCTGGGGCCAAGGTAGCCCAAGACCAACAGCTGCTTGAAGAGGGTGGAAAGGAACTGAAGTAGGGCTCGTCTGCTATTTTTGGCCCGTGCAGCCTCCCTTCTATCCACAGGCACCTTAAGGATGTGATCCTACTGACAGCCATTGTGCAGGTGCTCAGCTGCTTCTCTCTCTACATCTGGTCCTTCTGGCTTTTGGTACGTGTGTTGTGGGGCTCCCGAGGAGGAGCTAAGGCTCGAACCCTTCTCTTCTTCCATTTCCTGTACTTGGCTTTAAGCTACCTTTTCTCTCCTAGGCACCAGGCAGAGCCCTTTACCTCCTGTGGGTCAATGTACTGGGCCCTTGGTTCACAGCAGACAGTAACACCCCAGCACCAGAGCACAACGAGAAAAGGCAGCGCCGACAGGAGCGGCGGCAGATGAAGCGGTTATAGCCACTGACATTGTGGCTACAAGTTTCTGAGCCCTGGGTGGCTCTGTCAGGCTGCATAGCCCCCATGCCAGGAGCAATGAGGGCCCAGTCTAGGGGCCAAAAGCAGTCTAAGGGATAAAATTGAATAAATGGCTTACAATGTGGTTAACAGCTGTGTGGGTGATAATGAGGGATAGAGCAGGAATAGCCAGTCCTTTGGTATTTTCCTTCTGCTATAGGCTCAGCATAGTGGGTACTTTGCTTTTGTTTTGTTTTGCTTTTGGTTACACCCTCAGCATGTGCAAGTTCCTGGGTCCAGGACTGAACGCATGCTACGGCAGTGACCCGAGTTGCTGCAGTGGACAACGCTGGATCCTTGACCTGCTGCACTACAAAGAAACTAGCATGGTGGGTACCTTGAAAGAAGAAAAAGGCTGTTGGATTGGTAGGAAAACTTTATTATGCTCCATGCATCCAGGGAGCTCATACATGCACACACACTCACACAGGCACACAGCTAATACTGCTCACGGCACTGGCCACGGGCACAGTGGCCCTAGTGTTGAGAGAGGGTGAGAATTCCGCTCTGGTCCCTCCTCACTGTAGTTTCCTGCACTGCAGGCTGGGGTGGAGATAGATGTGCAGGAGGCAGCGCCTTCACACTTCTAGGCCAGGACCCTTACTCAGTCCTAGTGCCTGAACCAGGTCCTCCCCAAGGCCACTCTTCAATGTCCGTCTCACTGCAAGGACAGAGCAGGGTTAGAGGGGGCGATGGGGTTAAGGTGGGCAGCAGGCTTGTGGGCGATACTTACAAGACTTGCGGTTGCCACGGGAACGCTTGCGCTCCCGAGCAGCTAAGGCACGAGGACTGCTCTTGGTCACTGACTGCACCAGTAGGTCCATGATCTCATCTGAAGTGTCACTGGGTAAAGCAGAGGCTGGAGGTTCTTCTGGGGGTACAATGGAGGGCCCCACTGCTGTAGGCGTGACTGGGGAGCTGTTCTGGACATTGCCTGAGGGAGCCAGAGAGGAAGTTCAGGCCAAGGTGGCCCCAGAGCCCACCGCCCCCAGAGGCCATAGGTCCCACCTCTGCTGCGGCGGCCATGTGCAGTGTCCTCAGGCTTGCTGGCCAGCAGACTCTTCATGCTGGCGTGACTGTCTGCA
The DNA here is from genome assembly GCA_004024745.2 of Catagonus wagneri. Taxonomy (NCBI): domain Eukaryota; kingdom Metazoa; phylum Chordata; class Mammalia; order Artiodactyla; family Tayassuidae; genus Catagonus; species Catagonus wagneri. The sequence goes on from PVHT020000180.1 coordinate 14,117,055, forward strand.
TCCCCTCTTCCTGGCCCACTGCTCACAGCCACTGGGACAGATGGGTGGCTGGGGGTTTCCCCAGCCACACCTGAGAATTTCTCTGTCTGGAGAGGGTAAACGGGTGAGTTGGGAATAGAGGAAAAAAACCGTAGGGGTGGTGGTCACGACCCAGAAGGGACACCCACCTCGGTGATCATGCGTCCCCGGGTCTTGTTGCGCTCACGGTACGTTGCTCGCTTCTGCTGCTGCTGCAGCACCCGCTCCCGGCAAGTCCGGTACTCCAGTGCAAACTCCCGCAGCGTGTGGCAGAACTGCATGATGCGGACCTCACGGGCTGCCTCTGCCGTGTACCCCAGGTACAGCAGGAAGGCATGGAACCTAGGCAGGTTGTGGAGGGGAGGGGCGGTGTGTCTACTTGGGGTTTGAGGGGTGGTGGTGGTAGTCCTGCCTCTGGCCTAAACCCTCACCTGTTGCACACACGGCGGTGTACAACCCTCAGCATGGCAACACGGCGGGTACAGTGGGCCAGGAAGTGGGTGAGGCGGGCACGCAGGGCTGGAGCCAGCTCATGCTTGGCCAGGCTCCTCAAGCTCTCCTCTGCTGCCCGGCTCCGGCGCTCCAGCTGCCCCAGGTTCTCAGTCAGCTGCTCAAAGTCCACCTAGAAAAGCAGCGGGTACACAGGCTGTCCCCCCACAGAAAGACACTGCCTCAGGCTGCCTCTGTGTGTGCTGGGCTGGCCAGCCTGGGCCCTGCCCTCCAAAAGCTTACAGACTAATGCAGGAGATAGTCAAGTCTACGTGATGCAGTGGGGAGCAGAGCAAGCTTCTTGGGATAAGTGGCAGCTAAACAGACCCAAGAGTGGGTGGATGTAGCCAGGCCAATAGAGGAAAGAGCGTTTCTGACTGAGGACACAGTCCACGTGAACACCAGCAGCCTGAGCAAGCCCTGGCATGGCAGCCCACTTAAGGAGAGGAAGCAGTGCTCCCTCTTGCCACAACTAGTCTTAAGCCTCTAGCAGGTGCTAACCTTGGCACAGCGGGTCAGGGCAGGAATTTCTGAGTAGAGGTCAGAGGAATCAGGTCTGATCTGGAGCACCAGGGAGCAGAGATGATGCAGCAGTGACTGTCGGCGCACCGTGTCCTTCACCTCCGAAACCTTTTCCAGGTAGCTCAACTCAAAGCCCCTGCTCTGAAAGGACCTCATCTGAGCCTGGGTCTGGTTAGCTCCAGAGCCCAGGCCTTCCAGCCCTTATGTGCCCTCAACTCACCTGGGAGCCGTTGAGGAAGTTGCCCACAGCCAGCAGGGTGGCCAGGATGCAGCGGAAGGTGGCATTTTGCACCAGCTGTTCCATGCCCACTTTCAGGTCAAACAGTGGCTCTGCAATTTCCTGGTGGGAGAGACCAGGGACTCAGACTACGTGGTCATCATGCTCACCTGTCCCCACTGCCTGTCCCATCCCATGACCCAGGTACCCGCTCCATGCTGTCATAATCCAGTTTGAAGGCCCAGAGTTGTAGGCGGGCAGCCAGGCCCCCGATGGAGGCAAGGGTCATCAGGAAGTTTTCGGCTGGGCCCAGGGGTATGTCAGGGTTGGCCAGCTGGGCCTCTTCGATCTTCTGCCTCTCTTCCTCCGTGGGCATCATGGTCAGGAGCTTCTGAGAATGCACCCGCCACCCCACATAGGCTACTCAGTGCTGGCCTGAGGCCTTAGGTATTGATTTTGACTCCTCCCTGGGTCATATGGGGCAGCCCCAGAGTCTGAGGACTGCCCTGCAGAAATACCAAGCCCATGCCCACTGCAAGTTCAGGGAAAACCCACTGACCGGAGGAGAGGGTGAGACTTCCTACCCCTACCCCCAGCCCGACTAGGTATCCCTACCTCAATGCCGTCCTTGCTGACAGCAAACTCATCAAAGTTGAGCAGGGCAGCCTTAATGACGTGCACAGGTGGTAGTGTGGTTAGGCCGATGTTGATGGCGTTACTGCGCTTGGGGTCCAGGACTGTGGTCATTGTGCGGCGGCCCTCACTGGCCTTCTTTGGAGTCAGGGGAAGGGCAGATGAAGGACTCCTTTCTTTTTCTCCATTTCCCCATGTGGGAAATAAGTGGCAGCCCCAGCAGTTGAGACCCTTGAGCTCTGATTTCCTGTCCCCTCCCCTGGGATTACCTTGCAGATGAGGGTGGGCTTACCTTGGAAGGCAGCACATCCTTGGCACGAGACTCAAACAGGTGTTCTAGCCGGGCTGTATCCACTGAGACAGGCTCCAGTGAGGCCCACAGGGTGGGGCAGGGCCCAAAGCGGCTGCTAGAGCCTCCGTGGACCCCAACCAGCTTTAGCTCTCGCCAGAAAAGTTTTACTGTCTTCCTCTTGGTGGGAAGGGCTGGGCCATCAGGTATTGAGCGGGGAAGAGGGGCAGCTGGAGGTGGCGGTGGTGGAAAGGGGCTTTTGATGAGTGGGGGAAGTGGCGGAGGAGGTGGGGGGCCTCCAGAGAGCAGGGGCGGTGGGGGTGGTGGAGGTGGGACCCCTTCCCCTGCCTCCACAGATTCTACGTTCAGCAGGTCTTGGTCTTCGTCCTCCCCTAGATCTGAGAAGTCCAGGTCCCCAATGCAGAGCCTGGGTCCACGGGTACGGAGCTCCTGGATGGGCTCAGGCTTGGGGCTTGGTGGAACCAATGGCTCCTTGGGCTCTGGCTCAAGGCTCTGCTGGGCCCGGAGTAGGATTCGAGGGGTAGCACTCTGGGGAGTTCTGGGTGTAGGGGCTGGTTCTGGGGAGCCCCGTTGTACCTGGGTGTCTAGGGAAAAGGAGGCAGCTATCAGTTTCATGCTCCCTATGGAGCAAGAGGACCACATGGGTGCATCCTGCCACCACCCACCTACTCACCTGGGTGCCCATCGACATCATCAGGCATGGCTTCAGCCAGTGTCTCTGCCCGGCCCTGGGCCAGCGCAGCTTGCTTTTCTGTTTCTGCAGCTGCTACATTCTCCAGGAAGCGAGCTCTGGGGGGAGGCACTCATCAGAGAGGGTGTTTGACAGACCCCAGCCCAGGGTGCTGCACATGCCTTGCTGGGCCCTGGGCACTGCCCCTAATTGCAGGCACACACAGATGCACCAGGAACAGTCCATGCACTGAGCAGACCCAAGACCTGCCCCCCCACAGCCAGCCCATGTTCACCCTCCCTGTATCTGGGGAGGGTCCCTACCAATCCAGAATTCCCAGGTCAACTTATGGATAGAAGTTCTAGGCTAGGGGTTTCATCAGAGCTGTAGTCTCAGGCCTATACCATAGCCATGCAACACGGGATCTGAGCCATATCTGCGACCTACACCACAGCTCACTGCAACACTGGATCCTTAACCCACTGAGTGAGGCCAGGGATCGAAATCGCAACCTCATGGTTCCTAGTTAGATTCGTTAGCCACTGAGCCATGATAGGTACTCCTGGATAGAAGTTCTAATTAGTGTTTAACTTACTACACCGCTGCTGTTCACGGTCACTGTTCTGAATCTAGACAAGGACCCAAGAGCAGGGGAAGGGGATAGCTGTCCCAGTGGACACACCAGGCTGTCCCTCCCTTGGCCTGTCTGGCAGCTCTTGAGAGCCAAGGCCTATACCCAGAAAAGGACCTGTGAATGACAAGCACTCAGTTTACGCCGAGTAATAAATGTGATTATCTCTTTTTTGGCCCTTCCAGCCTCTATTGGCACTCCCTGTCTTCCCCTTAGCCCCAGGCTCCTCCTCCACCTCCACACTACACAGCACCCTACATCCCCTCCCAGCCCTAATCCTGGGCTGAAGACAGAGGAGAACTGGCTCCAGTTTGAGAGTCCACATTCTCGTTTTTGGTCAGACCTGTTAAGGTGTCACTATTGAAGCACAGGGACTTGCATGACCCCAGTGAACTGTTCCCCAGTGCTTAGTCCTTGGGTAACCAAGGATGCCTAAGTCTGAGAGAGAAGGGGCCTGAGGTTCCCCAGCCCTGGCTGCAACAGGCACATGGCACCCCCGCTGGGGGAAGCAATGCTGAAGCCCTGAGCACATGGCAGGCCTGGCAGGTTCAGCTCTGTACTTACTCCAGCCTGGCCTGCCCAGGAGGGGACTGGGGGACAGATGGGCTCTCAGGGGCCCTGGGTAGGGGGGGGGGACAAGAGGAAGAGATGGTAATTGTGCCTGCTCCATCCCAAAGTCCAGTTGCTCACACCCACACAGGGCTGGGCAGTGATAATCGGGAGTTCCTTCCCGGCCACGGTGAAAAGAGGAGGGGGTGTGGGAGGTGTGACACGAGGAAGCTGGAAGTGGAGGGGAAGAGACTGATGTGACACGGGACAGGGTGAGTAAAAGACAACATGAGAGTCACAGACACTGGCAAATAAACAAAGACAGAAGGGGATAGGGAGACACACTGACATTGGCAAGGACAGGCGGAATGTCAGAAAGAAATGAAAAGAAGCCGCAGGAGGAGGAGGTCCAGTCAGAGCCGAACCCCACCCCCCAGCAGTCACTTACCAAACAGGAACAGTTTGGTGAAGTCTGGAAAGAAAGAGAAAGCATGCGTTGGGGCAGAGAAGTTTGGGCAGAGGAGGCAGAGAGCTGGTGGAGGGAGGCAGAGAGCTGGTGGAGGGGCGCAGAGCGTAGGGACAGTTGGAGAGAAGACTGGGGACGTCCTCTATTTCCCTACTTACTTGTAGATGCTCCTTTCGCATGAGCTGTCGGATGTGGGCGCCGCAGAGATGGTAGGAAAGAGGCTCACGGAGGTGTGGGAGCTGGAGGCGGGGCCTGTAGCTGGGGCGGGACCTATGGGGCTGGAGGCGGGGTCGGTGGGGGAGGAGGTGGAGACTACCGGCGAGGCAGTGCCTGTGGAGCTGGAGGTGTGGCCTGTCAGGAGGCAGGGCTACTCCTGGTGGACCCACCCTTCCGCGTTTGCGGAGGCATGTTGGTTCTTACCCAGGCTCCGGGGAGCGTACTTCTAGAGATCGGCGGCTGCGCTTGCCCTCTTCCGAAGAAGGCTTTCGGCGGGTGGTGCGCCGCCCACCTGCGATGGCTTCTTCCATGTCTCCATCCTCCAACCGCAAGGCGCTCTAGCGGGGTTGGACCCAGATGGGAGCGGCTGAGGCCCAAGTAGGTGGGGGTGGGGCACTGAAGAACTGTGCCCTAACCCCTTCCCCTTCCCTCTTCTGGCCTCCAGTAGGGACATGGCGGCCAAGCCCACCTCGTAGAGCACAAGCTGTGCACGCAGATCAACGTCAGTGCCTGCGGTGCTCAAGTGGCGCTGGACCAGTGCCTCCATGCCCTGCTGCTCCAGCGCATCCGTCACGTCATAGAAAGAGTCCTGGTCTGGGAGTGCTGCCAGAGTCTGGAGGGTTGGGGATACGAGGGCAAGGCTAAAGCGGATGAGGGACTAGAAGTCAGGAGCCTGAGGGGTCCAGAATTCGCCTTGGTTTTCCCCTTGCTCCCCCAACCCCACCTTGTTGATGAGGGTGACAGTGTACACCAACAACTCTGGGTCAGCGCCATTCTTCTCCTCCAGGATGGACACCAGATTGGCCCATGGAAGAGTGCCTGCCACAGAGAAAGGGGAGTAGTCATGTGGGGACAAGCAGAGGCACTCTGAGCACTGGGGGAGGGAGGGACAGTCTCTGACCCGTGGTGCTGGCCACAGAGTTGACTGCGCGGATGAACAGCGGTGCGTTGCTCTCAGAGTATTCCACAAACACCAGCAGCAGCTTCAAGGCTGTCTTCACCACCAAGCGGGACTGGGGGAAGGGGTCATCACACATGAGTGGGGCTTGGGTCACTCTTGGGCCCCTCCTGGTGGGAAGGGGTAAGGGCTCCTGGGGCTGGACCCAGAGAGAAGAGTCTATGCTGAAAAAGCCAGCTCTAGGCCCAGGCGTTGAAGTGCCTTTGAGGCTTAGAGCGGCACTTCATTCCAGCCCACTTTGCAGAAGAGGAAATTGAGGTCCGGAGAGAAGCAGTGGGAAAAGGGTGCATGGCTGGGAGGAGGGCCACTTACCAGGCTGGCACACAGTGTATACAGCCACTGCACAGTCTCACTGTGGGCCACCACTCCCAGCATCCCATCCACAAAAAGCATCAGCTGGCCTAGTGCTGGAGAGACAGGGACAAGAAGAGGTCAGTAAGGGGCTGCTGAAGAGGCAGGGGTCATGGGAGAGGGGTGGGGCTGACCTCGAAGGATGTAGCTCTGGTAGTTGTGGTCGGCAGCCTCACCCACACGGATTAAGCAACTCAGCCCCTCAGAGTGCACGAATTCAGGCACCAGGTCCTTGTCCTCCTGAAGGGAACCATAGGGGAGTTTAGGGGAGGCTCAGGCTGGATGGCCACCCCCAGCTCACCTCTGGGCCTCACCTGGAAGATCTGCTTTAGTGAGAAGAGGGAGCGTCGGAGTTCAGGGCCACTGGAGCCATACAGCTTTTCTGCAAGGGGTAGGTGGGGATGGAAACCACAAAGGGACACAGACAACTTCTACTGGGACACAACCACAACCCCCAATCAAAGAATATTCTAGTACTCCTGAACACCCAACTCCTCCTCTGCCTCCCAACTCTGGGCAACCCCCACCACAGATTAACTGCGGCATCAGCCTGGCCCTGGAAGAAGAGGGCAGGATAGGCATGGTAGGGTCACACATCTTGTCTTCCAATTGCCCTGTCCATAGGCCTGAAAGAAACTGAGCCAAAGGGAGTATATGTATGGCGGGCTGTTAATGGACACTGATGTCCTCACACACTCACCCAAGATGGCACCGACCCTCACGGAGAGCTGGGTCCGCAGGATCAGAGTAGGCTTACGCCCTTTGCTGGAATCAAGTAGCCCAGTCAGCAGCTCCCAGCCCATTCTTCAGGGTCCCTCTCCCCCCCATGCCAACGCAGCCAAATACCTCCCCACATGCCAACCCTGGCCTAGCTCCTTCTTCCCCAAGCCTAAGAGTTGTCCAAATAGGAAGGTTTGTGTGAACACAGGCATCTCAGGTATGTTGGAGGGCCCCGCTCCCATCCCAGGCAGCAGGTAACACTGGCCAGGCCTTGGGATTCCCCTGGCAACAGCTCCTTGGGGCAGCAGGAGGTGGCATACAACCCCAGCTAGAGATCAAGTGTCTTGGCTACTGACATTTTAGCCAGCTCTTCAGCATGGGGGCAAGGGTGGGAGTTTGCCTTCTCTTCCTGGCCCTATCAGCTCTGACCTGATCTCTTCAAAGAAGCCCTCCAGCATCTCCCGCTGCTCTTCCAGGGACAGCTCAGGGTCCAGATAGTATCCAGATGGAGACACTTGCAGAGCACAGTCCTCTAGCTGAGGGCAAAGGAAAGAGATGGCAGGAAGGAAGAGGAGTATGTATGGAGACCCCACGACCTCCTAGCTCCCAATCAGGGTGCTGGCAGAGGCAGACCACAAGGGTTACACTCAGCCATGCATTCCTTCAGCAATCATCTCTCATGGACTTACTAAGTGCAGAGTCTATGTAGCTCACCGGACTTTCCCCTGGCTTACACCTAGCCATTCTTTAGGTTTCAGATTAGATAACGCTTTTTCAGAAAGCTTTCCTAGGCTCCTTTAGCCAGTTCTACTCTACTTCCTCCAGCCTGTGTGTATACTCTCCTCTGAGGCTTTCCACATGGCATCCTCACATCCTAGACATTACTCTCCTTCCCCACTAACCACGTGTTCTCTGGGTTCAGGCACCATGTCTGTCTTGTTAGTGATGTCTGCAGAGCCTAGCACAGCGCTTGGCACACAGCAAGTGCTCCCTAAATGGCTATTGAGGTGGTGAACATGAATGAGGAAGGGGAGTGGAGAGAACACGGGAGGAAATTCCTGCCTTCGAGGAAGTTCACAGCTCTGTGAGGTGACAAGTTACAGCCACAAAACATTCAAATCCAGGGAGAAAGTGTTAGGAATGTTGGGAGGTGCAAACCCAGCTAAGAGGGGGCTATGTGTCTCCCCGAGTTAAGACTGCAAAGAGGGCTCCTAGTCCCTCAGGCCTGAGGGTGCTTGCCCTATCTGGAAGTGGGCTACAGTCATAGGCTTCAAAGGCCTCCGCGGGGCCTATTAAACACCAGATTTTAGGGTCTGACTCAGTCAGTTTATAGCAGGTCCCTGGAACCTCCACTGTAACAAGAAGGCACACCACGCTCCATCCATGAGTCTGCTGTCCAGGGGTTCCCCGCTACCCCACCCAGGCCTGATGCTTGAGAAATGCCTGCAGGGAAGCCTAGTGAGGTGACTCCAAAGAGTCTGAGGGCTTCTCCCCGACACTTCCTCCAGAGCACAGTGCCAGTGTGCAGGGCTCAGCAAAGCTCCCTTGACTCAAATGGTCACTCCTTCAAGGGCCCAGGGAGAGCCCACCTCTGGAGAAGCAAGACGTTTTGTGGTCTCCATATTAATGAGAAAATCAATCCCAACATTTGTCTGCTGTTCTGTCAGTCCTGCCCTGCTCTGGACCCAGCCCAAGGACTTGCAACTGCCCTTGGTCCTCTGGGGTCAAGGGAGTCCAGTTTCTGCCCCTTCTTAGTAGCCCTGCTCATGCCTGAGAGCCTGATCTGGCTCCTTCTTGGCAGTTCAGCCTATAAGACCCTTGGGTGAACCCCTGCTCCCCCTCATCCCCCGGCCCCACCCTGGACTCCTGCGTGGGACATGGGACATAGGACAAACACTCCAGCCCGTTCTCTGTCCCACTTCCTGCTTGGCTGCCTGCCCTCCCCTGGGCGCCTTGGGCGGGCCTGGCCTCTCTCCCCTCCCTGTGAGCAGAGTCATCCTCTCCAGGGCCTACTGGGAACCGGCCCCGAGACGGGGCAGCAAGGCCCCAGGGCTGGGGTACTTCATCCAGGGCCAGCTGAGGGCAGCCCCACATTCCTCCTGATGCCTCTTCCCACAAGGTGACTCAGCAGCCGACCCACCCCGCCCCCAGCCTGGCACAGCTGCATCTCCTTCCGTCTTGGACTGGAGGACTCCAGGACCCTAGGGAAACACATCTCCCCCAGAGCCACAAATCCCCTCAGGGGTCCTCCAAATCACACACATGTGGAAAAGTTCACTCATTCAAACATTCGCAAAGCAGGCTGGTTTAGGTGCTGAGGACAGAGCAGGAAACAAGACTCTGCCTCTGTCTTCCAAGCCCATAGGAGAGGCAGAGAGGCTTGAAAAAGGCCACAAATAAACGGAGAAGAAGCATAACTGCCACAGTGCCCAAGAAAGGGGAGGGGTGGCGCGCTGTAAAGGCAAACACTGGAAGGGTGAGCGGATTACACCTGGTAGTAGCTTACACACCCAAGTATACGGTCAGGAAGGGTATATGTATGCTCCTGGCCATGCACAGTAGAGAAGCATGCCCACAGAGAACTCAGGCCCAGCAAGCTCCCTTCCCCTCCTGCAGCTACACTTGTGGGCTCTAATCCCAACTGTGCTGGGAATGGCTCTCTCCTTCCAGAAAACCTGGGGTGCCCACATCTATTTGGGGCAGGGTCCTGAAGACTAAATGCTCCACCAACCCCAGCCTCCTCAGATGAGCAGATTGAACCACCTTCCCTCTGTGGCTGCTCTCAGTGGCCTCCCTAGCCACTCCATTGGTCTTATGCTGCCAGGGCTCCTTTTCTGGGGAAGCGGTCCAGAGACAGTAGCTAGCCCAAAGCCTTCAGGATGATGCCCCCCACCCCCACTCCTGGGTGGAGATAGGGACGGGGATGGGTTTGGGTCAGGCAAGCTGCAAAGAGTGGAGACTTCCTGCCAGCTGGGTGCTGCTTGTCCTTCACACCCTTGGCCCCTTGATGGGGTCACCCTTCTGAGAGCCAAACTCTGGGCCTTGTTTCTCACACCCTGGGGCTGGGCCAGGCTGGAGTAAGCCCAAACCGTGGTCCCTGCTGACAGTACTTGGGGTCAGCAAAAGCTCGGTGTGGGCCCACATCCCTGACTCCCTCCTGGCTCTTGTCCTCCTCACTTCTTTGATGTCTGTCTTGGGGTGGAGTCCCTCCTTCATTATTCCCAGGCTCAGCCCCTCGTTTCAGCCTCCAGCCCACTTTCCTCTATCTGCTTTTATTAAGGTATGGTTGATTTATAAAATTATATGTTTCAGGTGTACAACATCATGATTCATAATTTTTAAAGATTCTACTCTATATCCTTGTAGCTTATTTACTGTATACATAATAGTTTGTACCTCTTGACCATCTACCCCTATCTTGTCCCAGCCCACTTTTCTCCTGGTTCCTTGGGCTCGGGCTTTTCTGGCAGTCCAAACAAAATTGTTATAAGGTTTCATATGCAGGGACAGGTTTAGGGGACCATGGCGTCTACTCCCCAATATTTTTCCTAACAGTATAATGGAGTGAGAATAAACATGCTAAGGGCAGGGGAGATGGAAAAAAGGGCAGAATTATATCCTTTTAGGAAATAATTTGTTAACTACATTTCTCTTCTTTGCTAAAAATGCAAGGCCCTGTGTGCTGATGACCCTTCTTCTCTTTTATCTTGGGTCTCCAACTGGACCTTGGCTTCCTGGATGAGATGACACGAATGGGCCTTGAGGAGGGAAGTCTACATTTGTTATGTCTCCTCTGTGTCACTCACTGGGCTGCCCGGTTCCTTTGATTCTCCTGATAATCCTTTTACAGGTGGGGGGAAACCAAATTCAGTGAATTTGCCCCAGGGTGCACAACCGGGAATGGGACCAGTGCTAAATGACCTAGATCTTGGACAGTGGACTTTGGAAGTGCTCCAGGGAACCCTGGAGGGGAGATGCAGTGAGGGCTGGGGCCTGCAGCGTTGGTTGCCAAGGTCTGGAGACTGCCCTTCAGCTTTCTGAACTGTGCAAATACCCCAACTGGTCCTCCCAGTTCCAGCAAGGGAACACGAATGAACACATATACATCATACATGTTGGGGTAACAGTGCCTACTTCTGCCAAGACCAAGGTCTCTTACCAGGCTGCAGCCCAGAATGACCAGCAAATTGGACATGCTCGCACCAGGGGAAGCTGAGAGGGGGCTGTGACTCATGCCCACACCACAATCATCTATAGTCTCCCAAAGAGACCTCCATATCAAAAAAGGAAAGGGCTCTCAGTTCCTTAGAGCACCCCATCTTACCCTAAAGAATCCTCTAGTATGCCTCCAGTTGGTCCCTGTCCCAGAAGGTTAGGTTCACACTAGCCCCCTTGCCACAACTGCTCCTGAGGGGAAACTGGGGCTGGAGTAGGCAGGGACAAAGTAAGGAAACAAGTACCACCGCTGTTCCACTCTCATGTAAGTCACAGCTGGGGAAAAAAAGTTACTGGTAATGAACAGGTTTCTAGGGCTATCTCTGCTGCTAGGAATAGGGGGCTCCTCTGGCCTCTGCATCAGGGACAGAGCAGCAGCCAGGGCCCGCTGCCCAGAGCCCAGCAAGAGAGTAGAGTGCTATCCTAGATGTTACAGGACCTTTAGATATCAGGGAGGGGCTCCTGAGGCAGGCCCAGAAGGGCAAAAGGTAGCAGGGAGGGTGTGACTGGGCAGCTCTGGGTAAAGAGACGAGATGCAGGGCCAGAGGACCAGGTTCTCCCCTGGGGCAGGGGCAGGTCCCTGGGCTGGGTGAGGCTCTAGCACAGAGGGGAGACAGATATTCCAGAGTTCTCCTGGGGATACCACGCATGGCTCAAGGCACTGCCAGGAGCCCCCCACCCCCACCCCCAGGGGCAGGAGATGAGTCAGAGGCTGTGGCCAGGAGCTTCCTCCTAGACTGGGAGGAAATGAGCAAGGCCTTCTCAGACCTGAAAGTTCTGAATCGTTTAAAAAGGAAGCCCTCTGGGGAACTCTGGAGGCTAGCCCCACCCCCAAAGGGGTGTGTGTGGTGGAGCCCCAGAGAGAAGGGCGGCTGGGCCCCTGTACATTCCCAAGGAAGGGGCAGGGTCTTCAGGGGTCCAGAGTGGGAGGGCAGAGGTTATTTGGCTGTGAACTGTTCTCCTGCTGGACAACTGTGCAGAGGATGAAGCAGAGAAAAGAGAACCCCTTCCTCATATTTCTGCTCTACAGCGTGGGATGGGATGCCTGGGTTTCTGGGCCATCTCTCTTCTCTAGAGGGCTGTGGAGGCAGGTCTGAGTCATGTCTGTGCCCCTGGGGCACCCACTTATAGGACTAGCGGAGGGACCAGCTGTTGACATTTCCTGCGAGGAGGGGCCCTGTTTCCCCCCTTCCCCCAGCTCTCTGATGTTCTGCCCCTACCCTATTCTCAGCCCTTCTTCCTCTGGCCTTCTATTCTGGGGCTGTGGTCACAGTTTATATTTGGGATGAGCACATCACAGTGCATCTGACCATTCCTGGCAGAAGTGCCAGCCCTAGGGAGTCTTGGCTCCAGGCACAGTGGTAACCCAGTGCACTAGCCTCCAAATTCTGCCTGTGGGGCATTTGGCAGTCCTCAGGTACACCAGGTGGGAGATCTTGAAAGTGGGGAGACCAGGAAGGACCAAGCTAGGGGGTACTTAACACATTATCCTAGCTCTCAGCAAGGGAGCAGAGAACAGAGAGCAGAGCACCTGGTGAGGGGATGGTGGTGATGGGCTCCTAAATGAGGGGGAGAGGTAAGGGGTAATTCTGAGCCTCTGTCCTGTAGCTGAGCTCCGAAACTTGCCCCTAATTGGGAAAAGGGGTGTTATGGCTAAGTCCCGTCCTAGAGTTGGAGTGGGAGGAATACTCTGTTCTTTATAGTGCTCCAGGCTTATTTCAGTACTAGAGTTCCGAGTTCCGGGACCTGGAAGCAAGAACCTGGCCTCAGTTTAGCACCCTTCTCTCCCCTGCGCCCATCTTGAAAGGGAGGTGGCCTCTAGCTGGAGGTGCTTCTTTCAGGCCCACTTCAGTTTGCCCCCTTGAAGAGGGCAAGACAAGGAGGAGTGGCAACAAAACTCTGGAGAGGGCAATGTGCTGCAATCTTCAGTCCTTGTCCTTGAAGCCAGGGCTCTGCTCAGACACGCGCCACTCTTCAGGCCAATAGTCTCAGCACCTCTCCCGCCCGCGCTTGGAGGCGGGGCTGCCCCGCAGCGCTAGGAATGCAAGCTGGGGGCCCGGCGCCTGGGGCACATTCCAGGGGAGACCCTAGGTCCGGGGGGCAAGTTTACGCAACTCGGCGTCCAGCTAAGCCTGGGAGCATGGGAGGGCACCCCTCAACTCTCTTCTCTTCTTCACTGTTTGGTGCAGACTGGCTGGCGGGACACCGCGATGAGTGTTCGTGCTCCTAGCAGAGTTCTGGCCCGGAAACCGAATGCACCGGAAAAGGCGGCCTGCGGGGGGCTGCGAGGCTAGCAAGAGGGGCGGTAGGGTCGGCCATCTGGAAATGGGCCTTTCCCGGCACTGCGCAGGAGTCGCCTCTAGGGCGCAGGCAAACCAGAGCAGGCCGGAGGTTTAAAATTAGCCCGGCCTGCTCCCTCCCTTCCAGCCCCCGGCTGCTGCCGGCAGCTGTAAGGGATGGTGGGGGCGGTAACTCAAAGGACTTTTCCACCAGCGCAGCCTCCCGCCAGTGTCCCCGGTCAGGCCGCTTCCCGGGGACTCCCCCTCACCCCGTTAAGTCTCTTCTCCGCGGGCACTCCCAAACCGAGCTTCCAGTTGCAGCGACAACACTCAGTCTGGCAGGACCCAATCCAGCCTCCAGACACCTCCAGTGGCCCGCCCCTGGTCCGCCCCTCCTCGTGGTCCCGCCCCCACCTCACCTGAAGCAGATGAAAGCTATCCCGATCTCAGCTCCGCCTCCTGGGTCCGCTACCACCCAAACACCTACCGCCACCCTATCCAGAGCAGTTAATCAGGCAAAAAGGCAGCTAGCGGACCCCGAGCGCCTCCCCCAGGTGGGCCTCATTTCACGGGACAGCTTGCGTGGCGCACGCAAGCTCTCATCTCCCTTCTTCAGCTTCCTTCAATTTGAGAAGCGTCCCCCGCAAGTCAGGCAACGTGGACCTTGGGTTCCTAACCCAAAACTTTGCTGGAGGAGCACCCAAAGGCTTTCACGACGCCAACCCTGAACCCCCGGCGGTCCCCAGCTTTTCTCCCGCTCCCCTCACCTTGAGCGGCGCCCCCAGCAGGCGGTGCAGCGCGGGTATCTGCGCGCCCAGGGGCAGCGCCCCGTCCAGGCTGCAGGTGGGGGCCCGGCGCGGCTCCGGGAAGTTGGCACATGCGAAAGGGTCGGTGTCCTCTAGGTACTGTACCCGCACGGTCACCACTGTTACCGGCTCCCCATCCCCGCGGTCTTCCTCGCCGGCCATGGCTCAGCCCCTAGCTCGAGCCGCGCACCTCCAGGCGGGTCCCGGCCCAGCCGCGGTGTCTACTCAACTAGCTCTGCTGCCTGGGCGGGGTCAGACCCTACGCTGGGGGAGGGGCGGGGCCAGGCGGAGGCGGGGCCAAAGAAGGGGGTGGAGCCAATGGTAGTCTCCCAGCAAGCGAGGGCGAGGCAACCATCGCCTGCGGAGCTTGCAGCCAAGCAATTCAGAGGGCATGACAGTCCCGTTAGTTCACTGGCTAGTCCCGCAGGAAAACTCGAGCTCGCGCACCCCCTTTCGAGAGCGCGCAGAAGCTGGGAAGCTCCTTGGGCTTGGGGGCCGTGAAGCTGCGCTCTCTTGGGAATTGTTAGGGCAAGGTGGGTTGGAAGTTTCTTAAGACCATGGCTAGCCAGGTTCCCCTCAGTTTAAGGACGAGATGCACCTGATTCCTTCAATTGAGGGATGAAGTGGATGGTCTCCCCTTACTTGGGGAAAGCAAGGAAATGGGTGCCTTTCAGCTTGGAGCAAGGAGTAAAAGTAGATTACACTCAGTTCGAAGGAAAAGGTGGGATCTTTTACCTTTAATTGGAGGAAGAAGAGGGGCGGTACCCCTCACTCTGGGAAAACGATAGGATAAGTTCTGCGGAGAAGCGAACATATTACACTCAATTTTGGGGAAGAACTGTGTGGATTGCCCTTCAGCTGCAAAGAAAAGTGGAAACGGCCCTTCTCCAATTGGGGAGAGATAAGCTGAATGGCCCTTCAGATTTGGGGCAAGAGTTGGGTGGGTCCCTTTTAGTTTGAAGGTAATCAATAGGGTGGGATTTCCATAGTTCAGGGAAGAAGATCCCTCAAATGATAACGTTTGCTTCAGAGTCTCATGGAAAAAGTGAGAAGAGTTCCCTGCAGTAAGGGAAAGGGAGGCCGGGTGCCCCTCGGTTTGGTAAATGAAGAGAAACAACCTCCTTCTTAGCCGGGAATGGGCTGAGCCCAATCTGGGCCTTGGGGTTTCAGGGTATGGTTGCTCACGGCTTTCTATTAGAGTCCAGTGCGCGTGCGCAGCTCTAGTCAGGGCGGGGGCCCGAAAGGGTCTTAGGCTTCTGAGGGCGGCGCGGAAGTCGGCGACGCACTGCCCCCTGCAGTCTGAACGGTGCAGCGCCGGGGCCTTAGTGCCCAGGGCCGGCTGCTTGCAGCCGGCGGGCACCCCCAGTGGCGGTTCCGCACTTCTCCCGCCTGGACCTCACCCCCTGGCAGACCCCATCACCCTCGCGGCTGGTTGTCGCCTCCGGCCAGTTCTACGCAGCATTGTCCGTAGGGGACTGTGGCCGCTCACAGCTCTGAATCCGGGTCGGGGGAGGTTTGGAGGTTTGCGGGTGCGGATTTGATGGAATAGGTTGCAGGGGAAGCCTGCATTGGGGAATTTCCAGAGCCGAGACAGATTTAGAACGGAGGAACAAGCGTCCAGACTGCTGACACCCGGGGCAGGGGCTCCGAGTCCGGACCTGGTTTGGGGGAATCGGAACTAGGATTGGGGGGAGCGGGCCCCACGTGCTTGTGACGCGGGGGCGGTCGGTAGGCGGCGGCGACGCCGGGCCGGCGGCCGTGGGGTGCCGAGAGGTATGCTAGGCTGGCGGCAGGATGTTGCGCGTCGCACTGCCGCTGCTCGGGCTGCCCCTGGCGGGGGCGGGAGCAACCGAAGAGCCCACCCTGGAGCTGGGGTCGCCGGGTGAGCCTCGCCCAGGTCTGGCGCTCTTCCGCTGGCAGTGGCATGAGGTGGAGGCGCCCTACCTGGTAGCCCTGTGGATCCTGGTGGCCAGCCTGGCTAAAATCGGTGAGTGCGTTTGTGCGTGCGCTTGGGCGAGCGGCGGGCCGCCAGCTGACCCGACCCCATATCACGGCCGGCTTCTTGGAGTGCCCCGACTTAGCTTCCGATTCCACAAATCCGGGCTCTCATCTGTTTCTGCGCCTCCTCCTGTGGCTCTCCCTCCTCCCCTTCTTGCGTGGGAGCCCTGAAGATTTGCCTTCTCAGGCTGCCCCAGCTCTGTCCAGCCTCATCCCTAGACTCCTTTGCCCTTTCTCTCCCCTCTTCTCCTTGCAGTAAGCCTGGTTTACCCTCTCCTCCAATCCCCAGCCTCCTAAAACCTCTGTCAACGGTGAGGGGCGTGTGGGGACACCGAAGGGTGTTCTCTGGCAAACCCAGGCATCCTGGTCCTGAGGAAGCAGCCTTCCCTGGAGGCCACGTCCAAGTGTCCATTCTCTTTGGATACTAAACTGCCACTTATCCTCTAGCACCCTCTGCTCCCCTAAAGGTGTCCCCCACCCCTTCAGGTCTACCTTCTTCCCACTTCAGTGTATAAGAAACTTCCATTTACTGGGGCCTTACTATGTGCTGCCTGCATTGGATGCTTTCTTACACCCAACCTCCTTCAGTCTGTACAGTATTGAAGGTTGTATTTCAGAGTCCTTTACTTAAGTAGAGCTGCTTTTCCTTGCCTCTGTCCCTTCTTCCCCACTTCTGAGCAGCCAGTGGTCTCTCCTCCCACCAGAGACCCTCCTCCCTCTCCCTGTTGTGCAGGCTCTGCTGTGGTGGTGACTAATTATAGCTGAGCGTTGCTACTCACTCCCCATCTATGCTGGCACAGCCTGTACTCCAGTCTCACCAATACAGTCTTCATGTAGGAATCACGTAGCCTAGAATTTGCCCCCCACTTCTCCCAGGGACACAGTTGTGGGGGCTGGGCAAGAACAGAAGAACTCTCCATTCTGCTTTGGCAGCCCATTAATAATGGAAAATAGGGCTTGAAATGCCTTCAGGGAACCTAGTTCTGAAAATAGGCTTTTATGAAGGGTTTTGGATTGCAGTGCTGGTATTAATGCATACTCTGGAAATAAGGGTGGAATAGGGTCCCTGAAGGAGAGGAGAGGGGGCCCAAAGGTAGGGATGAGTGTGGGGAGAGCTATGGCTGAGCTCACCTTAGGCCCAGGCAGCAATGTGAACAAGGTGGGAGGAGCCTCAGATTTAGGAGCCAAGAACTGGGTTTGTTGAGAAGTCTGAGTTGGAGTTCCAGTCTTGTTTAGGGTTTATAGCAATGACTATAGTTTCCCCTATAAATAATAGTGCTTTTTCTAGCTTGGATGACATCTCCTATGGAGGGAGAAGGGAGCCTTTTTCTCATCAACAACAGCAAAAATTCCTTGGGATGGTGGGGGGAGATAGGTGGAATGTTCAGAGATTCTTTCCCCCAGCGTCACTGCTAGATTTTTTCCCCTTTTATTCAACAAATATTTATGTAGATTCCACCATATGCCAGGCATTGTCCTAGGCCCTTTGGGTATAGTTTCCAAAGGGCACTGTTGTGGCATTGGGTCTCATACAGCCTAACTTGAAGGTTTCCCCCACTAACCACCACTCCAGGGACTATTTTGGGAGAGCTGCTTTATCTGGTCTCAGGACTCAAGGGAAAGCCAAAAGAATTTATATAGGAGGCAAAGTAAGGAGTGGCAATAGTGCTAGAAAATCATTTCATACCTCCTCTTCTTTCCTAGGGACAGAGCAGTTATTATTTCCCCCAGAGTCATACTGGATTAACATTTGTTGAGATCCTACTGTGTGTCTGACATTCTGCCAGGGACATTCACACTATATCATTTTATCCTCACCCTGTGTGAGGGGTATTTTTCCTATACTACCGAGAAGAAACTGAAGTTCAGGTAAATTAATTTGCCTGAGAGCACACAATTAGGAAGTGATGGAGCCAGAAGAAGAATTGGAGATCTTCTCACTCAATGCTAAACTCAATGCTTTTTTTCTTTTTCAATATATATTTTTTCTTTTTTTGGCTGCACTTGCGGCATAGGGAATTTCCCAGGCCAGGGACTGAATCTGAGCTGCAGTTGTGACCTAGGCCATAGCTGCACAATGATGGATCCTTAACCTGCTGCATCACAGTGGGAACTCTGAAACCTAATGCTTTTTAAACTACTGAGCTCTTTAGTGAGCCTATATAATGAAAAGCACATTCGGCTAGGAGAGCTACAGTGCTCCTAGGAGGATTTAATATGCATCATGGTCTAGCTAGGGAGGCAGGATACTATGATAATAGGTAACATTTATTGAGTGCTTACTATAAAGTACTGGGCTAAATGCTTTTGAGTACACTGTCTTACTTAGACCTCAGAACAGTCCTATGAGATCATTACTGTTCTTACCCCATTTTACTGAGAGGAAACTCAAAGAGGTGAAGTTATTTGCTCCAAGGTCACATAACTAGTAAATGGAGGAGCTAGGCTTTTAACCTAGGCAGCCTGACTCCAGAGGCCCTGATTTTTACAGTTATGCTATGCATAAAAATATACTTAGTATTTGCTGGGAGTTTCCGTCATGGCACAGCAGAAGCGAATCCGACTAGGAACCATGAGGATGAGGGTTAGATCCCTGGCCTCGCTCAGTGGGTTAAGGATCTGGCATTGCCATGAGCTGTGGTGTAGGTCACAGACGCTGCTCAGATCTGGCGTTGCTGTGGCTCTTGCATAGGTCGGCAGTTTTAGCTGCGACTGGACGCCTAGCCTGGGAACCTCCAAATGCTGCGGGTGTGGCCCTAAAATGACAAACACACAGAGACACACACACACATACACACACACTTAGTATTTGCTGAGTTTCAAATAATGGCAATGGATAAGGGAGTTCAGAGAAGGTGAGGTTCTCTGAGGGTGAGAGTAGATAGGAAGAGGCATTTCTGGAAGTGGAAAAAGCAAGCAATGGCCTAGGTTCCCATGACCATGACAGGGGCACCAAGAAACAGTTTTGGCTGCAGTGGAGGGTTTGGAGCCCTGGAGGTTGAAGATTTTAAAAGTCCTGGATTTCTTTTCTTTTTTCTTTTTTGGCTTTTTGTCATTTAAGGGCCACACCCGCAGCATATGGAGGTTCCCAGGCTAGGGGTCAAATTGGAGCTGTAACTGCAGGCCTACACCACAGCCACAGCAATGCAGGATCCGAGCCACGTCTGTGAGCTATACCACAGCTCACAGCAACGCCAGATCTTTAACCCAGTGAGCGAGGCCAGGGATCGAACCCACAACCTCATGGTTCCTAGTTGGATTCACTTCCACTGTGCCACGAGGGGAACTCCCTTAATTTCTTTTCTTCTTCTTTGGTCCCAGGGTCAGGGGTCCTAATCTTTAATAGCTTTCTAAGATTGGGAAGTTATAGGCTTCTGTGTGTGTGTGTTCCATAAACTGATACTTCTTGCCCTCTTCTTGCATTGTAGTGTTTCACCTGTCTCGGAAGGTGACATCTCTGGTCCCTGAGAGCTGCCTGCTGATTTTGCTGGGACTGGTGCTTGGGGGCATTGTCTTGGCTGTGGCCAAGAAAGCTGAGTACCAGCTGGAGCCAGGCACCTTCTTCCTCTTCCTGTTGCCCCCTATCGTGCTGGACTCAGGCTATTTCATGCCTAGCAGGCTGTTCTTTGACAACTTGGGCGCCATCCTTACCTATGCCGTAGTGGGCACACTCTGGAATGCCTTCACAACAGGTGCTGCCCTCTGGGGCCTGCAGCAGGTTGGACTTGTGGGTGAGTGTCCCTAATACCTGGACTGGCAGCAGGTTTTGCTGCTCATCATCCACCTCCCTTCTCCTCCAGCTCTGAAGATTATATGATCTTGATGAGAGCCATGCCCTGAGAACTCCATCTTAGGTCCCTCCCAACTGGAGTGCAAGGCAATGCTCCAGATGGGCCTTCATCCTTCATCTGGGTCTCTGCCAGATGAATCTGGCCTTCTGCAGATGACAGCAGAGTAAGGGTCTGGCTGTGGGCTGCCAAGGCTGGGAAGTCTGCGTTACTACTCTGCTGCCTCCTGTCCTTTGTTACCACACTGCCACTTGCCAGCCTGGCTCGTCTGAGGCACAGTTCACCATTGCTGTGAGGGCTCTCCCCAGGCCACACCAGGGTGGTTTTCTGTTTTTATTATTATTTACAATAAATACATATTATACATCCACATAATGCAAGATGCTACACTGGGTGCTCTCTCTTTACTCATCCCACTGACTCTTCATAGCAACCCTTTGTAGGGTATACTTTGTCTTATTTCATCAGTGAGGAAACAGGCCCCTGAACTCACTCTATAGTAGGTTCAAGGTTAGCAGGAGAGGTCTGTTTTATTGAGGCTCTGCGTGTGCAGACCACTCTGTCCTGCTCCCTTCTTCCTCATTTCCTGACCCCCAAATCCATTCAACCCTGAGTGCTAAAAATTCAGACTTCCAAGGTGCAAGGGGAGGCTTGCAATTTCCACTTGGGGACTCCAACCTGGTTTTCCTAATGAGTGAGTGAACTCTTTGGGGGCAGAACAGGAAGGGAGGACCTCAGACCATAGTAATAGTAACACCCCAATAACAGGTAGTATCTGTTGAGTGTTTACTAGGGATTAGGCAATAGCTACATAAAGAACTTCTTGAGGTAGACACTGTTATTCCCAATATATACGTAAGGAAGCAGGTTCACAGAGATTACATGACATGTTCAAGTCCCACCTGTGGTGGGTGCTTTGCATACTATATTCAGCCCTCATGGTGCCTGCTGCTGAGACCTGTGAGTGTTACATTCCTTAGGCTAAGAAGGACAAGTGTGGGAGAAAGCACTCTATTTTGCTCTCCTCCCTAATAAAGTCAGTATGTAGCCAATTTCCACCTGCTGGTGGTCATGAGTACTGTTGCTGCAGCTTTTATTGTCAGTGCCACCTTAGCTTTCCCAGGTTACACAGAGCTGTCATAGCCATCTCCTGGGTTGGTTTTTGCAGCAATCTTGTCAGGTATGCAAGATGAGGAGGCAAGGCTTAGGACAAGTCACATGACAGTGCCAACATTACAGACCTTGTAAGTGGCAAAGCCAAGCCTTGGGCTCAAGACCTAGTCTCCTGCCCTGCAGGCCAATGTCCTCTTCACCATCCCAAGCCCCCTCTAGGCATCCTTGTTTTAATAGTGGGGGTGGAGTCTGGGCTTATCGCCTGGAGCGCTTAGGTGACTCAGTATCTCACCATTTGCTCTCCCCCATCTGTCCCTCGAAAGCCCCTAGAGTGCAGGCTGGCTTGCTGGACTTCCTGCTGTTCGGGAGCCTCATCTCAGCAGTGGACCCTGTGGCTGTGCTGGCTGTCTTTGAGGAGGTGCACGTCAACGAGACCCTCTTTATCATTGTCTTTGGCGAATCCCTGCTTAATGATGCAGTCACCGTGGTGAGAGTGCTCAGCTGGCTGCCATTCCCTGACCCCTGGCTGCCATGCTCTGACCCTTTCCCGAGTCCCCTGGGGAAGAAATATGGTCTCTGTTTCCCCCTTCTCTCAGCAGTCCAAATTGTTGCCTTCCCCCATTGCTCCTGACGCTCCTCTTCTCACTTAGGTGCTGTACAAGGTCTGCAACTCCTTTGTGGAGATGGGCTCTGCCAACGTGCAGGCCACTGACTACCTGAAGGGAGTCGGTCAGTATTTCCCCCCACCTGGCGGGCACTGAAGGTCTGCCTCCCCTGGTTGCTGAGCCCCTGCCCCTGACTGTGTCAGGACAGAGGATGCTGCTCAGGTTGCTTCTTTCCCTCTCTCCTCTATGGAGAAATAGGGCCCCGAGAACCTGAGAAGGAGGGGCTTTCCTGAGATCCTAACTGTGGGATCCTGACCCCTGGGGAGTGTGGTGGATATCACCCTACACTCCCTGCCAGGCAGCAGTCTTGTCGGCCCGGTGGAGTCTGGGCCAGGGGTCATGCTGACAACCCACTCCTCCCCCAGCCTCCTTGTTTGTGGTCAGTCTGGGCGGGGCAGCCGTGGGCTTAGTCTTTGCCTTCCTCCTGGCCCTGACCACACGCTTCACCAAGCGGGTCCGCATCATCGAGCCGCTGCTGGTCTTCCTCCTCGCCTACGCAGCCTACCTCACTGCTGAAATGGCTTCACTCTCCGCCATTCTTGCGTGAGTCCTGGGGGCCTTGCAGGCAGGCAACTGGGAGGGGGCACTGGAGAGGGTTGCCCCTCACATGGACAGAAGCAGGACCCTGAGGAGTCCATTGGTTTCCCTGAGCTCTTGTGGGAGCTTTCAGCTACCCTTAGGAGACACTAAACCTCAGGTAACACTCCAGGACTTGCCTCTACAACTGTCCTGAGCACTCCAGAACTCAATCTTCCTCTGCCTGAAGTGCTCTCTAGGGGTGTGGGCTGAGCTGGAAGTGGACTTTGAGGCCTGGTGCCACTGGCTCTGGTGGCCACAGAACTCTAAAAGGTGCCTCAGACAGTGTGCTCATCAGAGCGTTTCTCCCACTTTCCCCTCCAGGAGGCACTGAGTGGGAAACCCGGAGATTTGGACCCTTTTTTCCCAGGACAACCACTACCTATCCTGAACAGTCTCCATAACTCCCTGGGCTTTGGCTGTGAGAATATGACATCCTGTGATGGGCAACACCCTCTCCTGCGCATGCTCAAACCCCAGAGGCTGTGCTTCCTGTGACCCCTCCTCACTTGCCCCCTGACTCTCCATTCCTCTCCCAGGGTGACTATGTGTGGCCTGGGCTGTAAGAAGTACGTGGAGGCCAACATCTCCCATAAGTCCCGCACAGCTGTCAAGTACACAATGAAGACTCTAGCCAGCTGCGCCGAGACCGTCATCTTCATGCTGCTTGGCATCTCAGCTGTGGACTCTTCCAAGTGGGCCTGGGACTCTGGGCTGGTGCTGGGCACCCTCTTCTTCATCCTGTTCTTCCGAGCCCTCGGTATTGCCGGCACCCTCTGCTTTCCCATCCTCCTTCCTGCTCCCCCTCCAAGTTCATCTCCCAATCTGAGTCCACACTAGGAATCTTGTCAATTCCTAAGCCTCCCCTTGTTGCTCATCCGCCACCCCCAGCCCATCAGACCTTAGCCCAGACGCTTGGTGCCATCTCTTCCCAGTGCCCTCCACTCCCAACGCCCTGCTTCTACTGGCCTCCCTCCTGCTGTAGGCGTAGTCCTGCAGACGTGGGTGCTGAATCAGTTCCGGCTGGTCCCTCTGGACAA
The DNA here is from genome assembly GCA_004024745.2 of Catagonus wagneri. Classification (NCBI taxonomy): domain Eukaryota; kingdom Metazoa; phylum Chordata; class Mammalia; order Artiodactyla; family Tayassuidae; genus Catagonus; species Catagonus wagneri. The sequence continues at coordinate 14,140,285 of PVHT020000180.1, forward strand.
GATCGATCAGGTGGTGATGTCCTATGGGGGCCTGCGAGGGGCTGTGGCCTTTGCTCTCGTCATTCTCCTGGATAGGACTAAGGTCCCTGCCAAAGACTACTTTGTGGCCACCACTATTGTGGTGGTCTTCTTCACAGTCATTGTGCAGGTGGGCACGCCCATGAGGCTGGATGGGGAGAGGGTCTGGCAGGTCCTGGGGGAGGCCTGGAGCCTATGGAAGAAGGAGCACTTCTTCCTATTGGTGGGTGCGAGGGGCCTGACTTTCCAGACCTGGAGTGTAATAAGGTGGGGATACGGAAGCTGAAGCCTAACTACTATGGGGAGAAAAAGGTGGCAGGAAACTGAACAGGGCAGGGCTCACTGGATGCCTGTCTGTAGGGCCTGACCATCAAGCCACTGGTCAAGTGGCTAAAGGTGAAGAGGAGTGAGCATCACAAACCTACCCTGAACCAGGAGCTGCATGAGCACGTGGGTACCAGAACCCCATCCCTCCACCTGTCCCTCTCTCCCTTCTTCTATTCTGGGCAGAGTCCTGATCCGGTCCCCCTACCCACCCCCTTCTAGACTTTTGACCACATTCTGGCTGCAGTGGAGGACGTTGTGGGGCACCATGGCTATCACTACTGGAGGGACAGGTGAGGGAGCTACCCCGAGGCTCCTTCAGCAGCAGCAGCCCCACCAGCCAGGGCAGCATGGGGGATGTGCCACACTTCTGAGAAGGAATACAGCCAGGCTCAGGCAGTACTGGCATTCCAGTACTCTCAGGACGAGACAAGCCTCCCCAGCAAGGGCTGCCTGGCCCTGCCCTGCATGGTCTGGCACCTCCAGACTCCAGCCGCATTACGCTTAGCGTATCTTTGACTGTCTGCTGCTAATGACATGAACCCTGTTTTATAAACTTAGGACCTACCATGCTTCCCCTTTCCTGGCCACCCAGACCTTTGCACATATTGTTCTTTCTACCAGACTGTTCTCCTGCCTCCATCTCACCTACTTAGCCTCTGTTCATCCTTCAGACCTTACCGCAGGCATCAAGTCCTTAGGGAGGCTTCCTTGGCCTCCCTGACTAGCAAAAATCCCTATCATGCTTTGTAATTATCCTTTGTAGTTCTTGTCATGGTTGCAATTTTATGTATATATATATATATATGTATATGTGTGTGTGTGTTTGTGTGTATATATATGTGTGTGTGTATATATATATATGTATATATATATATATATATATGATAACTTCATTAATGTCAAGCTTTCCCACAACACTGAAAGTTCCATAAGGGCAGGGACTAACCTTGAGATTCTTCCTGACTGACGTCCACAGCAAGAGACCTAGGCCCAGCACCGGCAGTGCCCCTGCCCGGTCTGAGGAAGGGCCAGCCAGCCAGGCCTTGGGGATGGCACTCAGGACCGGGCATGGCATCCTCTGTAGGTGGGAGCAGTTTGACAAGAAGTACCTGAGTCAGCTGTTGATGCGGCGGTCAGCCTACCGCATCCGGGACCAAATCTGGGATGTGTATTACAGACTCAACATCCGGGATGCCATCAGCTTCGTGGACCAGGTGGGCCGGCAGCCAATGGTGAGTGGGCAGGTGGCCAGCAGGGAAAGGCAGGAAGGGGAGGCAAGCAGATAGGCTCTGGGCAGCAAGTTGGGAATTCCCAGCAGACTCCATGGTCTTGTGAAGTGACAGCTACAGTAACAAGCCTGGCCTGATGCTGACATTTAGAGTGTGGCAGGAAGCACAGCTGGGTGGAAACAGCTGGACTCTGGAGTCAGCAGATGTGATTCAGTTCTTATCATTTCAGGCTTGTGACATTGGGTAAATCACTTATCCTCTCTGAGGCTCAGCTTCCTCAACTGTAAGAAAGCAGAAATAAGAGTACCTCTGTCAGAGTTGTAGATTCACTATAAAAAGTGCCCAGCACAGTACCTGGAACATCAGAACAGCGAAGTGTGTTAACAACTGTTATTCTTTTTATTACCCTCTGCCGGTCTGGGCCGCCCTCTATATGACTGCCATCTGACCTCTGTCTTGGCCCCAGCAGGGAGGCCACGTCTTGTCCTCTACTGGGCTCACTCTGCCCTCTATGCCTAGCCGCAATTCTGTGGCCGAGACCTCTGTCACCAACCTACTGTAAGTCCTTGAGCCCCCTTCCCCTTCCTTAAGCTCCTCTCTATGGGGCCCTCTCTCTGAATCTCTTTGGAAGATCTGTGAGCACCTTTGCTTCTGCCCTTCCCCCGGCCTGTGCCTCCCAGTCCTTCCCCAGCACGTGTCCCCTGCCTCCTGCAGGAGGGAAAGTGGCAGTGGAGCATGTCTGGATCTGCAGGTGATTGACACAGTACGCAGCGGCCGGGACCGTGAGGATGCTGTGATGCACCATCTGCTCTGTGGAGGCCTCTACAAACCACGCCGCAGGGTGAGAGCAGGCAGGGCATGAGAGTTCTGAGGGGGAGCATTGTCTGGGGAGGCCATGACTGAAAGTTCCAGAGGCAGCTGGCACCAGCTTGTGGAGAATTATCGATGCCCAGTTGAAGAGTGTGGGCTTCATCTTGTTTGTAATAACTTATAGCTTTTTTTTTTGAGAAAGTTTGGCCTGTTATAAGAACTGTTTAAGGATGTCTTCTCTGGTAATAGAGGGCAGATCAAATTGAGAGGCTGGGAGAGCCAGTTGGGAAGCTGGAGTGAAACATAGCCAATTAGAGCTCGGTGGCTGGAAGGGAGAGGAGCACACAAGGACTGCATGATCGACCAGGAAGGGGACAGCAGGAGTTAGAGTACAAAGGGTTTGTTGGGGTCACAGAGAGAAGCAGGAGTGCTGAGGAAGCCTGTGGGCCCAGCTTAACCCAGAGGAGGCAGACATCCATTTTAGGTAACATTAGTCCAAAGCAGGTCATGAAGTTTGGGGGTTGGAAAGGCCCAGCCCATCTAGGAGGGAATCTGTTGCAACCCCACAAGGGGGCAGCAAGCCATTACCTTGAACCTTTCTGAAAGGGGAAGCCAGCTGTTACCATTTCTGGCAGCTTTAAGAGTCAAGGCTGTTTCTAGTACTGAGTTAGAATTGGTTTACTTTAATTTGTTCCCACTGGTCCTGATTAGACTCTCTGCAGCTCTGCAGAATCATTCTTCAAAGGCATCAAAATAGCTCCCTTCCACACAGGTCTCGTGCCCTCAGGCCAGCAGCTCCCGGCCCTGATGTATCCTCTTTGGTAATTAGAAATGAGGCCCCAAGTGGAAGGCGGTTGGGCAGGGCACAGGGGCTCTCTCGCCTTTCTAGTTCTGGAACTTGCCATTCTCTCCCCACAGCCCAGACTCCCTGCAGCTTTGGCTCACCACCCTGAGGCCCCATATTGTCTTTACAATCAGGCAACCCCGCATGTCTTCCTCAGTTCATGGTTAAACCCTGTCTCATCCAACTTGTGGGGTTTTTTGTTTGTTTTTAATTTTTACTTTGTTTTAATGGAAAATTTCAGTCATTCACCAAACTAGAGAGAATAAAATAATTCCCATTTAATCATCACTCAGCTCCAATAATTATCAATGCATGGTCAATTTTTTTACATTCTATACCCTTCACACACACACCCCATGTACACTTTATTATTTTAAAGTAAATGCCACACATACTATCTCTAAATATTTTCACATGTATTTCTAGGTTGTGAGAATTCTTTAAAACAAACAAACAAAAAAAAACCCCAAAAAAACCCACAGGAGTTCCTGCTGTGGCGTAGTGGAAAGGAACCCGACTAGTATCCGTGAGGATGCAGGTTCGGTCCCTGGCCTTGCTCAGCGCGTAAGGGATCCAGCATTGCCATGAGCTGTGGTGTAGGTCCCAGACGAGGCTAGGATCTCACGTCACTGTGGCTGTGGTGTAGGCTGGCAGCTGTAGCTCGTATTTGAACCCTGGCCTGGGAACCTCCATATGCCATGGGTGTGGCCCTAAAAAGCAAAACAAAAACAAAAACAAAAACCCACATAGTACCATTATCACTTAAAACAAATACCAGTAATTCCTTCTCAAATATCCAGCCAGTGTTCATTTACTATCTTTTCTCAGCTGGTTTGTTCAAATCAGGATCTAAATAAAGTCCACACCTTGCATTTAGTAAATATTTAGTAAAATATCTCTTTATTTTGAAAAAATCTGTAATAGTTTCTTCTTTTTTTCTCATTTATTTACTGAAGAAACTGGATATGTTGTCACAGAGAATTTCCCATTTTATAGATTTTGCTGATTGTATTCCAGTGGTGGTGTAACATGTTCCTCTATACCCCATATTTCCTGGTAGTTAAATCTAAAGGCCTGGCTGTACTCAGGAACATTTGATAGGTATGCTATGTATTTCTTATTGTATTGTACTGTATCAGGAAGTACATAACGATCAGTTGTCTGTGGATATGTGTGTATAAGATTGGTCAATGGGTTCAGTCCACTGAGTTCTTATGCAGTCAATTAAAAACTGGATTAAGATTGTATTTATCCCTGTTAAATGTCATCTTATTTGATTTAGCCCATCATTCCATCGTTTGGATCCCATGTCTGCTACCAAACATCTCCTCAGATTCACATCACATGAAAATTTGATAAACCTGTTAACTTTGTATTCATCCAAATCAACATAAAAATGTTGAACAGGATAGAGCTGAGGACAGAGCCCTGTGGCATGCTACTAAAGACTTTCCTCCAGACTGACATGGATCAAGCATTTTTTGGGTATGGTTACTCAACCAGTTCTGAATCCACTTAGTTATGCCAGAACACAATCCATAATTCTTCATATTCTTCACAAAAATACCATTAGAGAGAGACAGAAATGCAGTTAGGAGACATACGATTATAACTGAAGAAAGATAAGGGCTGAAGATAAAAATGTGGAAGCACTCTATATCAGGTTTCCACACCTGGCTCTATCAGAATCTCCTGGGAGCTTGCTAGAGTATATTCTCAGCTTCACCTCCTGGAGACCCTGATTCTGTAGTGTGGAATGGGATGAGGAATCTGCTCTTAATAAGCCCCTTGAGGGAATTCAAATGTAGCTGGTCTGATGGCTGGTGTTTGGGAACCACAGATCTACTGCTGGGCTAGCTGGCACTGAGAGAGTGGATATATTCACCGGGGAGAGTATTGGGGCGGGGAGGAGTGGGCAAGGAAAAACACTGAGGAATGCACACGGAAGAAAAGGAATCAGAGCCAGCAGAGAGAGGAGACGTTGGAGGGGCAGTAGCAGATGGTGTCTCAGAGCCCTGGGACAGACGGAGGGCTGGATGCTGCACAGAGGTCAGGCCAGCGCCTAACTAGAGGCCATGGCACTGATGACCAGGGAGAAGGCAGCACAGTGGAGTTGCAGACCCTGAAGCTGTATTTCTGATATTCAAGGAAGTACTGGGTACTAGGTACTAGTGTCAATGTAATTGTAAGAGTTTAGCAGTAAAAGGGAGGCATTGGTGTCAATGGAAAGGCCTTTTTCAAGGAGGTAAGGGCAAGAACATGCTTAAAAGCAGAGTAGAGGGGGCCGGTAGCAAGGGAAGGATTGAAGATGCTGGAGAGTGGAGGAACAGGAGGGAGGGGACAGAGCAGGGAACTGATGGAGGCAGGGAGTGAACTGAGTGAAGCTGAGGCAGAAGTTGGAGAGTGAGGAGCCCTGTGAAGGAACTGAACCCCTGCAGCCCCAGGAGAGAGGGGCACCTCTGGGCGAGTGTGCAGAGGGAGCAGATGGGAGGAAACTCTTCACTCTGTCTCAGGGAAGCAGTAAAGGAAAGGGATCAGATTGGGGCCGTGGAGCAGGACAAGATGATTTCGAACATGTGGGCATGACCACTGGGTAATGGAAAGGATGCCAAGCAGCCAAGGGCAGAGGTGGAGACAGTCTAGGTGAGTGAGTAGTAGGCTTGGTCTTTATGAGAAAGAGTTGGAAAGAGCAGATGACAGGGGTGGTGCTAAATTGGGCACAGGTAGTTAGCTGCTGGACCAAGAGGGATCAGGTTGTTAGGAGAGACAGTCATGACTTCCAAGTGCAGCCTGAGTCATGGTGGTAGCTATAGAAATGGTTAGCTGGAGAGTTCCAGCTGGATAGAGTCTGGTATAGAAAAAAGGAGGCATGTGGGCCAGGCTCAGATAAGAAGAGGTGCAAAGAAGGAAATGCCTCTTTGGTCTCACAGTAGCCCCAAGGGACAAGTCACAGGCCTTTTGTAACTTTAGATCAGAGACAACTGAGAGAGCAGTAGGGGAATAAGGAAAGCCAAATTTGGGGGAACTGGTTCTGGGATAAAGGAAAGTTCTCCCTTAGTGAACTGAGAATATAAAGTATGGCTGGGTCCCTACTGTATTTTTTATTTTGTTTTTTAAGTCCATGGCTAGTTCTGGTAACAGTGGGCTGGCATGACCTGTGGTGAACATGGGGCTGTGGCCTGGGGTTCCTGTGAGAGGCCAGGACACCTGGCCTTATGGTAGGGTGGGGCTGTCATTGCCAGTACAAAGCCAGCTGCAGCCGCCACTTCATCTCTGAGGATGCACAGGAGCGCCAGGACAAGGAGGTCTTCCAGCAGAACATGAAGCGGCGGTTAGAGACCTTTAAGTCCACCAAGCACAACATCTGCTTCACCAAAAGCAAGCCACGACCTCGCAAGGCCGGCCGCAAGAAGGCACGTGCTTTTTCTGGGACTCCTTTTGGGGCTGGAGGTTGAGCTCCCAAGTGCTGGAGTCCAGTCTAGGGGGACCCCTAGAGGGATAATCCTTAGGATTTGGGGGCTGCAGCAGCATGGGTTCCCCTTTGCATCTTTCTGGTGCCCCAGGAAGGGAAGGCAAGGACTTCAGAGGGAGTTCAGCTTTCTGAACATGTGGTCACCTGCTGGGAGACAGCAGGACAACCTACCAGAAGTGAAATAAGCAGGAGAAAGGCAGATTCTTTGTTAGGGGGACTCTCTAAGCTCCTTATTCAGCCCGGGCTGATATACTGAGAGTCCTGGCTGGGGCACATCAGAATCCACACAGCTTGCTGGAGGGACTGAGGGGTGGGAGAACCACTGCGATTGACACAGATTCCCTCCCCTACAGTATCAGGAAGACTTGCCTTACTGGTGTCTCACCAGATGACAGGGTTAGGGTTTGCAGCTAGGGTCAGGGGCTTAGGGTTTTTTTCCTTGGTCCTCAGAAGGATGGCGTGGCTAGTAGCACTGAGGCTACAAATGGGAAATCTCCTCAAGACCTGGGTTTCCAGGACACAGGCAAGCAGGGAGTGGGGGTGGGATTGAGGATGGAATAGGGAGGGGAAGGGAAGGGGCCCATCAGCCAGAATCCTGAAGGACCTCCTCTGCATGGCATTCAATGCCATGACGTGGGACTCTTCCCCGCAGGGATCAGATGGGTACACTTGATTCAAACTGGACCTGTTTCAAGCAGTTGTTACATGTTTGTGACAGGAGGCATCTGATAGATTAACCACAGGTTACATGCCCTGAGGACTTGGGGAAGGTGTCCTAAAGGGGGAGCTTGGTCTGGAGATCATGAAGAATGGGTGGACCCTGGATTTGAGTGTCCTTGTCTGTAAAACCAAGAGTTTGGACAAGCTACATACTGATAAGCCTTCCAGCTCCCCAGATGTTTATGCTTTCAGTTGATGATGGGATCTGTGGCTGAGAGAAGATGGGGGAGCTGGAAAGTGTGACTTCCCTAATGGCTTCCTCTGAGGACCTGGCTTGTCCTGTTGCCTCCTCGGGCTCTGCAGCCCCACGTCCCTTCCTCTCAAGCCCCTAAACTCCCTAGGCCAATTTTATAATAGCCACAGGACAAAGCAGGTGCCTCTGCCAACTGTGGGCTCTGCCTGAGTGGACAGGAGGTCTGGTCTAGGGTTGTGCAGTGCCAAGAGGCAGCTGCTGGGCTGGCTGCCCCCACTCTACTCTTATCCCTGTCTAGCTGCTGTGATCTTAACTGTGGAGTCTGAGGAGGAAGAGGAGAGCGACAGTTCAGAGACAGAGAAGGAGGACGACGAGGGGATCATCTTTGTGGCTCGGGCCACCAGTGAGGTTCTCCAGGAGGGCAAGGTCTCAGGTAATGGCTTCCTCTTGCATAACTCCCTCTGGAGCAAACCGGAGCTGTACAGTTAGCTTCCTCCCCCTTCATTAATGGCCTCTTCTGCAGACAATCCCTCTTGCCATTCGCTCACGTATTCACCAACCAGCATTTACTGAGCACCTCCTTTATGTCAGACGCTGACATACACAACCTGATACAACCCTCACAACAACCAAAATGGGGAAACTGCACTCAGAGGGACTTGGGACTTGTCCAGCATCACATAGCAGAACCAGAATTTGAACCTGACCCAGCTGATTCCAAAGTCCACAGCCTTTTCACTGCCACACCACCTTCCTTTATGCTCTGAAACACGAGATGACAAACCTAACACCAGGCTCTGCTGTGACCTGTGCTTAGGTACACCCCCTGGTGGGCATGGGAGCCTAACTTGAGGGAGGAGCCTGAGTTCATCAAAATGGCATTACTGTGGATAAAAAATATAAATGTCTCCATACGTGGAGACCTAACTCATTCATAATACTGCCACTGCTAGTTGGCCCTAGCACCCTTGTATGGCTTTTAAAAAAACATCTTCTAGAAAATTTCCAAATATACAACAGACAAAATAGTGAAATAAGCTCCCATCTATCCACACCTAGCTTCACTAATTACCTGTGCCTAACTAACCTTACTTAATCTTTACCCTCGCTATGCTCCTCTCTTCACTGGGTTCTTCTGAAGCAAATCTCAAATATCGTATCATTTTATCAATAAATTTTTCAACATGCATTTCTAAAAGATAAAGATTCTTCTTAAAAAACATAACCACGATACCATTATCATATCTAAAATATCTGTTATCAGATATCCAGTGTTCAAATTTCCTTGTCTTAACATCTCTTTTTTATAGGTTTGTTTCAATAAAAATCCAGATAAGACTCACACATAAAATTTGGTTAATAAGGCTCTTTTAGGCTAAAGCTGTGATTCTTAAGGGCCTAGTGGTAAAATGACTTTGCCCCCTAGGGGACTGTCTGGAGACATCATGGGTTGTCACAGCTGGAGGGGTACCTGTGCATTGAGTGGACAAAGCCCAGGGATGCTGCTAAATATCCTACAATGCACAGGACAGCTCCCCTCTCCACAGCAAAATATCTGTTCTACCCTGTCAATAGGGTCAAGTTTGAAAAACCTGATTTTATAAGTCCCCCCACCAAACCCCACCACATATTTTTTTTTTCTTGCACTTTATTACTGAAATAACCTGGTTACTTGTCCCACAGGTTTTTGTCATCTGGACTTTGCTAATTCCATCTCCAGAGTGTCTTTGTTTTTGTTTTGTTTTGTCTTTTTAGGGCCGCCCCAGAGGCAAATGGAGGTTCCCAGGTTAGGGGTCATTTCAGAGCTATAGCCACTGGCCTACACCACAGCCACAGCCACAGCCACTCCGGATCCAAGCTGTGTCTGTGACCTACACCACAGCTCATGGCAATGCCGGATCCTTAACCTACTGAGTGAGGCCAGCGATCGAACCTGCATCCTCATGGATGCTAGTCAGGTTCATTTCTGCTGAGCCACAATGGGAACTCCCCCAGAGTTAATATGTTTTGCTGTCCCTTCTATTTCCTTTAAACCAGTAATTAAATCTAGAACAGATTCAGTAAGTATACTTCATACGTGAAGTTCCTGAACCACATAAGGAAGAACACCTCCTGGTTGTCTCTCTTTCTGTGAGGTTGACATTGAAGACTGGCTTCACCTGTTGTTAGCCTGATTCGTCTATTATCAAATTCCCTGCCAGCTTTTCATATGATAGTCTTGGCAGCCACTGGTGATCACTGCCAGATCCAACATTTCATAACGGATTGCACAACGGTGATATTCTACATCTATTTTTTTGGTCTGCATTGGCTAGCAGGAATTCTATTAAAAAAAAAAAACTTTCCTTCATAAATTATTTAGTTGCTCTGAGACATAGTTCATATAGGGACAACTGGATAAATGTTTGACTTTTTCCTTTTATTTATCAATTTTCAGACCAATCAGTTTGCTAGCATCCTCCAAAGGTGAAAACTGAAGTTTTCGTTGTTTTGGTTTTTCTAGTTAAAATTTAATTCATTCCATTTTTTTTTTTTTTGTTTAGGGCCACACATGTGGTATATAGAAGTTCCAAGGCTAGGGGTCGAATTGGAGCTGTAGCTGCTGGCCTACACCACACCATAGCAATTGTGGGATCTGAGCTGCATCTGTGACATACACTGCAGCTCACAACAACGCCGGATCCTTAACCACTGAGCGAGACCAGGGATCAAACCTGCATCCTCACGGATACCAGTTGAGTTCATGACCCCCTGAGCCACAAGGGGAAACTCCCATTCCGGGTCTTTCAAGAGGAATAGTTTTACTTTCTTTTCTTTCTTTTTTTTTAATGATTTCTATTTTTTCTATTATAGTTCATTGGTAGTTTTACTTTCTTTCTTTCTTTCTTTTTTTTTTTGGTCTTTTTGCCATATCTAGGGCCACACCCGTGGCATATGGAGGTTCCCAGGCTAGGGGTCTAACAGGAGCTGTAGCTGCCGGCCTTCACCACAGCCACGGATCGCCGAATCCTTAACCCACTGAGCAAGGCCAGGGATCGAACCCACAACCTCATGGTTCCTAGTCAGATTCATTAACCACTGAGCCACGAGGGGAACTCCGGTAGTTTTACTTTCAATCACAGCATAATACTTTTCATAACGTCGACAGGTGAAGCCAGTCAAGTCAACGTAGACTTCATCAATAAGCAGACACACATTGAGCATGTATTATATGCAGCGGCTGGGCCCTCCATCGTGGAAGCCAGCAGTTCCAGGATTCTTGGCTCATGTCCTTTGTGTTCTGGCATCCCTTTCATGGCACAGCTTTAGCCTGTTGTTAGGTTCTCGTGAGCTCACACTCCTAGACTCTGTCCCATTAAAGGGCTGTGACAGAACTCAGGCAAGGAGTCCAGTGGCCAAGCCTCAAGATCCCCACTCCCACCTGCTGCCCTCTCACCCTGGGATGGGGCCTGGCAGGACGAGGTTTAAGACCAGTGCTGCAGTTTGGATGAGGGCTGATCCTAGATAGGTATTTTTCCTGCCTCGCTCTTGCTTTCTCTTGCTTTTGTTATTTTCATCTGTTCAGGTATTTGTTGAGCAACTGCTACATGCCCAGCCCTGTGCTAGGTGCTGGGGATATAACAGGGAGCAAAACAATCTATGGTGCTTCCCCTGGGCAAGGCATACATCAAATAACTGCACAAATGGATGCAACATGGCAACTGTGAAATGAACTTATTTATGAAAGTGTGCTTATACTTGAAAAGGATTCCATTAGGTTCGTAATGAGTATGTGTGTACTCTCTGTCTCCAGGGAGCTTTGAGGTGTGCCCAAGCCCACGCATCATCCCCCCTTCCCCGACCTGTGCAGAGAAGGAGCTACCCTGGAAGAGTGGGCAGGGGGACCTGGCAGTCTATGTTTCCTCAGAAACGACAAAGATTGTTCCTGTGGACATGCAGACAGGCTGGAACCAGAGCATTTCATCCCTGGAGAGCTTGGCATCCCCGCCCTGTACCCAGGCCCCGACTATAAGCCGCCTGACTCCCTGTCCACCGGCTGCTGAAGAGCCCCGGGCCCCTCTCCACCTGCCTTCCGACCCTCGTCCTAGCTTTGCCTTTCCCCCGAGCTTGGCCAAGGCTGGCCGCTCTCGCAGTGAAAGCAGCGCTGACATCCCCCGGCAACAGGAGCTGCAGCCCCTCATGGAACATGAGGACCACACCCATCTTAGCCCAGGCACTGCCAACTCCCACTGGTGCATCCAGTTCAGCAGAAGTGGCCGGCTGTAGCCCAGGGACTTGGGGAGAAGCAGGGGGCCAGCGCTCCCACAGGAAGTCTTCCCTGCACAAAGACACAGGAGCCCACTCAGCTTGACATGGGGTTAAAGGGGTCTGGACTGAAGTGGCAACTGGGCTCCCCTGGGGAAGGTCAGAAGGGTCTCCTGGGCTGGTCCTCACAGGGACCCTTTTCACCACCACCCTCCCTGCTGCTAACTCTTGCCAGCTTCCCTTTCAGTAAGGCCCATATGCTGGCACAAGACCCAGTCCAAAGTTTGTAGGGGCTAGGCCCAGAGAAGTGGGTAGCTGATACCCCTTCCCCAGTGGGTCCTCCTGGGGTCACTCCAGGCAGCTGTTCTTGCCCCCAGAGCAAGGGTATCATTCCTTTGCTGACAGTGCCTGCGTGCCCTCCACCCTCTCCCTAGCACCAGCTCAAGGACAGTGTCTGGGCAGCAAGGCTCCATGAGGAGCTGGTCCTTAGAGGGATTGGGATGGGAGGTGCAGCAGGCTTTGCTGCCCCGTTGGGTCAGCTACCCACAGCCTATTTGTTTGGGGGAGTGGGAATCTGTCTCCATCCCTTGCTTTACCCTCTCCCCTTGTTGCCACCCATTGGGGCAACAGTTCCTCCTTTTCCAGGACTAAGGCCACAGGCCAGGGCCAAGCTTCAGACCAGGGCTGCCTCTTAGCTGGGGTCACTCTGGGGGATCTGCCGCTCTGCATCCAAGTGTGAATCTTTCAGATCCTTGGCTGTGGGTTTTCTGAGGAGGGGAGACAGTGGCTTCAGGGCTCCTACAAATCACCTCATTATCTCCTAAACAGGAAAGGAGCCAAGTATCCCAGGGCTCCATTGCTCTGGGGGCTGGGATGCCTGGCTGCAGAAGTAAGGGGGCTACTGAGTGGCTGGTGACTTTCCTGAGGTTAGCACTTGCCCTGTATTTTGTACCTTCAACCTAAGACACATTAAACATCTCTCGAATGGATGCATGTCCCATGTCCATGTGTCTGGGGACTCGGGTGAGGGAAGGGGGGCAACAATGGTATCTGGTGAGAGAGACGGAAACTTCCAATCTTCCCGCCCCATGGCTTCAGGGACAGAGAGTGGAGAGGGGTGGGAGATAAGGTTCTGGGAAGGACTGTTAGGCCCTATGGCCCTCTCTCCCTTCTCTCCCACATCTTTCCAGTACATTACCTTACAGGAGGCCTGCAGTAGCAGTCCAGGGGATTGCTGTATGGGCAGGGAGTCCACAAAATGGGGAAGACCTGCAGGGAAAGAGACCCCAAGGGTCAGGTGTCAATGTGCCCAAAGATGCAGCCACCACACACTGGGACCAGATAACTTTCCCTTAAACACCTGAAAGCAGGTATAGGACAAATGAACTGAAATGTCCTGCACATGGCAGAAGGGATAATAATCTCAAGGGAGCTGGTTACCCTAAGTATTTCCAATACAAATTGGGGAGTGTGTCCAGCAATATCTAGGGATAGAAATTCCTTATAACAGCAGACCCAGATTCAATTCCAACTGCCCTGGAAGATTTTTAAAAACAGGGAGTTCTCTTGTCATGCAGTAGGTTGAGGATCTGGCACTGTCACTACAGTGGCTTGGGGCACTGCTGTGGCACAGGTTCGATCCCTGGCTCAGGACCTTCCACGTGGTGCAGCAAAAATAAATAAATAAATAATCTACCTTTATGAGAGCTAACATACATACCATAAAATTCACCCATTTAAAATGTACAGTTCAGGAGTCTAGATCAAGATGGTGGAGGATTAAGATGTGGCGTTCACCTTCTTCCACAAAGACATAAAAAAACCCATCTATATGTAGAGCAATTCACACAGAACATCTACTGAACACTGGCAGAGGATCTTAAACCGCCAAAAGGGGCAAGAAAACCCTCCACATAACTGGGTAGAACAAAAGGAAAAATATAGAGAAAAAAAGGAATCAGGAAGTGATGAGCACTCCCGAGAAGGAGTTATGAAAGTGGAAAGGAACCCACACCCTGGAAACCTCCTGACGGGGAGATCAGCGGAAATGGAGGGACCTCAAAGCCTTAGAGAAAAGCGCAGCAGCTGGACTGAGGAGGGGAAATCAGAGAGAGAGCTGCATGGACCACTGGTACCACCTCCCAGGACACCACAGCCTGAGAGACTCGAGCCGGGGCTGGGCACTGAGACTCAGGCTTTGGAGGTCAGTTCCACGGACAGAACTGGGATTGACTGTGTGGAGACGGCCTGAGGGGCTAGGGAGCAGTGTGGCCAATGGCTGTGGAGTGGAGTGCCACAGCTGAGGAAACCCGGGAGGAGGTCTGGGCCCATAGTAGAAGCAAGGCACCATTGTTGGGGAGGGCAAGAGAAGACGGGGTGGACCGCCATAGGAATATCTTTCTCTGTGTACCCACAGACTCTAGGAAGTTGGGGCTATAGGCAGCAAGGTGCCTCTTGCATAGGCTATGGGTGGTGGTGCCTCCTGTGCAGACTAAGTGTGATGGGGTGCCTTTTATGTGGTCTACACATGGTGGGGGAAAACTTGGTCATCTTAAACTCCAAAGATGGGTGTGACCCACCATGCACTCCTTGAACAAGTACCATCTATGGCCCCAGTCACCTCAGAGGTTGGCACTGCAACTGAGTACCAACTGTTGTTGCTCTCACTCCCCCGGGAACACACATGCTGTGCTGCTGCAAGTGCCACACACTCCAGGTGCTGCCTACACCTGTCTGAGGGTCACTGCCACTTCCTAGGACCCTGCAACTAGGAGCAGCCTGCACCACCTTCTCATAGGTCCTTGCCACTGTCAAGGGCCCAGAAACCAGGCACTAGCTATTGGCCCTGCCCATTGCCTCCATCTCCTTGGAAGCACATACAGCGCTCTAAAAATAAATAGTAAGTACTCACAAAATACCTAGGGGCACTTTGTGCATATAAATAGCCCTCTAAGACTATTGTACTTGTTTCCCTGAAACTCAGAGGCTAAGAAAAATATAAGCAAAATGAAGAAACTCAGGAATTCTCCTGAAGAAGAAAATAATGAAACAGACCTCTGTAATCTAACAGACACGGAGTTCAAAAAGGACATAGTGAAAATACTGAAAGAACTGAGAGTGAATATGAATGATATGAAGAGTAACACAGGTTACTTTAGAATGGAACTAGAAAATACAAGGAGGAGCTAAGAAAAAATAGAAAATTCATTTGCAGGGATACACGGTGAGTTAAAGGCACTGAAGAGCAGAATGAATAATGCAGAGGAACAAGTTAGTGACTTGGAAGATGGAATAATGGAAATCACCCAGTCAGGACAGAAAATCAAATGAAAAACATGAAAGCAATATATGAGATCCATGAGATAATATAATGTGGGACAATCTACACAGAATAGGGATTCCAGAAGGAGAAGAAAAAGAAAAGGGGATTGAAAATACATTTGAAAAAATTATGGCCAAAAACTTTCCAAATCTAAAGGAAAGAGGTATCAAGATACAAGAAGCAGAGTTCCCGTCGTGGTGCAGCAGTTAACGAATCCAACTAGGAACCATGAGGTTGTGGGTTCGATCCCTGGCCTTGCTCAGTGGGTTAATGATCTGGCATTGCCGTGAGCTGTGGTGTAGGTCGCAGATGTGGCTCGGATCCTGCGTTGCTGTGGCTATGGCATAGGCCGGCGGCTACAGCTCCGATCAGACCCCTAGCCTGGGAACCTACACATGCCACCGGGTGCGGCCCTAGGAAAAGCAAAAAGACAAAAAATATTTAAATAAATAAAAATTGTACTCCCCAAAAATTAAATACCTAGGAATAAACCTGATCAAGGAGGTGAAAGACTTATATGCTGAGAACTATAATACATTAATCAGGAAATTAAAGAGGATTCAAAGAAATGGAAAGATATCCCATGCTCCTGGATTGGAAGAATTAATATTGTTAAAATGGCCATACTACTCAAAGCAATCTACAGATTCAATGCAATCCCTATCAAAATACCCATGATATTTTTCACAGAATTTCAACAATCCAAAAATTTATATGGAACCACAAAAGACCCAGAATTGCCAAAGCAATCTTGAGAAACAAAAAACCAAACAGGAGGCATAACTCTCCCAGATTTCAGACAATATTACAAAGCTACAGTAATCAAGACAGTGTGGTACTGGTACCAAAACAGACATACAGACCAATGGAACAGAATAGAGAGTCCAGAAATAAACCTAAACACCTATAGTCAATTAATCTTTGACAAAGGAGGCAAGAATATAAAACAGAAAAAGGACAGTTATTTTTCAGCAAGTGGTGCTGGGTGCTGGACAGCTGCATGTAAATCAATGAGACTAGAACACACCCTCACACCATGCACAAAAAATAAACTCAAAATGGCTTAAAGGAGTTCCTCTTGTGGTGCAGTGGAAACGAATCCAACAAGTAACCATGAGGTTGCGGGTTTGACCCCTGGCCTCAATTAGTGGGTTAAGGATCCAGTATTGCCCTGAGCTGTGGTGGAGGTCACAAATGCGGACTGAACCCTGAATTACTACGGCTATGGCATAGGCAGGCAGCTGCAGCTTCAATTTGACCCCTAGCTTGGGAACCTCCACATGCCATGGGTGCAGCCCTAAAAAGACCAAAAAAAAAAAAAAAGGCTTAAAGACTTAAACATAAGACAAGACACCATAAAACTTCCAGAAGAGGACAAAGGGAGAACATTCTCTGACATCAACCATACAAATGGTATCTTAGGTCATTCCACCAAAGCAATAGAAAGAAAAACAAAACAAACCGATGGGACCTAATCAAACTGACAAGCGTTTTACACAGCAAAGGAAACCATAAAAAACCCAAAAGGACTATGGAATGGGAGAAAACAGACTCAAATGATACAACTGACAAGGGCCTAATCTCCAAAATATACAAAGAACTCATACAACTCAAAAACAAACAACCCATGAAACAATGGTCAGTATCACTAACTGTCAGAGAAATGCAAATCAAAACTGCAATGAGGTACCACCTCACACCAGTCAGAATGGTCATCATTAGTAAGTCTACAAATAATGCTGGAGAGGGTGTGGAGAAAAGGGAACCCTCCTATACTGTTGGTGGGAATGTAAACTGATACAACCACTATGCAAAACAGTATGGAGGTACCTCAGAAAACTAAATATAGAACTACCCTATGATCCAGCAATTCCACTCCTGGGCATATATCTGGACAAAACTTTCATTCAAAAAGATACGTACACCCCTGGAGGTCTTGCCGTGGCTCAGCAGTTAACGAACCTGACCAGGATCCATGAGGATGTGTGTTTGATCCCTGGCCTTGCTCAGTGGGTTAAGGATCAGGCATTGCCGTGAGCTGTGGTGTAGGTTGCAGACGCAGCTTGGATCCCGTGTTGCTGTGGCTGGGGAGTATCTCTAATTGGACCCCTAGTCTGGGAACTTCCATATGCCATGGGTGAGGCCCTAAAAAGACACACACACACACACACACACACACACACACACAAAAGATACATGCAGTCCTATGTTCATCATAGCACTATTCACAATAGCCAAGACATGGAACAACCTGAAGGTCCAACAACAGATGAATGGATTAAGAAGATATACACAGTCAAACACTACTCAGCCATAAAAACAAAAAATAATGCCATTTGCAGCAACATGGACGGAACTGAGATTCTCATATTAAGTGTAGTAAGTCAGAAAGAGAAAGACAAATACCATTTGATATCACTTACATCTGGAATCTAATATATGGCACAAATGAACCTTTCGAAAGAAAAGACTTGGAGAACAGACTTGCAATTGATGAGCAGGAGGGGGAATGGGATGGATGGAGAGTTTGGGGTTAGCAGATGCAAACAATTGCATTAAGAGTGGATAAGCAATGAGATCCTGCTGCATAGGAAACTATACAGGAAACTATATCTAGTCATCTGTGATGGAATGTGATGGAGGATAATGTAAGAAAAAGAATATATATATATATATATATACACACACACATATAAATACACACACATATGTATGACTGGGTCACTTTGCTATACAGCAGAAATTGACAGAACAATGTAAATAAACTATAACCGAAAAAATAAAAACCTAAAAAAATGAAAAAATAAAGATCCTTCTACTGAGATTTGTGATATTAACAAAGATTACCTTTTAAAGGTTATACAGTGAAATTTTTCAGTATTTGCAAGATCTACATAACTCAGCGAGTTAGCATTTTTTAAATGATGGATGCATGATGTACAAAATCATGCATGGATAAAAGATTCATTTAAGGAGTTCATGTTGTGGCTTAGTGGTTAACGAATCTGACTAGGAACCATGAGGTTGCGGGTTCGACCCTTGGCCTTGCTCCGTGGGTTAAGGATCCGGTGTTGCTGTGAGCTGTGGTGTAGGCTGCAGACGCAGCTTGTACCCCGCGTTGCTGTGGCTGTGGTGTAGGCCAGCGGCTACAGCTCCGATTAGATCCCTAGCCTGGGAACCTCCATATGCCACAGGTGTGGCCCTAGAAAAGGCAAAAAGACAAAAAAAAAAAAAGATTCATTTAAATGCAGGATGTACCAACAGACTTTAATATAACAGAGTACAAAAATTCATTGATATGGTTTCAGACTTCACATACAGCTAAACTTTGAGAAACTACCATTTGCTCAGTTTTCACATCATATCAAAGAAGAATATTCACTGAAAATGAACTATATCTGAGAGGCTCACCCACGTTAAGTGACAGTTCTGAGCCTCACATGTTTCCCACACTTGGTGATCTGGCATTGGGAGGCAGAACCCCTGGAAGATTTGGCATTGAGGGCCAGTGCGGCTTCTGCACAGGAGCTCCATGGGACTAGGGGAAACGGGGACACCACTCTTCTTCCTCTTTTTTTTTTTTTTGCTTTTTAGGGCCACACCCACAGCATATGGAAGCTCCCGGGCTAGGGGTTGAATTGGAGCTGTTGCTGCTGGCTTACGCCACAGCCACAGCAACACGGGATCCGAGCAATGTCTGCGACCTACACCACAACTCACAGCAACGCTGGATCCTTAACCCACTGAGTGAACCCACATCCTCATGGATACTAGTCAGGTTCATTACTGCCATGATGGGAACATCAAGATTCCACTTTTGAAAGGTGCACTCAGGCTCTCATGTGCACTTGGTCCCAGGGCAAAGCAGAGACTCTAGGAATCTCAGTCAGACCTATCTGTGATTCTTAGAGGATCTCTTGGGAAAACTGGGGTGACTGTGTTTCTTTTTGGGGGAAGGACACTGGAGGCAAAGTCTCAGGAATGATCATCAGCATGAACTCCTCTAGAAGTAGCCATTTTGGAAAAAGCTGGCCCCACCCATCAGCGTTAAGAAGCTACAGGCCAAACAACAAACAGGTGGGAACATAGCCCCATTCATGAGCAAAGAGGCTGCCTAAAGACCCCCCAGGCACAGGATGCCTGTAATCATACCCAGAAATGAAGCCCCACCCACCAGAAGCATAAGACTCAGCTCCACCTACCAGTGGGAAGGCACCAGTACCTCCCATCAGGAAGCCTGCAGCAAGCCCTGTAACAACTTCAGCCACAAGACGGGCAAACATCAGAAGCAAGAGAGGATACAACTCTATTGTAACTGAAAACAGGAAACCCCATCAAAAATCTATATAAAATGAAAAGGCAGAGGATTATGACTTGGATAAGGGAACAAGAAAAAACCCCAAAGAAACAACTAAGTGGTCTGGAGATTACCAACCTCTATGAAAAATACTTTACACTAATGATAGAAAAGATGATTCAAGATCTTGGAAATAAACCAGAGGCAAAGACTGATAAATTACAAGAAATGCTGACCAAACAAACAGAAGATTTAAAGATTAAGCAAGGAGAGGTTCAAAATACATTAGCTGAAATAAAAAAATTCACTAGAAGGAACCCAGAGCAGGATAAAGGAGGCAGAAGAACGAATAAGTGAGGTGGAAGAAAGACTGGTGGAAATCACTGATATGGGACAGAAAAGAGAAAAAAGACTGAAAAAAATGAAGCCAGTCTAAGAGAAGTCTTGGACAATGTTAAACACACCAACATCTGTACTACAGGGGTGTCAAAAGGAGAAGAGAGAGAGAAAGGGCCAGAAAAAAATATTTGAAGAGATAATAGCCAAAAAACTTTCCTAACATGGGAAAGGAATCACTCACTCAAATCCAGGAAGCATGAGTACCATAACAAATAAATCCAAGGAGGAACACTCTTGAGACACATTTTAATCAAACTGATCAAAATTTAAGACAAAGAGAAAATACTGAAAGAAACTAGGGAAAAGAAACAACATACAAGGGAACCCTGAAAAGGTTACTGGCTGATTTTTCAGCAGAATCTCTGCAGGCTGGAAGGGAGTGGCACGATACACTTGAAGTGATGAAAGGAAAAAACCTTCAGCCAAGATTATTCTACTCAGCAAGGCTCTCATTCAGATTTGAAGGAAAAAAATCAAAAGCTTTGCAGAGAAGCAAAATCTAAGAGAATTCAGGACCACTAATCCAGCTTTACAACAAAGGAATTTCTATAGGTGGAAAGGAAAAGACCACAACTAGAAACAAAAAAAAATTACAAATGACAAGCCTTACCAGTAAAGGCATACATATAGTAAAGGTAGGAAACCATCCACACACAAATATGCTACCAAAACCAGAAGTCATGAGGAAGGTACAAATGCAGGATACTGGAGATGCACTTGAAATTAAGAGACCAACTACTTAAAACAATCTTGTATATATATATAGCCTCCTGTATCAAAACCTCATGGTAACTGCAAACCGAAAATCTACAATACATACACACACAAATAAGAAAAAGCAATCCAAACACAACACTAAGGATAGTCACCAAACCACAGAAGAGAACGAGATGGGAAGAAAAAAGACCAACAAAAACAAATACAAAACAATTAAATAAAATGTCAATAAGAACATATATCAATAATTACGTCAAATGTAAATGGACTAAATGCCCCAACCAAAAGATACAGACTGGCTGAATGGATACAAAAATAAGACCCATATATATATGCTCTCTTCAAGAGACCCACTCCAGGAGTTCCCATCATGGCTCAGTGGTTAACGAATCCAACTAAGAACCATGAGGTTGTGTGTTCGATCCCTGGCCTTGCTCAGTGAGTTAAGGATCCGGCGTTGCCGTGAGCTGTGGTGTAGGTTGCAGACACAGCTTGGATCCTGCGTTGCTGTGGCTGTGGCGAAAGCTGGCAGCTACAGCTCCTGTTAGACCCCTAGCCTGGGAACTTCCATATGCCGCAGATGTGGCTCTAGATGAAGGCAAAAAGACAAAAAAAAAAAAAAAGAGAGAGAGAGAGAGACCCACTCCAGTTCTAGGGACACATGCAAATTGAATGTGAGAGGATGGAAGAAAATATTCTATGCAAATGGTAATCAAAAGAAAACTGGAGTAACAATACTCATATCAGACAAAACGAACCTTAAAATAAAGAATATTATAAGAGGCAAATAAGAACATTACACAATGATAAAAGGATCAATCCAAGAAGGTATAAAAATTGTAAATGCATATGCACCCAACATAGGATCACCTCAATGTACAAGGCAACTGCTAACAACCTTAAAAGGAGAAACTGACAATGACACAATAATAGCGGGGGACTTTAACATCCACTTACAGCAGTGGACAAATCATCCAGAGAGAAAATCAACAAGGCCTTAAATGATGCATGTAATCAACAGGTTTAAATGATGCATTAGAGCAGATGACTTAATAGATATTTATAGAATATTCCATCCAAAAGCAGCAGAATACACATTCTTCTCAAGTGCACATGGAACATTCTCTAAGATAGATCACATTCTGGGCCACAAATCAAGCCTCAATAAATTTAAGAAAATTGAGAATATATCAAGCATCTTTTCCAACCACAACACTATATGACTAGAAATCAACATCAAGAAAAAAACTGCAAAAAAAACCACAAACACGTGGAGACTAAATAACTTGCTATTAAACAACCAATGGATCACTGAAGAAATCAAAGAAGAAATTAAAAAATACCTAGAATCAAATGACAACAAAGACACAATAATCCCAAATCTATGGGATACAGCAAAAGCAGTTTTTTTTTTTTTGCTTTATCTAGGGCCGCACCTGCGGCATATGGAGGTTCCCAGGCTAGGGGTCTAACAGGAGCTGTAGCTGCCGGCCTACACCACAGCCACAGCAACGCGGGATCCGAGCTGCGTCTGCAACCTACATCGCAGCTCATGGCAACGCCGGATCTTTAACCTACTGAGCAAGGCCAGGGATTGAACCCGCAACCTCATGGTTCCTAGTCAGATTCGTTAACCACTGAGCCACGAGAGGAACTCCCAAAAGCAGTTTTAAGAGGGAAGTTTACAGCAATACAAGCCTACCTCAGGAAACAAGAAAAATCTCAAATAAACAACCTAACTTTACACCTAAAGCAACCAGAGAAAGAAGAACAGACAAAACCCAAAGTTAGCAGAAAGAAAGAAATCATAAAGATCAGAGCAGAGGAGTTCCTGTCATGGCGCAGCGGAAACGAATCCAACTAGGAACCATGAGGCTGTAGGTTCGATCCCTGGCCTCGTTCAGTAGGTTAAGGGTCTGGCATTGCCATCAGCTGTGGTGTAGGTTGCAGACATGGCTCGGACCTGGTGTTGCTATGGCTGTGGCATAGGCCCACAGCAACAGCTCCAGTTAGATCCCTAGCATGGGAACCTCCATATACTCTGGGTGCGGCCCTGAAAAGACAAAAAGAGACAAAAAAAAATCAGAGCAGAAAGCAATGAAATAGAAATGAAGAAAAGCATAGAAAAGATGAATGAAACTAAAGGGTGGTTCTTTGAAAAGATAAACAAAACTGATAAACCCTTAGCCACACTCATCAAGAAAAAAAAGAGATGACTCAAATCAATAAAAATAGAAATGAAAAAGGAGAAATTACAATGGACATCACAGAAACACAAAGGATCGTAAAAGACTACTACAAGCAACTATATTCCAACAAAAAGGACAAACTAGAAGAAATGGACAAATTCTTAGAAAAGTGCAAACTTCCAAGACTAAACCAAGATGAAACAGAAAAGGTGAATGGACCAATCATAAGTACTGAAGTTGAAAATGATTTAAAAACTTTCAACAAACAAAAGTCTAGGACCAGATGGCTTCATAGGTGAATTCAATCAAAAATTTAGAGAAGAGGAGATCCTGTCATGGTGCAGCAGAAATGAATCTGACTAGCAACCATGAGGTTGTGGGTTCGATCCCTGGCCTTGCTCAGTGGGTTAAGGATCCAGCATTGCTGTGAGCTGCAGTGTAGGTCGCAGACTCGGCTTGGATCTGGAGTAGGTCAGCAGCTGCAGCTCTGATTTGACCCCTAGCCTGAGAACCTCCCTATACTTCAGGTACAGCTCTAAAAAGCAAAAAAAAAAAAAAAAAATTTAGAGAAGAGGCAACACCTATCCTTCTGAAACTAAACTATTCCAAGAAATTGTAGAGGAAGGAACACTCCCAAACTCATTCTATGAGACCACCATTGCCCTGATACCAAAACCAAAGATACCACAAAAAAAGAAAATTACAGGTCAGTATCACTGATGAACATAGATGCAAAAAATCCTCAACAAAATACTAGCAAACCAAATCTAGCAATACAGTAAAAGGATTATACACCATGACCAAATGGGATTTATCCCAGGAATGCAAGGATTTTTCAATATCTGTGAATCAATCAGTGGATACACCGCATTAACAAACTGAAGAATAAAAACCATATGGTCCTCTCAATAGATAAAGACAGGGAGTTCCCATCGTGGCTCAGTGGAAATGAATATGACTAGCATCCACGAGGACGCAGGTTCGATCCCTGGCCTTGCTCAGTGGGTTAAGGATCCAGCATTGCTGTGAGTTGTGCGTAGGTCACAGACATGGCTCAGATCCTGCATTGCTGTGGTTGTGGCATAGGCTGGCAGCTATAGCTCTGATTTGACCTCTAGCCTGGGAACCTCCATATGTCACAAGTGTGGCCCTAAAAAAAAAAAAAAGAAGCAGACAAAACTTTTGACAAAACCAACACCCATTTCTGATAAAAACCCTCCACAAATTGAGCAGAGAGGGATTCTACTCAACATACCCATTGGTGACAAACCCACAGCTAACATTATTCTCAGTGGTGAAATACTGAAAGAATTCCTGCTAAGATCAGGAACGAGACAGGGATGTCTGCTCTTGCCACTACTATCCAACATAGTTTTGGAAGTCCTAGCCATGGCAATCAGAGAAGAAAAAGAAATAAAAGGAATCTAAATTGGAAAAAAGAATTAAAACTATCACTGTTTGCAGAAGACATGATACTATACTTAGAAAATCCTGAAGACACTGCCAGAAAACTATTAGAGCTCATCAATGAATTTGGTAAAGTTGCAGGATGAAATTAATACACGGAAATCAACTGCACTTCTATATACGAACAATGAAAGATCAGAAAGAGAAAGTAGGAAAATGATCCCATTTACCATTGCATCAAAAAGAATAAAATATCTAGGAATATATCTACCTAAAGAGACAAAGGACCTGTATTCTGAAAACTGTAAGACACTGATGAAAGAAATCAAAGATGACACAAACAGATGGAAAGACATACCGTGTTCTTGGACTGGAAGAATCAATACTATCAAAATGACTATACTACCAAAGGCAATCTACAGATTCAATGCAATCCCTATCAAATTACCAATGGCATTTTTCACAGAACTGGAACAAAATATTTTAAAGTCTGTTTAGAAGTACAAAAGACCCAGAATAGCCAAAGCCTTCCTGAGAAGGAAAAAGCGGAGCTAGAGGAATCAGGTGCCCAAACTTCAGACTATACTACAAAGCCAGTGATAGGTTCCCAGGAGGAGGGGACGGACTCGCCAGCCCCCTGAATGTGGCTGTTCACCTTGGACACCTGCTGCAGACATGGGTACGGCCCAGCACAAGATCTACACTCTTTCCCGGAATGTGGATTCTCAAGTTGGGCAGCAAGCAGTTCCCGTTGTGGTACAGCAGAAACAAATCAAACTAGTATCCATGAGGATGTGGGTTCCATCCCGGGCCTCACTCGGTGGGTTGGGGATCTGGCGTTACCATGAGCTGTGGTATAGGTTGCAGACGTGGCTTGGATCGTGAGTTGCTGAGGCATAGGCTGGCAGCTGCAGCTTCAATTTGACCCCTAGCCTGGGAACTTTCATATGCTGCAGGCACAGCCCTGAAAAGCAAAAACAAACATAAAACAAAACAAAAAAAAAACAACAAAAAAAGCCAATCCAGTTGAGCAACAAGAAACAATGGCCTGGGGAAAACAACTGCCTGCAAAGATTAACCACCTACAAGGATTAACTGCCCTCTGTCATGGGACCCAACTCCCTACCCACCCCTCCCTTGACCTTCCCCCCTCCTTCTTCCTCGTTCCTGCCACAAGTTCCCACCATGAACTCCAGCCACGGATTCCTGTCACAGATCCTTTATAAGGTTAGCACCTCCTCATGGTCAGGGCTGGCACCATCTTCAGCTCAGCCCGCCCTCCTCTGATGCCTTAATAAATCTCTCTTGCTTTACCAACCTGGCCTTGTGCATTTATCCCTCAGCAAACCTAACAACTACAGTCATGAAAACAGTATGATCCTGGCACAAAAATAGAAATATAGATCAGTGGGACAGGACAGAAAGCCCATAACTGGAGTTCCCGTCGTGGCTCAGTAGTTAACGAATCCAACTAGGAACCATGAGGTGGCGGGTTCGATCCCTGGCCTCGCTCCGTGGGTTAAGGATCTGGTGTTGCCATGAGTTGTGGTGTAGGTTGCAGATGCAGCTTGGATCCCACGTTGCTGCGGCTGTGGCGAAGGCCGGCAGCTACAGCTCCTGTTAGACCCCTAGCCTGGGAACATCCATATGCCACGGGTGCAGCCCTAGATAAGGCAAAAAGACAAAAAAAAAAAAAAAAGAAAGCCCATAATTAACCACACACGCATATTAGATTGTTAACTAATCTATGACAAAAGAGGCAAGAATATACAATGGAGAAAAGACAGTCCCTTCAATAAGTGATGCTGGGAAAACTGGACAGCTACATGTAAAAAAATGAAACTAAAAATCTCCCTAACACCACACAGAAAAATAAACTCAAAACGGATTAAAGACCTAAATATAAGACTAGCTACTATAAAACTCTCAGAGGAAAACATAGGCCGAACACGAACACTCTCCGACATAAACCTCAGCAATATCATTTCAGATCCATCTCCTAGAGTAATAACAATTAAAACCAAAAATAAACAAATGGGATTTAGTTAAACTTAAAAGTTTTTGCACAGCAAAGAAAACCCTAAACAAAATGCAAAGACGAAACAAAACACACAGAATGGGAGACAATATTTGCAAATGATGCAACTGACAAGGGATTAACATCCCATATAAACATCTCCTGCAGCAATACCAAACAATAAATAAACAAACAAACCCCATCAAAAAATGGGCAGAATATCTAAACAGACAATTCTTGGAGTTTCTGTCGGGCACAGTGGAAACGAATGCAATTAGGAATCACTGAGGCTGTGGGTTCAATCCCTGGCTTTGCTCAGTAAGTTAAGGATCTGGCATTGCGTGAGCTGTGGTGTAGGTTGCAGATGTGGCTCAGGTCCCGTGTTGCTGTGACTGTGGCATAGGCTGGCAGCTGTAGCTCCAATTCAACCCCTAGCCAGAGAAACTCCACATGCCACTAGTGCGGTCCTAAAAAGCAAAAAAAAAAAAAAAAAAAAAAAAAGCAGACAATTCACCGAAGAAGATATACAGATGGCAAAAACAAAAACAAAAACAAAAACAAAAAACCATGAAAAGATGTTCAACATCACTAATTATTACAGAAAAGCAAATCAAAACTACCAGGAGGTACCACCTTACAGCAGCCAGAAAGGCCATCAGCAAAAAGTCTACAAACAATAAATGCTGGAGAGGATGTGGAGAAAAGGTAACCCTCTTACACTGCTGGTGAGAATGCAAATTAGTGCAACCACTATGGAAAAATGTATGGAGATTCCTCAAAAAACTAAAAATAGAATTACCATTTGAGCCAGCAATCCCACCTCTGGGCATCTATCCAAAGAAAAACATGGCTCGAAAAGATACATGTTCCCCAGTGTTCAATGTAGCACTACATGCAATAGCCAAGACATGGAAGCAACTTAAATGTCCAACAACAGAGGAGTGGATAAAGATGATGTAGTACATATACACAATGGAATTTCACACAGCTATAAAAAGGAATGAAATAATGACATTTGCAGCAACATGAATGGACCCAGAAATTATCATGCTATGTGAAGTTAGAGATACAATCATCATATGCTACCACTTACATGTAGAATCTAAAAAAATGTTACAACGAACTTCTTTGCAGAACAGAAACTTAGAGTTATCAAAGGAGATGGGGGGATGGGCTGAGGGTTTGGGATGGAAATGTTGAAAAATTAGGCTGTAATGATGGTTGTACAACTATAAATATAATAAAATTCTGTGAGTTAAAAAAATAAAACATACAATTCAGTGCTTTTTAATATATTCAGAGTTGTGCAGCACTCACCACAATTTAAGTTTACATTTTCATCACCCCCCCCCAAAGAAACGCTATACTCCTCGCCCTCTGCCTAGCCCTAGGTAATCACTAAACTGTTTCCTTTTTCTCTTTTGGTCTCCCCAAGGTACATGAAAGTTCCCAGGCCAGGGATCACATCAGATCCAAGCCACAGTTCCAACATACTCGACAACAGCCGGATCCTCCAAGCCGCTGTGCTGGGCCAGGGATATGTCTCAGCGCAACAGAGCCGCCACCCATTCCACCGTGCCCCAGCGGAAACTCCACCAACCTGTTTTCCATCCTCAAAGATCCGACAAACTTAACATACTCAAAGGTTACTAATTTTAATCAACAAACATTTTTTTTTCTACATTATGCCTGGGCAAGGTGTGAGAAGGAAGAGTGACTAAGGCTTTGCCCTCACATTACTTATGGTTGAGTGATAAGGCCGGTTACTTCTAGCTCTCACTCACTGGCTATGTTATCTATTATAGATTATATATTCTCTCTGAGCCCCAGTGTCTTCATCTTTAAAATGGGACAACAATTATACTTATTTCATAAGGCTGCTATTAAGATTAGACGGTAAAATGAGAAGAACCTAGTACACAGCCTGGCCCAAGGGATCATAAATGTTTGTAATCATTTTTACAAGACCAAGAGCATGGGGGAGTTCCGGTCGTGGCTCAGTGGTTAACGAATCCAACTAGGAACCATGAGGTTGCAGGTTCAATCCTTGGCCTTGCTCAGTGGGTTAAGGATCCGGCATTGCCGTGAGCCGTGGTGTAGGTTGCAGACGTGGCTCGGATCTGGTGTTGCTGTGGCTGTGGCGTAGGCCGGTGGCTACAGCTCCTGTTAGACCCCTAGCCTGGGAACCTCCATATGCCGGGGGTGCGGCCCTAGATAAGGCAAAAAAAAAAAAAAAAAAAAAAAAGAGAGAAAAAGAGCATAGGAAAGTGCTGTGGGGCCTTGAGGAGATCTGGAATGGCTTTGGGAAGAGCTGAGTGTGTGTGTGTGTGCGCGGTTCAGACAACACAGGCAAAGTTGTGTGGGTGCATTCCAGGTGAAAAGAGCAGCATGAATAAAGGATGCCTGAAGCACATGCAGGGAAAAGAAAGTTACTGTGGGTGATGTGCTAGGGACAGAAAAGTCAGGGACACCAAACGCTTGTGCGGGGTGACCCTGCTGAGTTTTGGTGGTGGCAGAGAACTAGCCTGGGAGAAATGTGATCTGGGAATATGGGCAGTGATGGGCATTGGGAAAGGATGAGTGTAGCTGGTGCCAGGTGGAGGATGTGTGAAACCCCATGTGGAGGAAGGACGGATAGGAGAAAAGGCTAGAGACCTGTTGGAAGCTCCTCTAGCAGCCCAGGCAGCCGTTCTCAGACCTCAGTGTCAGAATCACTGTGGAACTTGTCAAACAGAGTCCTGGGCCTACCCCAAAAGTTCTGATTCAGCAGGTCTATGCAAGCCCAGAAATCTATAATTTTAACCAGCTCTCTAGAGGGAAGTGGTTCAGAGACCATATCCTTCAAAAATTACTAGATTAGAAAGGTTTAGAAATAAAATCCACACCATCAGCTTCTGGGGAGGGGGTGCAGAGGGGATCCTGGGCCTGGAGCTGGGTAACTAACTGGGGGATTGCCAGGCAGATAGGGTTGGTCAGAGATGAGCTGACTGAGGGGAAGAAAGCAAGTGAGCACAGCAGAGGGGAGGGAGGCACCTGGGATGCAGCAGAGCATGCAAGTCACCACTTGACTGGACAGGATGGCAGAAACAGCCTCCTGCACAGCCTAAGCTGCATCCAGGCCTTGAAGAAGGAAGGATTTTGACCTGGGGAGATGGGTATGGGCATTCCAGATAGAGGGGACAGTCTGAGATAAGACTTGTAATTAGACGATTTTTCCTGGCCTGTATGAGAGCTGGACATAAAGACTATAACAGCTCTGGATGGCCTTGAATGCCACTTTAAGGAGTATGGCGTTTATAGAGAAGGTTTAGGAAGATTTAGGGTATTTGTCACCTTCACTGTCTGGGGCAGTACTGAAGAAAGGAAGCAAGGTTTGGTGAGAAATGAGGGCCATGACTGTGGTCTCCTATCACTAGGCCCACTGAGGTAGACAGCTCCCATTTCATCTTTGATTGATTCATGTTGGTAAGAAATGCAAGGCTGAGGGAAGGCTGGAGAAGGGGCATGGGAGGAAGGCCCATCTCTGTTTTATGATCTCAGTGGAAAATGCTGCTATGAGTAGATTTTGCTGCCAGGAGAGCCACAGGGATGGGTCCCATGAGTCACTGCTCAGTCCTGCAAGCTCAGCCCACAGAGCCTGCTGTGGTCAGTGGCCCAGGCTGGTTCCAGGCCCAGCCCCCAGTGTTCCCCCGTCGAGGCCTCAGTTTGTCCCAATTTCTATCCGTATCTTTGCCATCCTGGGGCTGTGAATCCTGCAGCTCTCTTCCTCTTCAGTGTCCCTTTCAGACTGAGCCTCTGAATCTGTCTCCACTTATGACTCTGTTTACATCTGACTCATGATTGGGGAGCCTCAGGAACGCAGGGGTAGTGTGACCAGTCTCAAGCACCCCTCAAGGTTTATTCCAGATCCTGTTCTGGGTGCTAGAAGTACAGAAGTGGACAACATAGTCCAACACAACCTGTTTTCCCAAAGCTGACAATGCACATCCTATGCGGAGTGAATAAACCAAGGCCTGGACCTTCCCCGTGAGTCTGTCTGCCTGCCTGTGCCTAGGGGTGCTGGGGTCAGCTATGGCCTGTGGCTTGAGGCTTTTTATTTGCCTTTGGCACTGGAGTGGTACATGTTACTGCCAGCAGGTCCAACCAGTTCTTAGGGCTCACAGGGGGCCTGGCTGGTGGGTGGGGATGGGCAGACAGTGGGCAGCAGAAGGAAAGGGAGTGAGGCGGAGGCAGTGACTCAGTGGGGCGGCTCTAGGACAGCTGGGGAGGAAGCCAAGGTTGGTCCTGATGCTCACTGAAGCTAAAATAGAGTGGGATGAGAAGGCCTGCTGGGGCTTGGGAATGGAGCAGGACAACTCCAAGGATCCTCACAGCCAGATCAGTTCATGAAGAAGGCTCCAGGGTAGCTGCTCTGAGAATGGCGACTTGGTGCTGATGTGGCAGCTGGGACGGTGGGTGAGGGGGGATTGCTGTTGTTCTCTTTGTGCCTGATTCTGATGCCCAGGTTCCCTCTTCTGGCAGCTTTCCTAGGCTCATGAAGGAGATGCCTACCTTCGAGCCAAGGAAGCCACTGTATAGTGGCTTACTGCCCTCTCCCCACAAGGAACCAAGGGTATGGGTATGTTATGGGGTACAGTCTCTTCTTCTGGCCAGATAGCCCACCTTCTTACAATCTTCCCACAAGTTCTGGGGAGTGTCAGGCCAGGTCCACGTGCCCCAAAGGAACTTCACACCTCAAAGCTAGGAGAAATCCCACAGATCAACTGTCCAAGTGACTTTCACCAGTTTAGACTCCCCTGACTGAGGATGAAATGAGGAGCAGGGCACGAACACAGCTCAAGAGCTGGCAGCAAGTGAACCTTACATAGGGGATCTTCCCTAGTCCTCAAGACAATCCCAGGAGAAAGTAATGACTCTCTCTCTCTCTCTCCCTCTCTCTTTTTTTTAAACAGGTAAGATGAGGCTCAAAGAGAACTGAACTGCTGGAGTTCACCCAGCTGGTAAGTGGAAGAGCAGGCCTGGCTCCAGAATCAGGACCTCAGTCCCACAAAAGCTGTACTCTGCGGAAGGGGACCTGAGGCTGGGAATGGGGTGTATATGAAAGAAGTGCAGGGAACGCGAGGGAGTGGAGGCTCTGGATCTGGTGGATTGGTGGATTCTGGCAGTTGTGGGTTAGCTCCCACCATAGGTCCCCCTCCCCGCCCCCTCCTTACCTCGAGCCCAGGCAGTAGTCCCCACATCCCATCATGGGATCATACAACCTGTCTTGGTACCTGGGACGGAGGACTCGGACTGCAGTGGAAGGGCCCCTCCCTCCCAACCTCCGTTAAGATACTCCTGGCACCCAGCAGCCCCAAGCAGCAGTTCTGAGCTTAAGGAGGATCTTTTCCTAGGGGCCGCCTGGGACTGTGGGTCCGCACTTTTCTTCCTTCAGCTGAGAGGACCAAGTGCTCCTTGTTTGCTGAGGGAAGCTAGGCAGGGCTCCCTCCATCCTGCGAGCATTCAAGAGCAGAACCGCCCCCTCCACACACACACCCTCCACCCCGCAAGCCCCTTTCCTCACCCTCGAGGGCTCACTCACCGTCGCTCACCTACGCCGTCTTCTCCAGCCGGGTGCGGTGCGCTTCCGGCGCGAACAGCGAGCCCAGGCTGTGGGCGCGGCGGCGAAGCCGTTGGTCGCTGTTTCTACCCGCGGACTGAAAAGCCGAGTCAGTCAGCGGGGGCCTGGGGGTCGAGGTGAAGCCGAGTGCCCCTGGTCCGCGGGGGACGAGGAGGTGGCTGGAGGTTGCTGCGACAGGGGTTGCTGCGACAGCCCGCGTCTCCGCGCTTTCCGGCCGGCCTGGGCTACTGCCGTCGGGCCCGGCGGGGTGGGCTGTAGCTCCGTCCTCCGACCTCCAGGGGGCGGCGCGGCGCCGCGTCCCCTGCCTAGCTCATTTCCCCGTCCGGCGGCTAGGCGGTACGCTATACCCGCCGTCGAGGCGGAGGTGCAGTACTTTCGAGGGCTCCGGCTGCCTAGCCTCTCCGGTTCGAGGTTCCTCTTGGGGTGTCCCAGCGCGAGGAAGCAGGCGCGGGAGCCTCCCGGGCGAGACCAGGTCGGCTGGGCTCGCGTGAGCAGGAGCACGAGGCGGCGCCCGGCCCACGCCGTGAGCGTCCCACCCGCGCAGTCACGCCCAGCGCGGCAGCTAGTGAGCGTTTGAGCTTGAGGGCCTCCAGGTGAGGGCCCACGTGAGCGTGGGTCCGCGGGCCCCGAGCAGGAAGGAGACTCTGGCCCCTCTCCTCTCTCCTCAGGCCTGAACTGCGGCAGCGTCTACCCTCCCCGTGCTGGGCACCAGGACTGACACCTCCTACGACCTAGTGACTTCTGCCTGCGTTGCTTGCCGAGCCCTACCCGACCATCTTCAACCCGTTTCCTGGATGAGCTGAGGCCTCAGTTCACACTGA
This sequence comes from Catagonus wagneri, assembly GCA_004024745.2. Classification (NCBI taxonomy): domain Eukaryota; kingdom Metazoa; phylum Chordata; class Mammalia; order Artiodactyla; family Tayassuidae; genus Catagonus; species Catagonus wagneri. Next base: position 14,172,932 of record PVHT020000180.1, read on the forward strand.
GGGTTTAGCCCGTTTCCCATTTGCCTGGAGCAGCCCTACCCATAAGGAGAGGGTGATGGAAGGGCCCCCAGGGGCTGGGGATGAGTCCTCAGACCCCCAGGGCCACGCCACCAACTGGAGGTTTGCTGTGTGCAGTTTCAGAGATTCCTGGGATGAAGCGGAACCATCTCTTCAGCTATGGGTTAAGGACCCCAATCCTCTATGCCCGCCAGCAGGGGCATCCCAGGGGGAAGGGCTACAGGGCAGCCATCTGCCTGGTGAGCTTCAGGCATCTCCAGGACAGCTGGCTGCAGATGGGTCGGGGGAAGACCAGAGGGGCACATTAGGAGGTTCCTCAGTCCAGTTGGATACAGCCTCCTCTGGAGTGGAGATCCTTCTATGCCCAGGATCCTCCCACCTCAGCCTGGCACAGGGTGAGAGTGACAACCAAGGGGGTGGCTTGGCAAGGGAGTCAGTTTCAGACAGGGAAATGCCAGTCCACTTGGACCCTGAGGGGTTGGACAGCAACCCTGTGGACCTTGGAGACCTTTTGTCTGAGACATCGTCAGAGCTACTGGAGGCAGGTAAGGAAGACTGAGTCAGGGAAGTCTTAGAAGGGAGTGGGGCTTCCTGGAGGTGGGTACGAAGACTTGGGGAAGTCTCTGACCCTACTCAGGCTAAAGCCCAGGTTCAAGTAGGTTTCTCTGGGTAGCTGGCCCAGTGTAGACCCAAGCCATTTTTCTTCCCAAGACCCCAACAGATCTAGGCTTCCTAAGCCCACTGACTACCTCCTGGCCCAAGACCTCACCTGGGAGCTGCTTGCCAGTGGCATGGCTGCCTTGCCAGGTATCTGGGATAGATTAGAGGCAGTGGAGGTGGGGTGACTTGATTGTGCAGGTGTTCACTGCTTCCTCCCCACAGGAACTCGGGATGTAGAAGGCCGGGCAGTGATGCTTCTTTGTGCCCATAACTCGGCCTGGCTTCACCCCAAGTGCAGCAGCCAGGAACTCATCCACCTCTTGCTCTACCTGCGAAGCATCCCCAGGTTGGGGGCCAGGGAGTTGGGGGACAGAGCCTGATCCAGGAGATGCAGAGTTGGGGAAGTAGATACTGAACCAAAGCCTGTCTGTTTAGGCCCGAGGTACAGGCCCTAGGACTGACTGTGGTAGTGGATGCCCGAATTTGTTCCCCAAGCTCTTCCCTCTTCTGGGGCCTCAGCCAACTGCAAGTGAGTATAGGTTTGTAGTTTCCCTCTTTCCCCCAACTATTCCTTTTGTATAGAGTTGGGGGCAGGGCTGAGCTCAGACTCCGTGCAGGAAGCAGCTCCAGGGTCGGTGCACCAGGTGCTGCTGGTGGGAAAGATGCCTGAGGAGATGCCTTCAGGACTGCAGGTACTGAGCCATTTTTGGCCAGGGTGGAGGCGGGGTACTTTCCTAGCAGGCCTGAGTCACTGCACATTCTTTTTCTGCAGTTTGAGCTTCTGACCTCTCATCAGAGTCTGCTGACCCACATCTCCACCTCAGGATTGCCCACTTCACTAGGAGGAGGCCTGCCTTATTGTCACCAGGCCTGGCTGGACTTCCGAATGGTCAGTGTACTGAGTAGGGTATAGAGTGGGTAGGCAGACAGTCTGGCCAGCAGATGAGCCTCTCCTGGGCTTGCTTGAGCAGTGCAAAGCTGGATGCAATGGCCTGGGATCCAAGGTGCCTGGGACCAGCAGTATGCGCAACCCTGGTCATGCCTGCCTCTTCTCACAGCGTCTGGAAGCCCTATTGCGGAGCTGCCAGTTGGTTTGTGCCCTGCTCCAGGGGGCCATCGAGAGCATGAAGGCTGTGCCCCAGCCCACAGAGTCTGGGGTGAGTGTCCCATCTCAACACTTCCCCAATGCTTCCTACCTCCCTCCTCTTCTCCCATGCATACCTCCATGGTCTGTTGCCCTTAATCATAGGAAGTTGACTGTCTGCTGCGGCAGGCACGGGTCCTGATGCAGCATGTGCTAGACTCGCCACAACTGGCATGGCTACAATGCCAGGGAAGCTTGGAGCTGACATGGCTAAAGCAGGAGGGCTCAGAGGTGACTTTGAGTCCAGACTACAGGTAGGTGAAAGGTCATATCCCAGATGTTGCTCCAGCCCATCATATCCTATGCCAAGGACTCAGTGGCTGGCTCAGAAATAGTTAGGATTGTGGTCCCAGGACAGGGTGGAGTGGAGCTAGACACCAGGCAGGGGCGCTCAGAAATATACCATGCACCAGGCCAGCAGTGGATGAGGTTGAGGACCTGTATGGCCGTGTGGATGGACTGTTGCACCAACTGACCCTGCAGAGTAACCGGCGAGTACAAGCACTGGAGTTGGTCCAAACACTGGAGGCCCAGGAGGGTAGGCTGAACCAGGTAGGAACCATCTCCCCAGATGGGCCTTACCTCTAGTATCAAGCATCACTTCCACCTCATAGCAACCCTCTTTCCCTGCCTGTACTCCTCCAGATTAAAGTGTGGTTGCAGCAGGTGGGTTGGCCAGCACTTGAGGAGCCAAGGGAGCCCTCTCTGGACATGCTACTCCAGGCCCAAGGCCCTTTTCAGGAACTGGACCGGGTTGCCCAGGTGAGTTTGGTCACTTGTTCCTTGTGTGTAGGTATTGGGACATTTTACCAGGGACTAGGAATACTGCGTGGGTAAAAGCAAATCTTTTACTCTCTTGGAATTTACAGTCCAGCTGAGAAAATCAGTTGTCACCAGAAGTTCGAAGTTACATACATGTATTCTTTTTAGGCAAAAGCTCTGGAGAGAAGCAGCACAGCTGGTTCTACCTGAGTGTGCAATAAAGTCCTGATCTAGGAAGGGTGTTAGGCAAGCTTTCTTGAAATAGTGACTTTTGAGCTGAGAGCCAAAGGAGAGGTTGAGCTTAACAAGGCAGAAGAGGGTTGGGGGCTAAGAGACATTTCAGACTGAGGGAGCAAAAGCACATGCAAAGGACCTGTGGCAGGAGGGAGCATGATTTGCCTGAAAAGAGAGAATGAAATACAGGGAGAGTGGGGCAAGATGAGGTAAGATGAGGCTGGAAAAGTGGTCAGTGGCTAGATGCTGGGCCCTGTGACAGTGTGTAATTTAAGTGGAAAGTCACATAATCAGATCTGTGTTCTGTGAAGATTACCTTAGTTCATAGATAATCAGTGACTTGGAGGAGGGACATGCAGAATGCACTGGAGGTTGGATAGGCAGTTGCAGTGGTCCAGGTGGGAATGATGCTTGCTTTGGCCAGGATGGTGGCAGAGGAGATAGATTTTTTTTTTGTCTTTTTAGGGTTGCATTCACAGTATATGGAAGTTCCCAGCTAGGGGTTGAATCAGAGCTGTAGCTGCTGGTCTACACCACAGCCACAGCAGTGTGGGATCTGAGCCACATCTGCGATCTATACCACAGCTCATGGCAACGCTGGATCCTTAACCCACTGAGCAAGGCCAGGGATCGAATGTGTGTCTTCATGGATACTAGTTGGGGTCGTTACTGCTGAGCCATGACGGGAACGCCCAGATTTGGGAAACTGATGGTTGGGAAACTGATGGAATTCGATAGTGGAAACATAGGAAGAGGATAAGAGGGAGAGGGAGGTTGCAAAGATGAATAGGTACTATTCCTTGAGAGAAGGATTAGGGGACAGGGATCTTCTGGGGAAAGGGGATTCATCCATCCAGTCTTGGGTGAGCTTTGGGGAATGACCATGAGGGAAAGAGAGGGAGCTCAGAGGAGAGATCTGTATGTAGAGGGTCACTTGGTGGTTGTGGGCTTGTGAATGATACTTGAAGTGTAGTCACACAAGATTGCCTGAGGAGAGAGTGGGCTGTTTTCATGGGCACCAGTGTTAACAGCCCAGGTGTGGGGTGGGGAGCAGGAGGATGAAGCACCAGAGAAAGATAAGGAGAATCAGGAGAGTGGGGATGGGTCATGGGAGCTGGGGGAGAGAGCGTTGGATGGTGCTGAGTGGTTGAGTAAGAGTTGGAGGAAGTGGGGTTATAGGTGCTCACAAAGTTAAGCAGTGAAGAGAGTAACATTTTGTCTAGGAAGTTTGGCTGTAGGGAGGAGCACAGAGAGAGAGAAGGGAATGGGTTGGGGGCGGTGTGGAGGGAAGGTCTTCAGAGAAGAGACTTGATGATGATGTGTAGACATCTGTGGAAAAAATCTGGGCTCTGGGACTAGACTACCAGGCTAGGGCTTACTGAGCCCAGTCTCTGTCTCCAGGAGCAGGTCAAGCAAGGGGAGAAATTTCTGCAGCTACTGGTTGGATGGGATGCAGCTGAACTGGGCCCCTTTGGGGCCCGCTTTCTGGCCCTACAAGCCCAGCTGACTGACTTCTCTAGGGCCTTGGCCCAGCGGCGGCAGCGGCTGGCAGATGCTGAGAGGCTGATGCAGTTCTTCAGGCAGGTGGGTGAGGGGTCCCAACCCTGGCTCCAGGTGATCAGTGAAGTCAGAGGGGTGACTGCTCAGCTCTACCACAGCCTGAACTTTGCTGTGTATCTTATCTGTTTTCTCTTCTTGTCTTTAGTCTAACCCCCAAATTCTACCACTGGGGGTATGGCCATTCAGTGGGGATGGGGGATGGGTAGAGGAGAAGGCTCAGCAATCTTGGTGGGCTCCTTCTTCAGTGCCCACCTGGCCTTGGTGTTGCAGGCCTCGACGTGGGCTGAGGAGGGGCAGCGGGTATTGGCAGAGCTGGAACAGGAGTGCCCAGGGGTTGTGCTGCAACGGCTACAGCTGCATTGGACCAAGCACCCTGACTTGCCTCCTGCCCACTTCCGAAAGATGTGGGCTCTGGCCACAGGGCTGGGATCTGAAGGCATTCGCCAGGAGTGTCGCTGGGCCTGGGCGTGGTGCCAGGATACCTGGCTGGCCCTGGACCGGAAGCTAGAGGCTGCTCTGAAGCCACCACTGACAGGTAGCAGGGCTAGCCTGTATGTTAGCCGGGTCCAGGCTGTACCTGCCACCCCTCCCCTGAGAAAGGCATACAGCCTTGATAGGAATCTGGGACTGAGTCTCAGAGAATCTACCCACCACTGCCACCATGAGGCCGTTGTGGCTGCCTGCCACAGACCAGAGGCTGGAGGTGGTACCCAGCCAGGGTCCTGCCCCACCACACTTCCACCAGCCAGCTCTGACCCCAGGAGCCCCAGCAGGTACAGGCAGTGAGCAGGGCAGGGAGGGCAGTGGCAGAACAAATGTCTTGGGTCCTGACTCCACCTACTTGGTAGGCTCCAGCTGGTACTGGCGGAGATGGTAGCTACAGAGCGGGAGTATGTCCGTGCTCTTGACTACACCATGGAGAACTACTTCCCAGAGCTGGATCGCCCTGATGTGCCCCAGGGCCTCCGTGGCCAGCGCGCCCATCTCTTTGGCAACCTGGAGAAGCTGCGGGACTTCCACTGCCATTTCTTCTTGCGTGAACTGGAGGCCTGTACCCAGCACCCGCCCCGCGTGGCCTATGCTTTTCTGCGCCATGTAAGCCTCACAGGCCACACGGCCCCTGGCTGATTCTGCCATACTCAGCAGAGAGCTACTGGGCACATGCTTGGTGCCAGGCTCTATGATGAGGACAGCTCTGAACAGGACCAACAGGTTCCTGTCCTTTAGTTTAGTAGAAGAGACATAAAAGTAAAATCCCAGATTATAGTTTGGGCTAGGAGAAAAAAATCAGGATAGGTGATTGTGAGCTAGTGGTGGGGCAAGGGTATCTCCTTTCGAGAGAGCAGTTAGAGAGGCCTCTTTGAAGAGGAGCTGATGTTTGAGCTGAGGCTAGAGGGAGGGGCTGCAGTTCCATCCATAGGAAAGATGAAGTGCAAAGCCCTGGGCCGGAAAGAGGTCCAAGAGTCATGGAAGAGACAGGTCAGAGTGGCTTGGTATAGCGAGCAAGGGAAAGAGGTAAGGCGAGACCAGAGCGGTGCTCTGAGCCGTGGGAGGATCACAGCTGAATGCAGGACGTCTTCAGAATGCCTGTGGGCCAGCCCCTCTCTGCACAGTCCCTGTTCTCACCAGACCGCCTCTCAAAGCAGGGCTGATTGGATCTGTTCAGGGAAGCCTCCTTGGGACCTGCCTGTTGGCATTTTCGTCCTCCCCAGCTAAGAGTAGTCTGGCCCCCTTGGATGCTGGCCCCTTGCACCAGGCTGAACTGTATGTCTTTGCAGAGGGTGCAGTTTGGGATGTATGCACTCTACAGCAAGAATAAACCTCGCTCCGATGCCCTGATGACTAGCTATGGTCATGTCTTCTTCAGGGTAGGTGAGCCTGAAACTGTAGGGGAGGGGGAATGGAGTAAATAACCTGAAGCTCCCTGACCATCTCCCACGCACCTGGCAGGACAAGCAGCAGGCACTGGGGGACCACTTGGACTTGGCCTCCTACCTGCTGAAGCCCATCCAGCGCATGAGCAAGTATGCGCTGCTGCTGCAGGAGCTGGCACGGGCCTGTGGGGGTGCTGTGCAGGAGCTAAGTGCCCTGCAGGCTGCCCAGAGCCTTGTGCGCTTCCAGCTGCGACACGGCAATGACTTGTTAGCCATGGATGCCATCCAGGGCTGTGATGTGAGTCATTCCAGGCCGTGGTGGTCAGGGGCAGTAGGTGTGAAGGGAGGGGGCAAAAGAGGCAGGGCACCCACCAAGCTCCAATTTGACAGGTCAACCTCAAGGAACAAGGGCAGTTGGTTCGACAGGATGAGTTCATGGTGCGTACTGGACGCCACAAGTCCCTGCGTCGCATTTTCCTCTTTGAGGAGCTACTGCTCTTCAGCAAGCCTCGCCGAGGACCTGCAGGCATCGACATATTTGCCTACAAGCGCTCCTTCAAGGTAGGCCCACCCAACCTCTCCCTGTGCCCTCCACACTCCCCATTCCTCACCAAGTCCTTCTCCTGCCCACACAGATGGCAGACCTTGGCCTCACTGAGTGCTGTGGGGATAGCAACCTGCGCTTTGAGATCTGGTTCCGTCGTTGCAAGGCCAAGGACACCTTTGTTCTACAAGCTGCCAGCTTGGCCACCAAGCAGGCTTGGACAGCTGACATCTCCCGCCTGCTCTGGAGGCAGGCTGTCCACAACAAGGGTGGGTCCCTGCCCATTACACCTCATGTTCCCCTTCTCTGAGAGCTTATGTTGTCCCAGAAGGGACCCGTGGAGGACCTAGGGACCTGGAAACACTCGTGAGAGGGGATTAGGTCCATCAGCAGCAACCCGTCCAGGGGTAAGAACTCCAAAGTCAGGCAGTCTTGCTGTCACTGTCTCAGACTGTGGACACAGTATTAACTTCTGAGTGTTAGAGGCCTCATGTTTATTTACTTATTTATTTTGGCTTCACCATGGCACATGGAAGTTCCTCAACCAGGGATCGAAACTGAGCTGCAGCTTCAGCCTGTGCCACAGCTGCAGTAGTAAGAAGTCTTATCTCTAAAAGGAGAATTATGACACTTGCCTATGGAATTGTTGGGAAGAGAGAGTCTGGCACCAGAATGGCTCAGTGCCCAGGACAGTCTGCTGGAGAGACTTATGTAAGGGGGAGGGGCAGAAAAAGGGCCTGGCTGATGTCCAGTGTTCACTGTCTACCCAGAGGTGCGCATGGCTGAGATGGTGTCCATGGGTGTGGGGAACAAGGCCTTCCGGGACATTGCCCCCACTGAAGAAGCTATCAACGACCGCACCATCAACTATATCCTGAAGTGCCGAGGTAGCAGTCAGGCTGCAGGGGGTGGGGTGGGGAGAGCTGCACAGGAGGCAACATGGACCTCTGTCAGCCTTAGCTGGTGCTCGCCTCAGGACCTTGGCCCAGCTGGGCTCTGGCCTGACCCAACCTGATCCTGTTTTTCATGCAGAAGTTCGCTCTCGGGCCTCCATTGCTGTGGCCCCATTTGACTATGACAGCCCCTACCTGGGGGCCTCAGACTCCCTTCCTGGAGACCCTGCCTCTTGCTCTGTACTGGGGTCCCTCAACCTGCATCTGTACAGAGACCCAGCGATTCTGGGCTTCCGCTGGCCCCTGTATTCCACCAGCTTCCCAGAGGAAGCAGTACTGGAGGCCGAAGCAGAGATGGGCAGCCAGCCATCTTTGAGTAGGTCTGGGCTTGGCCAGAGGCAGGAGGGCATGTTTGGAGTCCGGGCCTCCCCTCCTGAAAGCTCACCTACTCGTCTTTCCTAGCTCCTGACGACTCAGAGGTCTTGTCGCAGTGCCCGTCAGCTAGTGGCTCCAGTGGCTCAGACAGCAGCTGTATGTCAGGGCAGGCCCTGGGCAGGGGCCTGGAGGACTTGTCCTATGTGAGTTCCATTTTACTTTATACCCACCAACCCTTCCTTAGCCCTACCTAGGCCTATGGCTGCCTTGCCTTTAGGTGGAAATGGGGGTGGTGGGTCAAAGCCATTTCTCAGAGACCCTGTGTCAGGGAAATAAGTATTCATGCCTAGCTTGGCACCACAGGTCTGAACCCAGGCTTAGAGGCGGTCAGTGGATCCAGGCATCTCTAAATCCAAGGAACGTCACCTCTCTAAGGATCTGCTGTGACCAAGCCATGGTTGGCACCTGGGTTGCCTCCAACCTATGTGCACAGTCCTCTTGTTTATCCTTTCTGATGTCTGTTTCCATTGGACAGACCAGCAGGGACTTCTCCAGGAGATTCTGTCTACAGAGCCAAAATGAGCCCCTAATCCTTGGCTCCTGGCCTCCTGTCCCCTTCTTCTGTCCCCATCTTTAGCTCCCACCCCAGTTGCTCCCACCCAGAGCAGAGGGTGAATGTTTGTTCCCATGCTTTAGGCGGGTGGGGCCTCAAGTGACTCTGGTAGTGACTGGGCTGCCCCACCTCTCAGGAGGGACACAGGTGGGTTCCCAGCCACTGCCGGCCAACCCCTGGTCTCATAGCCAAGCTTCCTAAACTAAGGGGCACACTCATCCCTACTGGACTCTTGCCTGCCCTGGCTCTTCAAGCCCAGCCCCTTCTTTCCTGGGTCATTTTGGTTATACTGACTCAATGCTTTTTGCATAGCTTTCGGTTAGAGTCGTTTAGGATTGTTTCACTGATTGTAATGTCTTTGATGTCTCAGAGACAGAATACAGGTCCTTGACTTGTGATTTATTCTTTATTTGTTTATAATAAAAAATAAGCGGATATGCACCCTTGGATGGGCAAATGCATTTTGGGGACGTCCCCAGTTAAAAAGAATCTTGGCGGTAGGGTGGGGGGTGTGTGTGTGGGCAGTATCTCTGGGTACCTTAGCCCTCTTGTAAGTACTTGCTCAGGACAGAGTAAGAGACCGACCTAGACAGGCCCCTCTGGATGAGCAGGTCCACACAGCGGCTGTATTTCCTGGCAAAAGGCAGCGTGAGCTAGAAGGAAAGGCTGGGATTATTCCTGATTTCCTGGCTGGTTGCCTACTCTAGCTTTGTGTGGATGGGATGGTCCTCCTATCTGGGTGGGGGCATGGGCAGGGCAAGGGCAGTTGATGCTTTTGGGTTCAGTTCTGCCTGAAGGCATCTCACAGGCCTGTGGCTAGGAGTGACTACCAGGGAACAGAACAGAATGACCAGAGAATCAAAAAATGCATGTTTCCTGCCACTGGTTTTCCCCTTTCTAGTTGTAGATGCTGACTTTACTTTCCAGTCAATAGACTAGGTAGAAGCTAGCAATTTGGGACTATTGTGTTTATGGTGAAAGAGGTTATAGTAATGTACCTCAATATCAAAATACTAGATTAATGAAAAATTAGCTAAATCTTTTTCACCTACAATATTAAAATAAAAACAATGCTAAAATGATTTTAAGAAATCAGAAAACAAAAAACCTGGGTCATTTCTTTGCCCTTATTGAACATTTTCTTTTTCTTTGTAAAAACTACTTTAAAGCAGCTTAAGTACAAAAGGAATGTATAAAAGTAATGACATCATGGCTAAGAAGGTGAAGTTGGCATCCTTGTTTAAAACATCTGACTCCCAGTAGTTTCTCTGCTCTCAGCACCCCAAAACCTTGGGCTCATGATGTGCTTCCCCAAACATGATCAAGGTTATTAGTGATGAAGGATAGACTGGTATCAGTGGAGGAAAACTACAAAAACCAGTGGCCCAAATACTGTCTTCTGACCACTCTAGACTGGTTAATTTCAGCCATTTTTTTTTTCCTCCCTCCCTGGGGCAAGGGACTAGAGGTTTAATTGCCTGTCTCAACTGCTGAAGAGTGCTGGCATGGCCCTCATGCAGCAAGACACTGTCTCTCTGAGGCATCCAGAGGGCTGCCATTCCCAGTGCGATGCAGGTGGCCCTCACCTCCACCCAGCTGTACAGGCGTTCCTGGGTGTGCCGGTCATCCTTGAAGCCAGTGATGGCCAGCAAATCCACCACAAACTGCTTGGGGCTGATATGCAGGGTCTGCCAGGAGAAGTCCATGGTCAGGCAGTGCTGGAAGCAGCTGCCTGACACTTTTGCTCCCATCTCGTCTGAGTGGGATGCAGAGAAAGGGCTTCCTTGGGACTGCGGGAGCCACAGAGGTCAGGCGATACTGTCATTTCAAACTGCCTCTTGGCCAAGGCTCGGTCTAGATGATGCTGCCCTGTCTTTCTGTCCCTGCCATTCTTGCCACTCTTCTGCCCCTGACTAGTCCCCCCTTACTCCCCCCTCCCCCATTCTGGCTTGCTTCCTCTTGCCTTGCACCACTTACTGTGGAGGCAAGGGGACAGTGAAGAAGGAACAGGTCCTGGGGCCTATCACACATACCCACAGCTGGTTGGCCAGGGAGACCACCTTGGCTGTGATGGCTTTGGGGTCCTTTTGCCTGATGGAATCCAGAATGATGTCAGTCAGGAAATGGTGACATTTCTGTGCATAAAACATCTCTTCCCAGGACAGAGAGAAGCTCAGGAAGGTCACCTCTGTAGAAGAGAGGGTTGATGTGGCCACATCTGCCATGGTTAGGGCCTTAGAGCCAGCCTGGAGAGCTTGCAAGGGAGACTATATCCCTGCAGTACCCTGGGTGGGTGGGTAGGGTTTTTTGAGGCATCCCCATAAGAAGTCAGGGCCAGGCATGGCTCCAGAGCCTTACCTTGGGGCTGGGGGCTGGCTGTGGGTGGCATGTGCCTGAGGTTGTCCATCTGTGTGGTGTAGATGATGCTATCCTCAAAGAACATGCAGGAGCCATCGCTACCCACCACAGGGGGGTGGGTCACTTTGAGGATAATTCCTGTGCTGTCCACCTCACTGGCCTCAGGCAGAGACTGCTCAGGGGCAGGACTTTCTGTGAAAACAATGTGGGGAGAGGGCTTTCCTTAAGCCACCTCAGAGCCCAAGCACAGAGACCTCTGGCAACAGATGAGTACAGTCACCGGCCTTCCAGCGGTTGCTGCCTGCAACTTCTCAGAAGTGGCCCTGGGCTGGCAGGGACATGTTCTGGCCCTCCTCTCTTCATTGCCTTGGAATCACTGCAAGGCAGATCCTAAATTCCAGAACTTCAAGGAACTTTCCAAATTCCTGTTGAACTAGGACTGGTATTAAATAAAGCTGATAACAACCCATCTGGCAACTGAAAATCATAAAATTATGAGGGGAGCTTTTGGGGGGAGTTTTTGATGCATGCCCACTCTGAAGATTATGCCTGACAAACCAATTTGGGGCTTGCAGGTGGGGCCCAAGAAGGCCCCTCCAAGCAGGGCCCAAGCCACTAAAAGGGAAAGTGACAGAATACTCTAGGAAGGACTTTGCGGGAGCGGAGGAAACAGTCCATCGTAGCAATTCGCAGCCCACTTCCCTGGGCTGCACTACTTTCCACCACACACACACACACACACACCTCTCTGTTGAGCCCAGTTCCTATATACCGTCCTGTCTCCTGGACTTCTCCCCTAGGTTGTCCCTTAGTACCTCATACACAATGTATCCTCTTCCCCAAGTCCTACTCTTCCTGTTCTTCCCACCTTAGTAACCATCCACCCTTCTGCAATCACCCAAACTAGAAACCTGGCCCCCTCCTTGGCCTGATCCTTTCCTGCTTCCTCCAACTGCCTAACCTAACCTAGAATGATCTTGGCACTTCTAACGTTTACCTGCTGCTGCATTTCCTCAAGCCCTGGAACAAGCTTTCTAAATTGCATACCTGACAGCTTGGTCCCTTGTTTAAAATGCTTCAGTGGCTGTCTGCTCCCCTTAGGATCAGAACAAAGTGCTAGGTCCCGAACTTGACCTATAAGGCCTGTCCTGATTCCTTATGTCTTCAGCCTTGTCTCCCATCACTTCATGTGAAGTCTGGCCTCCAGATGCTAGAACACAAACACCTGAGGCGTCTTCCTTTGCCTGCTGACTTGTTTGACTCCAGCCTCCTTTGCGCTCCTGTCACTTTATAGGCACCTCCTTCATATGCCTTATGTGGTCTCTCAAGCCCCCAAGCCATGCCAGCGTGCATTTATCTGTTTTCTGTTTGGCCTAAGTGAGTGCCAGGTTCTAGTCACTCACTCTGTGGTCTTGGCCAAGGTATGCCTTCTCTCTTATAAATGAGACTTAGGTCAAGGATGGGACAGGACTCACCTCTCTCCTTTGGCCTCTGCTTGCCCCAGCCCTTCAGGGTGACAGCTCTTTTCATAGGGAAGTATGGCTTAAAGGTTGGCTCTGGCCCCTTGTCTTTGGCTTCAGCTCCAGTCCCTGCCTGTGGGCCCGGGTCCTTCTCTGAGGCTGTGGAGTGGCCTTTCCAGGAAGCTGAGGTGGTGGGCTGGGAAACAGCCTCACTTCCCAAGGGGAGATGCACGGTGGGCTCCTCCAAGGAACTGCTCCGGGGGACTGGCAGTGGCTGGAATTCCCACTGTTTGTAATTGACCATATCCCATTCTCTCACCAGGGAGATGAGTTTTTGCATGGGGGTGACAGGAGGGTCTTTAGTTTCAGATTTCTGTGTGAGGTTGACTGTGGTGTACTTCTTCTTGGGAGGACTCTCAGGGTGGGCCCCCCAGTGTCTAGGGTTGGCACACAGGCCAGGGCAGTGTGAGTATGTGCTGGGATTGCCTGCCCTCTTTGCCCCTCCGCACAAGGACACCTGGATTGTGCGGGAGTACTGCTCAGCCTCCTCCATCTGGCTGGACCTGGCCGGGGTCCCCTTGGCCTTGTTCCATGGAGTCTTGTCATTGCAGTCTTGGAACTCCATAGGCATGCCAACTGTGGTCTGGGGAGGGAAAACACAGCAGCTCTGAGCATGTCATGCTTCCACATCAAGGCTTTAACTAAGATCTAGTAAGCTGGGTCTCTAAGACATCACTTGAGCACACAGAACAATCCCATTCCCCACATGGGTCTGCAATTTGAGCTCTACTCTGAACGAGTGGGGGTGGAACCAGCCCAGGAGCCTTTCTTACTCCATAGGGAAATATCATCTCAGAGCACATACAGCCAGCACTTCCTTGTGACTCCTTCATGGTTCAGAAACTAGTCACTGTGTTAGGAGCCACGTAGGCCCTGTTCTTTCATTTTGCCGTGCCTCACAGTAGTGGCATTTACTCCCTGAGCCCTGTGGTGGTACTCACACTACCAAACCAACTTACTTCTTTGGCATCTCTACTGAACTCTACCAGTGACCCTTGCCCTTCTGTCACCATGTGCAGCCTTCTGATGGGAAACGCTTCTTCATTTTCAGATTCTTTCTCCTGGATCCATGACCTGCAGAATCCAAGACGGTTTGATTAGTGAGCAGAAGTTTCCACTTGTCCATTGACTAAGTCTGCCCTTTGGCTGGGAATTAACTCTAGACAGCAGGAGAGAAGGGGCCTTAAAGGGTTTTGCTTAGGTCACTGGCCAGTCCTGGCCTGCTTCACCCCTTTACCCCAAGGAGAACAGGTCCTACTGGGAGGTGAGACTTAGGACAGGATTCCCAGGAGGAACATAAAAGTTCAAACTTTAGAACATGATGTCAAGAGCAGTTTCCTTACTTGTATGCCTCACACTGGACAAGGGCTTCTGAGAGGGATGGGATGTGGTACTCCTCCACCTCCTGGCAGAGAAGGGGCCATTCCCTGCAAATGACAAAGAGATAGATGACTGGGCATCTGGGGCGGGAGTGTGGATGGGGGTATAAGCCTCCAGGCCTATCGCCTTAAACAGCAGTTTACATGTTGGAAATAATATAACTTTTCTGAGGCTACAAACTTGTTTCCTTGTTGCAGAGGGATGGGGTGTCATGTGATTTCCTTTCTTCACTCACTTAAATTCAGATGGTAAAAACAGTTTTCCAAGTCTCAGGAAGTTGAGAACGTGTCGGAACATCTGGCCGTCCCCGTGGATCAGCAGTGTCTGTCCATATGTGATCCAGTAAACTCTCTGAGAGTTGGACAGCAGTTCTGGATACTGCAAGGAGTTGGACACCGGACCCTTCGTTAGTTTGTTAAAGGGCTACGTCCTTATTAAGGGGAAGTTTTTTCTTTATTTTCCCAACAATTCTAGAGCCTTCGCTCTCCCTATCTCGTCAGCCACAAGGAGCCATAATGGGGAGCAGAGTATCCAGGGAGAAGCATGTAATCTCTGCTTCAAGGTTTCTGGCTCCTAGACCACTCTCTATCGAGGCATTTGGAACCTCACCCTACCTCCTGCTTCGTCCAGGCCCCTCAGACTGGCTTCCTTCCTAACCAACCTCCTGGAAGCCCCCTCAGCATGCTGCTTATACAATAAGAATACTTTGGGCCATGGAGCAGGGGGGAAGGTCCTTGTTCTAAACAGGTGCTGGAGGAAGGTCAGGTGACAGGTTCCAAAGCAGCTCAACTGCAGAAGCCAAAGCAAAGAGAGGGCAGCCTCAGACCAGCAGTACCTTCAGCAGGGTCTGCAGGGTGGTTGCATACCAGTGGCTTCCAACATAAACTCTGACGATCTGTTGGGGAGAATACACAGTGATTTCTGCCATCCACTCCTCATCTAAGGAAATCAAGGAGAGGGAACACGTCACAGGGCTAGAAGAGAAATTAGGTAGGGCATTTGGTTAATAATGTATATTACATGTTAAGACTTCCATCATATTCTCTTGCCTACTCTGAGAGCAGCAGAAATACCTAACACCAACCTTCCCTGTGCCTCAACATATGGTTTCCTGGGTGGTGAGGTGGGTTTAGGACTGCAGCTTGGAAGGTCAGCTGGTGTCCCTGGGTGGGGGAGGGTCACCAATCCCAAGGGCACTTCTGTATTTCCCCTGGCCCACCTCTCCCAAGAAAGCTGATGTTCCTTTCTACCTTGGGTATGTAATTTTCCATATGGACACTCACAAGGGAGCTAGAAGTCCCTCTGTATAAGGGACTATATGTGCTTATGGTTTAGCATATATCATAGTGCCAGCCTCTCATCAAGTCACTGTCATTTCTGCAGAGACCAAGCCTCAAGGCATGTCTGGAAAATACGGCTTTATTCTGGGAAGATGAACTCATGGCCCTTTTCCTGAGGGTGACTAGACTTAGGTTTTGTTCTGGTATTTGAGAACCAGTTTCTAATGAGCTCTGTAATGAGTGAAGGGTGTATAAGTAGATTATCTAACCAAGAGGCATATAATTAGATTGTTAACCCTATGAAGATAGGGACCGGTTCTGTTTTGCTCTCATCTGTACCCCTAGAGTTATGTACCGTCATGGTATGTGGCAGGTGCTCAAGTAAATATTGAATGATGCTGAATGACAGTAATATAGCATAAATTGAGCTAAAACACTTTTTGTTAGTAAACAGTTATAGGCGGCTGGTGAAACACATTGGCTTTAGACTGAGATTCAAATCCCAGCTTGACCATGATCTGGTAATGTGAGCAAGTTACCTCCCTGAGCCTCTCCTTCCTCTGTGAAATGGACCCAGGGTCCATTCTTTGCTGGATGGCTGTGGGGACCAAATGGACACAGCATCAGCTCTCAGAGCCAGGTCAGGCATGCCCTCAGGGACCCAGGTGGCCCTCACTGGGTCAGTCTGCACTACTCAGCCTATATTTCTTGAGGCTACTTGGGGTGGGCTTGGGGTGTGGAGCAGTCACCTAATATGAAAGTTTCCTTTTAGGTGAAACCCACAAATGTTAGTCTGGTCTTCCTTCCCATCTATAGTCCCTGGCTCTGGCCAGCCTCATCTTTCCTCTCTGATCCCCTAGACCCTCCTCTGATGTTGAATTCAAACTGAAAAGCTTCTTTATTTACTGAATACATCCATAGGTGCCAGAGTCCTTGGCTCCAGGTGAGTCTTCAGAGCCACTTTCATTGGCTCATAGGTGAGGTCCCTCTTGTCCAGGAAAGCACAGAGCTCATACACCTCAGAAATGGTCTCAGTCAGGGGTAGCCGGCAAGTGCCCAGCCAGTTCCTGCCCAGAAGAAAGACCTATCACAGAGAGCCTCAGCACTGCACCCCAAGGAAGTTCAGCCTGTTAACTTTCCATGTCTAGAGTGTCTTGCCCTACCGAACACTGACTCAAGCTTGTGGCCACTAACATCATTTTCTTGACTTAAACGGAAATTTAGAGATGTCTCATAGCAGGGTAAACTTGGATACATAGACTTACCCTTCTGGAGCTGACCTTGACCTGTTTCAGCAAAACCCTCTAAATCGACCAATTGCAAGGCTCCAGGCCCTGTCTCAGGTTTCAGAACCCAGGCCAAGGCCCAGCCACTCCATTTATGTCCTCATAAATATCTGCCCAAGACATCTCAGTCACTATGTGGCAGCCTGTCACGGTTTGAGAGATTACTGATACCTCATATGCTCAGGAAAGAGCTGGGAGCCTGAACATCAACCCCCACCTCCAAAGGCACTTGTCTTTGCCCCCTGTGACATCGGGGTGGGACATCACTGGAAGAGGTAGATGGTGAGGGCCCCAAAGCTTCCAAAAAATGGTACTGGAGTAAGACAGTGTTTGGGACTGGCTGACCCTCTCAGGAAACCCCACTTCTACCTTTAGTTTTGGTACCAGTGTATTTTGTGAGCCTAATAGAATTGTTCTACTCTGAACCTGTTTACCCTTCTATAAAACAGGATTAGAATCCATGCCCCTGCATTAAGGGGGATATTCTGAGCTAATCCCCCCAAAGCTAAGGCCAGGTATCACCTCCTCCAGGAAGCCTCCCTTGCCTTGCTTCTTGAAGAGGTTCACTGCTGGCTCTGGACTTTCTGTGTGTTCAATGAACCTCCCAGTGGTTGTGGGGAGGACTTTTGCAGGAGGAGGAATATGGCAGAGGGGATATTTAGCACCCTGAGTGTGGCCTGGTCACCTCAGACCTAGCACAGCGCTGGAATCAGAGCAATGGATTGCAGAGAAGAGAAATAGGAAACAGCTTGAGACCTCTGAACCTTTAGAACTTTACACCATGACACCCAGCCCTCTCCTCTGAGGCCTACATTTGGTGGTGCTGGTGCTAGTGGGAGTGGCTAAAATCATGGGCTTTCCCCCAATGACACAGCTTCCTCTGGCTCATGGACCCCAGATTGGTTCCTAGAGAAAGGTAAAGCTCAGCCTGAGTGGGACCGAGCTGTTCTCTGAGGAGGGCCTTACTTAACATGCTGGAAGAGGACCCCGTTCCCCGTGATGTACAGTCTACTTCCATCCAGTGTGCTCTCGATGCAGAGTTGTCCCAGTGCAGAGTCTGGGTACTTGACAAGCAGACCCAGGGCCATCATGTACAGTGGCTTCATGGACTCCAGGCTTGCTGTGCGACCCCCCTTCCCAGGGCTTGGAGGAGGACAGGAGGTCCGGGAACAGCCACCTATGCCGGAGAGAAACGGGTGACTCCTAGACTCCTAATGGTCATAAATGCATTAAAAGCTTTGGATCTTGCTTCCTATTGCTGCCTTGAATCAGTAGGAAAGAGGCTTAGAAGGAGCTTATTTCCTTGCATAGCCAAATCTGGATCTGCTCAAAATCAGCATAATTTTTCTTGTATTCAATCAGATTTAGAGGTCAAACTATTTGTTGGCAGGTGGGGTGGGGGTGGATTAATTTGCTTTATCACTAACATTTGAATTTCAGAAATTGCAAGATAACGGCTATCTAGTCTCACAGGAATTTCTCTTAGCTGCTCTAATTATCCATGAACATAGCCATAGCACAGAACCTGATATTCGGCTTCCTGGCCAGATTCACAGTGCCTCTCACTCCTGGCAGAATATTCCCCAGAGACACACTGTGCAGTTTTACTTTCAGTCTGGGCATCTGTGTTGCTGGCTCATGTGTGGGGAACCTTGTTCTCCTTCACTATGCACAACTCACAGTCGACAGGACTCTTTCCCAGTGGCAACAGTGGGCCAGGGCACAAGCTGCCAAGTGACTTTCATGGGTCATTTCCAACCCCACAAGAGGGGTGGTGCTCTCCTCTTATCACAGATGAGGAAACTGTGTCCTGAGAGGCTCCTTAAGTACCTTGCCCCAAACAGCAGAGCTAGGTGGGGCAGCGCTGGGATTTGAGGGCAACTCTGTCCATCTCCAGTGCTACCAGAGCCCCCAAACATGAAAAGGCAAAAAACACGTTTTGTGTTTGTGGGGCTGCTGCACAGCTTACAGAGCACATTCACAAGCATGCTTCAAAAAACAAACCAAAACAAACAAAAAACCCCAACCCCCACAGAAGTATGCTTCCCTTCCCTCTTCACGTACTCTCGTGCAGCAGGCAGCACTCTATTCATCTCTCAGTGACCCATGTTGTCTGAAGCAATAAGCCCTTGGGGGAGGGGTTTGAACTCACACCCTCTGAAGTGGGTTGTAAGCTCCTTGGACAGGCTCCTGAGACCTGCTGCAGGATGCCACTGCCCTCATATAGGATAGGACTCCATTTGCCTGGGAAGGAGGCTGGGAGAGCTGGACCTAAAAACAGGGAAGAGGCCTGATTCCTATGGAATAAGTTTCTGGTGAAGTACAGGCCAAATTTCATATGCAAGACAGTTGTATGCATTCTCAGAATGCCTGCTGAAGCCATACTGAGGTAACCAGCTCCCTGCAACATGTACAGTAGCTTCCACAGACATGCAAGATTCGGGAAATGGGATGGTGACAGGCAAAAAAAAATGTGAGGAGAAAACTGGAATGAGGTTGGACAGGGAACTTGAAGGCCTGGACTGGAAGTGTCAGGAGTAGACAGAAACGGACACCAGCTGAGGGTTTGAGTGGGGGGAAAGGAATTTGGAGGTGGGTGGGATAACTGAAGCACTGCGGGACATTTGCTCACAATTTCCCATGCCCTCCAGCTATGCCTGGAAGAGGGAGGATAGAAGTGGCAGATGGGTATTACAAGTTCCTAGTTGCTTGACACTTCCACAAGGAGGGCAGGCCTCCCCTGCCCTTGGGAAGCCTGCCCTCAGGCCCAACCTCCCTGCCCTGGATTTTCTGGCCTTGTTTCCCCACTCAGACTGGTCTGAGCTACCTATAGCTAACTGGGGAACTAAGCACTCATAGAGTACACCAGGTTTCAGGCTGAAATTCCTCTTATCAGATTCTAAGTCGGCCAAAACACCAGCTTCTGTCACCACCACCCAAAGCCCAAAATGGTTGTGGGAGGGAAGATACTTGTTTTTACCTTTTTGACTAAAGCCCAGACTGCCTTAGGGTATCAAGGGGAGGGCAAGTTTCCCCTGTTGACATACCCATGTTCATTCGGTACAGCCTCACAGCTTCACTGAGCTCAGGGATTTCCAGAATTTCCACTTCTGCTTCTAACACATCTATGTTAGAGAAATTATCTGGTAGTAAAATCTTCTGTGAGCGGAGAAAATTCACTTGAAAAGCAAAAGGAAACAAAATGGGTTAACGAGGTTATTTCTGATCTAATTGTAGGTCCGGGTTTTAGCAGGTTTTTGGTGCTGCAACTTACTGCAGGCTCTCCTTGTTCTGAAACAGTTCCTAAACATACCTGGTTAGATTAGCTTTCAGTCTGTGGTTTTCAAGGTGAAAGAGTCCATGGGCATGGCTACCCATGGCCTGGCCTGGGGACCCCAAGCCAGGCCCTCCTGGTGAGCACACTGGCCCGGAGACTTACCCTGTGAGTCTTGACCCAAGAGCAGGTCATTCCAAAAGAGGGAGTTGTCTTGCAGCTTAGAGAGGAAGGGCCTGGCTGAGCCTGGGCTGGCAGGTGGCACTTGCAGTTTGTCCCTGCCTTGGATTGCAGTGTGGGAGGCAGAGATGGAGCCAAAGCTACTGTCCTGTGTGAATCAACTTGGAGATTCAGAAGCACATCATAGACAACTTTCCAGGTGACTATGAATATGAAAGATTGGGGTTCCAGGTAATTTAGGCCCCAAGACAATTTGGGTTTTTCCTGCCCTATTCATCTAGGCAACAGCAGCATCTCGGAATCAATTCATTTCACACCCCACCAGAGTCTGTCCTGGGCAGTGGAGGAGGGAGGCTCTCTTCTATCCAGGGTTGAAGATCTCATCCTTTCTTAGCTCAAGCAAACTATTCTACATTAATTCTGGGGAAACTTTCACCATCCACCCTCCTTCCCTTTTATTCTGAGTTTAATGGAAGTTAGAGCAGGTAGAGATTATATTTTATTTTATTTTTTATTGTCTTTTTAGGGCTACACTTGTGGCATATGGAAGTTCTCAGCCTAGCGGTAGTATCAGCGCTGTAGCTGCCGACCTACACCACAGCCACAGCAACGCAGGATCCTTAACCCACTGAGTAGGCCAGGGATCGAACCAGCATCCTTATGGATACTAACCGGGTTCACTACTGCTTAGCCACAATGGGAACTCCGGATCATCCTTTAAAATGACCTAATTTTTTCATTTTATGGTGAGAGGGACTGAGGTCTGGAGCCCAGCTGGATACATAAAAGCAATGAGAGTAGTCTGGAGTCCAGCTCAGGGCGTCCCCTTTGCACCAACTCTTGTGGTCCCTGACATCACTGCAGGTAGTTCAGTGCCCCGTTAACACCCAGACCATCCTCAAATGAACAGTGAATAAAAGAGCCCTGAGGCTAGTGGAAGTCTAATGCTGGAAACCACTTGCCTTAGGAAAGGCTCTGTATTGCTTCCACCACCTCTGCCCAGGGAGGTTCCTGAGGCTCTAAGCCCCAAGCTGGGCCTCCAGGGGGTGTGGGATTGGGAGGGGTGGATGAACCCTATCAGCCCGCCCCTTCCCCCTAACACCCAACCCTCAGGATAGAGCAATCACCAATGAAGCGGAACTCGCTGCACTCGCACTCGATCAGGGCCACAGTCTCAGCCAGCCACAGCAGGTTGTCTTCTGTCACTAGGCTTGGATACTTGGCCACTAGGTCTAAGGGCAGGAAGCAGTAGTGCACTTCCTCTTCTGTGTCTAACAGTGGTGTATCCATGAGTCCCAAAGGTGCTTTATCATGTAGGCCTAGAGGAGAATGTGCAGAAGAGCATCACCACCTCCCAGAGACTAGGGCTCTCAGAGGCAGCTGGGGCTCTTACCAACCCAGGGGTCCCAGAGGAAGTTGGAGAGATCACCCTGGAGATGGTCCTTGCAAGATGCCTCCTTTTTTCTTCTGGCCACCCTGTGGCATATGGAGTTTCCTGGCCAGGGATTAGATCCAAGCCTGTGACAACGCTGGATCCTTTAACTCAATGCACTGGGCAGGAATTAAATCTGCTTCCTGGCACCGCAAAGATGCCATGGATCCCGTTGCGCCACAGAGGGAACTCCAATGCCTCCTCCTTCTCACTATTTTCAGATATAACCTCAGGTTTGGCAGGAATGTGGTGGGGAGCAGGGCATGGAGATCTGAAGTGTAGTAGGACATAAGAAATTTTGGCTTATCTACTCAAAGTCTTTAAATTCACACTGGTTACCTTTTTTTTTTTTTTTTTTTTTTTGGCTTTTGGCTTTTGTCTTTCTAGGGCTGCACCTGCGGCATATGGAGCTTCCCAGGTCAGGGGTCTAATCGGAGCTGTTGCTGCCGGCCTATACCACAGCCACAGCAATGCAGGATCCGAGCCGCATCTGCGAACTACACCAGAGCTCACAGCAATGCCGGATCCTTAACCCACTGAACGAGGCCAGGAATCGAACCCGCAACCTCATGGTTCCTAGTCGGATTCGTTTCTGCTGTGCCACAATGAGAACTCCTGGTTACCTATTTTTTTCTAACTGATCAAACCAACCACTGTGACCTACAGGTAAAATAGATCATTTGACTCTCTTGAGACCTCAAAACCCATCAGAAACCATGACTGATATTCTGGTGTCCCAAATAAGTCAGTCTATACTGCAAGGCATCCATCAGTCAGTGATCATTTGGGGACATTCCTTGTGTTAGAGGTGACTTCTAAGGGTGGTGAAGTCCCCTAACCACCAGGAAAGGGTGGAATGGAGCTCAGCCTTGTCCAGGTGAAACCAGTGTGCAGAGGAATGAACCTGGAGGACGATGTTTAGTTCCAGTGGGAAAGCTGCCACGGGGAAGGTATGTGGCAATTACAAGATCAAAGGAAATGACAGGAAGGTAGAGAAATCATCCAGAACTAGTTCAAAAATCAGGGCACTCTCTGGATTGAAGCCACTTCTGTTAAGAGTGAGGAAGAGGGAAGCTGGTGTGGGCTTTAGAAAAGGTCAGCCTGTGTTTATACCTGTGAAGGCTGGGCTTTTTATTGGAAATTCTGAGGGTTTGCTGATACACTTCCACGTTCGCCAGTAATTCAAAGATGCTCTCTCAGCAACAGGTATGTCTGCAGGCCTCACACGTAGATGGTGTTTCCCTTCCTTCAGATTATCTAAAGTCTGTTACATAAAGAAGATCATTGCTTTGAAAATTCTAAACCAAGTAACTATCTACCAAATTCTAGGGTAAAAATACCAGGAAAAATAGTATGTGACTTAATTTGGTAAAGGGTTTTGAAATAAACTGAGTCATTCACACAGAAATGTAAAAATTTCTGTCTATAAGACATGCTGATATTCAAACAGTGACTATTTCTTTTCTGATTTTTTTTTTTTTTTGCTTTTTAGGGCCGTACTCGTGGCATATGGAAGTTCCCAGGCTAGGGGTCAAATTGGAGCTACAGCTGCCAGCCACAGCCACAGTAACTTGGGACCTGAGCAGTTTCTGTGACCTGTACCACAGCTCACTGCAATGCCGGATCCCTGACCCACTGAGAGAGGCCAGGGATCGAACCCACATCCTCATGGATATTAGTCGGATTTGTTTCTGCTGTGCCATGACGGGAACTCCTCTTTTCTGATTTCAAAACAATTTTTTCTGGATTATAATTTTGTTTTAAATATAATTTTATGTTGATTAATGGAAATTTATCTTAGGAGTTCCCGTTGTGGTGCAGCAGAAACAAATCCACTTGGTATCCATGAGGATGAGTGTTCAAACCTGGCTGGGCTCAGTGGGTCAGGGATCTGGCATTGCTGTGAGCTGGGTGTAGGTGACAGATGCAGCTCCAATTCGACCCCTAGCCTGGGAACTTCCACATGCCACAGGTGTGGCCCTAAAGAGCAAAAAAAGAAATTTATCTTATACATATCTAAGAGTAATTTATATTTAATTACTAAAAATGAGATTTTTCTGCTCTCATTTCCCCTTAAGTTCAAAAACCCTTTTGATCTGATATAATTGTGATCTGCTTATTGTGTTCATCCTAATCCTAGAATGTGGTTTAAGTAGGGAAATGGGGGTAGCGCAGGGCACCACACTTTTCAAAGCACTTATGTCTGCTCGTTTACCCTGATACAACTCTGTGAGATGTATGTGGTGTCTGCATTCCCGTTTTAGTGATGACGAATTTGCAGGCAAAGGATTTGTGAGTTGCCCAAGCAGTCTTCTAAGTCCAGAGCATCTCCATTTGAAGGAGCAGATGACCAGGAGTGGGCTGAGGCTGGAATGCAGCACCCCAGGTAAGCTAAGGTGAAGCCCGGGGATGAGTATCTTCCCTGTGCAGGACTTTTGAGGGCGCCTCAAAAGTCCTGCACAGGGAACAGATTACTGTAACATCAAGTCCACTTTTCCTTCTCTTCCTTAGAAGAAAATAGTTATTTTCCTAAGAAAGTTTTGGAGACATCTGGAAAAGTAGTCCTCTAAAGGCACCACATGATATACTTTTTTTTTTCTCTAAGCTTTATAACGGACAGAACACCTCATATTCAGTATGACACAAAGAAGAACCCCCTCAAGGGAATCCTGAGCTTTGAGAAGAGCCCTCTGGTGGCCATTGCTATAAACTGCACCCACATAACTGCTTAAAGTCTGCAAAAGAAGAGGAACAGAGTGGGGAAGATTCTCCATCTCTTTGGGTGGCTGGTGGACATGTGAAGGACTGGACAATGGAAGGGTCATGGGAAGTGCTTTCCTGAAGGCACTGAGCAATGGAGGAGAACAGTGTATGTGTGAAACAGCAGAAGAGAGTCATTCTTCATTTGAGAAATACTTGTATATCCCCATGGCCACAGTCAGATACTTTCTTGGATCCAGCAACTGACATATACTGAGATAAGAGGTAACACTAGTTATAAAATTTCATGACCTCCAGGAACTCTGGGATTTCTTTCGATAGCATTAGAAGGGGATCCAAACTTTCCTGACCCCCTTTACTCAGGACTGCACACAACTTTAGCTCTATGTCAAGCTGTAGCCATCCTGAGGAGGGAAATCAGTGATAGATGGGTTTCTACATGGGACAATAGCTGGCTTTGGGCAATGAGGAATAAAAATGAGGTGCCAGGAAGGTGACTGAAAGGCTGTAACAGATTCTGCATCAGTGGTTGGGCAGGATTATGGAGTTAAGGTGAGAGATAATAGCCTCGCAGTATATGTGTTGAGAAGTGGGACAAAGAAAGGAAAATGGTGACTGTCCACAGGACAGTCAGGATGGGGGGAGGGAACAGTTGGCAGGGATATATACTTGGCCACCTGCCTCTGTGCCTTGAAGGTGGCTTTCTTAAAGATGTATGGAGATTGAGGGAGTGAGGGAGATGAGTTCAGAGCAGTAAACGAGCCTGAGAGTGAAGAGCTCTGCAAGCTGGGCTGAGTTTATCCCCTGGTTAAGAGAAGCTGTTTGAAAGATTCAAATCAGGGACTGTGACTTGACTAATATTCACACCATCTCAACCCAGTCAGCCAGCAAGCCCTATGACTCTATCTTCTGCTCTTGGCCCCACCCATCTTTCCTTTCCCTTCCCCTAGTTCCCTGTCCCCAGGCCCTCTCCACACAGTGATCTTTCAAACAGGAAAATGAGTCTAAACCACTCCCCATCTTAAAATCTACAGTGCTCCCCATTACCTATGGGATCAAGTCCAAATTCTCCTTAGCATTCATGTAAGGTCCTTCACAATCAAGGACTGGGAGCAGCACAAGCAGGACATGAACAGTACAAGGGCCTTTAACTCAGACAGACTGGGGTTTCAATCTTGACTGTCACTTAAGAAGCAACATTTGTTGCTCAGGTATTTTAAATGGAATCCTCCCAATGTCTTCCCACCCACAAAGTAGGATCTGGAATTATCACTATTTTAGCAAATGCTAAACAAGGTCCAGGAAGAGAAAGAATACTCAATTCCCTAAGAAAGTGGAGATGCTGGGACTGGACCCCAGGATACTAGAGCCTGTGCTCTTAATCACTGTTTTTTTTTTGGTCCTTTTAGGGCCACACCAGTGGCATATGGAGGTTCCTAGGCTAGGGGTCTAATCGGAGCTATAGCCGCCAGCCTGAGCCAGAGCCACAGCAATGCTAGATCCCAGCTGCGTCTGCAACCTACAGCACAGCTCATGGCAATGCCGGATCGTTAACCCACTGAGTGATGCAAGGGATCGAACCTGCAACCTCATGGTTCCTAGTTGGATTCGTTAACCGCTGCACCATGACGGGAACTCCTTAATCACTGTTCTTAACCAACTCTCTCCCATCTGTCACTTAACCTCTGCAAGTTTCAGGCTCCTTATATGCAAAATGGAGATAGTAAAATAGTAAAATCTGGAAGATGTTGTAAAGATTAAAGGAAATATTATAAATGTAATTTCCTTCCTTTCAGTGGTTAAATCTCAAACTACCTTTCCAGTTTCATCTCCCACCATTCCTTCTGTCCCCACTCCATCATTAGTGACATTAATTGCATAATACTTGAAAGACACATGTACTGTGATAACTTCTCAATTTTATTTTTTTTTGCCTTTTTTGTCATTTTTTTAGGGCCACACCCGCGGCATGTGGAGGTTCCCAGGCTGGGGGTCTAATCGGAGCTGTAGCTGCCGGCCTATACCACAGCCACAGCAATGCAGGATCCAAGCCGCGTCTGCGACCTACACCACAGCTCATGGCAACGCCAGATCGTTAACCCACTGAGCAAGGCCAGGGATCGAACCCGCAATCTCATGGTTCCTAGTCGGATTCATTAACCACTGCGCCACGATGGGAACTCCGATCTCTCAACTTTATGTACTCTTCCCAGAATACCTCTCTTTTCCCTTCCCCATCTGAAGAGCCTGGAGACTCCCCCAGCCAGAGTGGTTCATCTTCCTCTTTTGTTCCCACAGACCCCTGCAAACTTCTATATCTTGGCCTCTGGCTTGGTTTCGGGCCTGTCCACACCCCTCTACTGAGGCTCCTAGAAGAAGAACCTGACTGATGAATCCCTAGCTTCTAGAGCCTAGTAGGTAGTTAAGTGCTCAGAACTGCTGTGTTGAGTGAAAAAAAGGCATACAAATAGAGGGCTGGAGGACTGAGTCCTCTGAGAAGAAAAGCAAACTGAGATATGAAGAGCCCAAGAAGAGCTGGCAGAGCAGACAGCATTTATAAAAACTGAGAGAATCACAAGAACCTACAGCATAGCACAGGAAAATCTACTCAGCAGTTTGTAAGAACCTATATGGGGAAGAAAAGAATGGATATATTTATATGTATAACTGATTCACTTTGCTGTACACCTGAAACTAATATGACATTTTAAGTCAACTGTACTCCAATAAAATAAAATTAAAAAATAAAATAAACTTCAAACGCCAACCCTCCCATAGGAAAGCCAGGATAGGATACAATGGGCAGGGCCCAGAAAGTTCAGAGGATAGAGAAGACAGTGATTCCAACATGAGACCTGAAGTCCAGAGGGAAGATATAATGGAGAGAGGGACAGGGAAGAAAGGGCTCAGCTTGGGTCTGATCGATAATGGGTTGAATGACACCAGATAAAGTAGCATGAAAAGGGAGTGAAACTAGGGAGAGCCTGCAAGAGACTATATATCATTCCAAGCCTATCCTGAGCTGAGCAAATCACAGGAACCAGAACCTACTATTTACTTCAACTGCATATTCAAATCCTGAGATTCTATCTCAGTGGAAGAAACAGAGATGCCCTTGGATAACTCTCAATTAGCCATTGGGGTGGGTAGGGACATCTTGCGGGAGGGAAATTCCTACCTGGCATAACAACTTGTCTGAGGATGGACCTGGATGCCCTATTTGGAGGTGCGATTTGGTACCTGGGTGTATCCTTCGGGGCAGGTCAGTAATGACAGTCAAACTAGCTTGAGAGATGTGTTAGTTGAGGGGAGAATGATCTAGTTTATAGAAACGAAATCTCCAATTCCTGCTACTTCAACTGATGTAAAGTGTGAGCAGTACCATTTTCCTCAAGAAAGGTGTTTGATAAATCTTAAAAAGGGAAAAAACCCAAACAAATAAATCTACAAAGATCGCAATTCCTGCCAGTCAAGACATGCTGCATACGTTAGGCCCAGAAACCTCAACTAGGTTGTTGTCTTTCTTTACCTTTTTTTTTTTTAGGGCTGCACCTGGAGCATATGGAATCGGAGCTACAGCTGCCGGCCTACACCACAGCAATGCCAAATCTGAACTGCGTCTGTGACCTACACCACAGCTCACGGCAGCACCGGACTGTTAACTCACTGAGTGTGGCCAGGGATCAAACCCACATCCTTGTGGATACTAGTTGGGCTCACTACCGCTGAGCCACAATGGGAACTTCCAACTAGGCTGTTTTCTAAACTTTCTCAGCCAATCCTTGCTCTGACTTCTAGAACTACAAGGCCTTCTCCTCGCGGAAAGCCATTTGGGTGCTATAAGAATCCGCAGAAAGTACCCCTTAACCCCCTCGCCTGGCTTTATTGTTCTCAATAACACCTACTTATTTATTTACTGTCTGCCAGTCTCCCCTAATAGATATAACCTCCAAGACCATGAGGAACCTGCCTGTTTGTTCTCTGCTGTATTTGCAGCACCCATAATAGTGTCGGTGGGATCTCCATACACTTTTGCGGATGAATAAATGAGTGAATGAATGCAGAACACTTTAGTGAGCCTATGCTTCTGGCTGTCCTTTGGCTTTGTTGACTGAATTTGTCACAGAGTGTGTGGCTAGTCTTTGATGGACTTCAATTCCCCTTTTGTCTGCCTGAATATTACTTCTAGTATTTTTACTCTTCATATGTTATGACCCAGTAAGTTACCAGGAGGAGGATTTCTTTACGGAGATACAGACCTGAATTCAGATGGCCAATTGCTAGGACAAGGATAATTAATGTTGCTTTTGGCCTCGATAGTGCTGAGAAAATCTGTCAATCAGAAGCAATATAAGACTATGGCATGCGGGTGAATGTGTGTGTATATGTGTATATAGCTGCCAAAAGGTGGCTGACAAATGCCCTGCTGGCAGAGCCGTGGGATTTAATGGAGGTTTTCCAAAGCAGCAGCAGTGTTCAGACATGTCTTATGCTCTGATGTGGTCTGTTGGCAGGAATGTGATGGTAAGAGAGACTGGGGGAGTTTGCAAATTTCCAGCTCTTTTGTACAGACAAGGAAGGCCAGCACCACTTGGAAGCTCAAAGGAAGTAAGGCTGGTAGAACAAAAGGATGTGCAGAACAGCTGCTATCAGTCAAACAAGGCGA
Source organism: Catagonus wagneri (assembly GCA_004024745.2). Taxonomy (NCBI): domain Eukaryota; kingdom Metazoa; phylum Chordata; class Mammalia; order Artiodactyla; family Tayassuidae; genus Catagonus; species Catagonus wagneri. Next base: position 14,201,706 of record PVHT020000180.1, read on the forward strand.
ATAAGACACACCTATTAGCATCTCAAACCTGCTCCTCCACTGCCAGCTCCAGTCCCCTCACCCTGTTGAAATAGGTTCAGCTTTCACAGGTCATCTTGGATAAATCATTCAATGTTCTCTCAGCAGACATTAAACTTCTATTACAGGCCCAGTACTCTGAGAGATGCTAGGAATGTACATATGAAAAGAATACAGGCTAGTGAGGGAGAAAGACCTATGAATACATAATTCCAACAACAATTATCACTGATGAGAGCAGAACAACAAAAACTACCTGGAAATAACAGGCTAGTCTTCCCATGGCCCTCATTTAGGCTAAATCTTGAAGGGGAAGCACTCTAGGAAGAGGAAACAGCAAGTAAAAACGTGTGGAGAGAAAGCATTTAGGATGCTCATGGACATAGCTGAACTTTAAGGAGTGTGAGTGTATGTATCTGTATGTGTGTGTGTGTGTGTGTGTGTGTACACATGCATGTGTGCCCATACATGCATGTAAATGTGTGTATGTGTTGGGATCTGAGCCAGAAGAAGCAAATGGGCTATCCTGCGAGGATCACTTGTAAAAGGCCCCAGCTCCCTCGAGTACAAGGAATGCAGGCATATTTGGGTTATTTGCTGGTAGCAGAAATTCACAGGGGGAACAGTTTAAGTTTCCAAACTTAGAAGTCCTCAGAAGGCAGTGAAAAAGAAAACACAAGTGGAATGTATTGTCAACACACTAAGGCCTCAGTGAACTTCAATAAGACAGTAAAAGGGAATCAATAGTTTTCCATGAAACGTGAACCCCTGTGAGTGACCCTGAAAGGAAATTTCACACGCTACAGTAGCAGCTGTAACTCCCAACCAAGCTAACAGCATGTGAGATGCTGGGAGCAGTTTACATTTACACAAAGGAGACTTCTCAAATTACACAGAAAGTTCTAGGAAGCACTGTGATATTAATGTACAGATATATAACAACTACTTTATATTTTCCCTGTGAACAAGATATGACATTCCTAAGCATCCAGGCTCATGGATTTACATCCCAGCCTCGATGACTCCTACTTTATGTTTCTTTTCTTTTTTTTTTTTTTAGGGTCACTCCCAGGGCATATGGAGGTTCCCAGGCTAGGGGTCAAATCGGAGCTACAGCTGCCATCCTATGCCAGAGCCACAGCAACGCAGGATCCGAGCAGCGTCTGTGACCTACACCACAGCTCACGGCAATGCCAGATCCTTAACCCACTGAGCAAGGCCAGGGATCGAACCCTCAACCTCATGGTTCCTAGTCAGATTCATTAACCGCTGTGCCACGATGGGAACTCCTTAACTTATGTTTCTAGACCCGACTATTCCCAGGAATTCCAGCTCTATACATCTGGCTGCTTCCTTCCCAACATCACTTGGATGTTTAACAAGCACCATTTCCTTTCCTCTCAAACTTAATACATTCAAGGAGTTCCCGTTGTGGCTCAGTGGTTAACGAGTCTGACTAGCAACCATGAGGACGCAGGTTCCATCCTTGGCCTCTCTCAGTGGGTTAAGGATCCGGCATTGCCATGAGCTGTGGTGTAGGTTGAAGACTCAGCTCGGATCCTGCGTTGCTGTGGCTATGGTGTAGGTTGGCAGCTACAGCTCCAATTTGACCCCTAGCCTGCGAACTTCCATATGCTGCAAGTGCAGCCCTAAAAAAGCAACCAAACAAACAAACAAAACAAAAAAACCCCAAACCCCCCAAAACTTAATACATTCAAATCTAGACTCCTGATTTTCCCCTCTAAACCTGAACCTCACAATCCATCATTCACCTTGTTGCTCAGGATACAAACAGAGGGCATTATCCAATCTCTCTCACTCTACCTCCAATCCATCAGCAAACCCTGCCAGTTCTGTCATCAAGACATATCCAGAATTTGAACACTTTTAAGTTGGCTATTACCACCTTAGGCCAAACCATCGTTTTCATTTGAATACTGAGGAACCTCCTATCGTCTTCCTGTTTCCTCCTCTTCCCCAATAAAGTCTAGGCCAGGGGTCAGTAAATTTTTTTTTTTCTTCTGTAAAAGGCCACATAGTAAATATTTTAGGCTTTGATATATAGTTCCTATTTCAACTATTCAACTCTTTATTGTAGCTTGAGGGCAGCTATAGACAATAATTAAGCAAATGAGCTTGGTGAGTTCTAATAAAATCTTGTTAATAAATACTGAAATTTGAATTTCACATAATTTTTATGTGTCACAAAATATATTTTTTTCTTTTTTTCCACCATCTAAAAATGTGAAAACCATTCTTAGCTCACAGGTTGTACAAAATGGTAGCATGCTGTATCTGGTCCATGTGATGTAGTCTGCTAACTCCTGGTCTAAAGTATTAAAACATATTTCATATTATATTTAATGTGAATAAATTTGATATTGTATATAAATTATATTAAGATTTACCCACTTAAATTATACAGTTCAGTGGTTTTTAGTATGTTCGCAGAGTTTTGCACCCATCATCACAATCTATTTCAACACCATAAAAAGAAACCCTGTATCTGTTAGCAGTCAATGCCCATTTTTACTCCTTCCATCCTTCTCACTCTGTACCTTGGCCTTAGGCAACCACTAATCACTTTCTGTCTTGGCCTATTCTGCACATTTTATATAAATGGAATCATACAGTATATGGTCTTTTGTTTCTGACTTCTTTCACTTAGCATAATGTTTCAAAATTCGGGAGTTCCCTTCGTGGCTCAGTGGTTAACGAATCCGACTAAGAACCATGAGGTTGCGGGTTCGATCCCTGGCCTTGCTCAGTGGGTTAAGGATCCGGTGTTGCCGTGAGCTGTGGTGAAGGTTGCAGACGCGGCTCGGATCCCACGTTGCTGCGGCTGTGGCGAAGGCCAGCGGCTACAGCTCCTGTTAGACCCCTAGCCTGGGAACCTCCATATGCCGTGGGTGCGGCTCTACATATAAGGCAAAAAGACAAAAAAAAAAAAAAAAATTCATCTTTGTTGGGAGTTCCCACTGTGGTGCAGCGGAAATGAATCCGACTAGGAACCATGAGGTTGAGGGTTCGATCCCTGGCCTTGTTCAGTGGGTCAAAGATCTGGTGTTGCTGTGGCTGTGGTGCAGGCCGGCAGCTGCAGCTCCGATTAGACCTCTAGCCTGTGAACCTCCATATGCGACCCTAAAAAGGGAAAAAAAAAAAGACAAAGTTCATCTTTGTCATTACATGTATCAGCACTTCATTCCTTCTTCTTGATCAATAATATTCCATTTTATGAATATACCATTTAGTTTGTCTCTTCATCAGCTGATGAACATATACGTTGTTTCCACATCAGGGCTATTATAAATAATGTTGCTATGAACATTTTTCTATAAATATCTGTATGGACACACTATAGATTTATCTTGGGTATACACCTAGGAGTTGAAGGAACTGCTAGTTCATGTGGTAACTCTATGTTTAATTTTATGAAGAACTGTTTTCCAAAGAGTTTGTACAAATTTACATTCCTATCATCAGTGTATGAGGGTTCGATTTCTCCACATCTTTGCCAACACCCACTAGCTTCTTTTTTTGTTTGCTTTGTTTTGATGTTTTTTTCTTTTCCTTTTTTTGTTTTTGGCTATGCCCATGGCATGTGGAAGTTTCCAGGCCAGGGACTGAACCCATGCCACAGCAGCAACTCAAGCCACTGCAATGACAACACCAGATCCTTAACTTACTGCACCACAAGAGAACTCTATGATGAGAGGCATCATAGTGGGTATGAAGTGGTAACTCCTTGTGGTTTTGGTTTGCATTTCCTTGACAGCTAATGATACCGAACATCTTTTCATGTGCTTACTGCTCATTTGTATATCTTTTTGGGAGAAATGTCTATTCAGATCCTTTGGTCTTTTCATGTTCTTGATGGTATCCTTTGAAAAGCACTTTTTAAAAAAAAATTTTTGATGAGGTCCAATTCATCTGTTTTTTCTTTGGTTGCTTGTGCTTTTGATGTTGTACCTGAGAAACGATTGCTTAACTAAAGGTCCAATGATCTTTTAAAATGTTAAACTTAATCATTTTACTTCTTTCTTTAAACATCTCTAAAAGCTACCTATAACATTTAGAATAGATCCTGTCTTCAATGTCATCTCTAAGACTGCACGTTTTGTTCCAGTTTCCTCTGACCTTATCTACGTTTAGCATCCCCCTACTTTTGCACCTGACAAAGACCCCTGAGTCTGCTTCCAAGCCACTGTAACCTCAGGGCATTTGTGTTTGTTGTTCCTCATGCCTTGAAGCTCTTTCCCAGACATCTGCATGACTTTTAACTTTTTCATCCAGGTTGCCTTGTCAATGAGGCCAGCCCTGTCCATTCTTTCTAAAGCCCAGTCTCAGTCACTCCCTAGCTCTTTATCACATACTACACACCCGTATGTTTTTTAAAAAGCCAGTTATGTGTAAATGCTTTCTTCTTTCAACTAAATTCCAATATTATGAGGGCAGTGACTGATAGAATAAATTTAAAACTATAATACAAAAAGAAAACCATGCAATCACATTCTGAAACCCCAAGAAGCCTTAGAATACAGATAATGCCCTCCTCTTTCACTATTACACAGGAAACACTGCTCTGTTTTTCAAATCACATGCCTTTATGTGACCTTGTATGGCTAAATGGTTTATTCCTATATCTCCAGTGCTTGGCCGCTTGGTGCTCAATACATAATAAACACTTAAAATCAAACAATAATAGCATTGAGTGTACCCTTTGAAGGCCAACGCTACAGACTGGGGGGAAATGGGGTGGGCAGGTGGAATGGGGGATGGGAGAGATAAAGGGTAGGGATGTGGAGGAGTGACAAAGGGTAGAGAGCAGAGCAGCAGTGTGAGCTCAGGTGCCTGTCCTCCAGAAGCTTCCCATCTCATTCTGCTTGTTGGCTCCTATATGGCTTCTGAACAAATCCTACTGTTACAGATAATCCTGTAGTATAAGCCACCTGTTGAGTGCATGGCAACTTCGGTTAGTGGGAGACAGTTACATTTTTATTGTTGGGGGCTAAAGCTGAAGAACTCTACAGTGAGCGGCACTAACAGCTTAGAACAATTTAAATATGTGCTGTCCATTATGGCAGCCATTAGCCATATGTGGCCACTGAGTACTTGAAATACATTAATCCGAATCAGAGTTGTGTTTATAAGTATAAAACACACATTATTTATATATATATATATATATTTGTCTTTTAGGGCCGCACCCGCGGCATATGGAGGAGGTTCCCAGGCTAGGGGTCGAATCGGAGCTGTTGCTGCCCGCCTACACCACAGCCACAGTAACATGAGATCTGAGCCGCATCTGCGACCTATACCACAGTTCACGGCAACACCGAATCCTTAACTCACTGAGTGAGGCCAGGGATCGAACCTACAACCTCATGGTTCCTAGTCAGATTCGCTTCTGCTGCACAATAGGATCTCCTAGATTTTTGAAGATTTAATACATAAAAGCATGTAAAATATATCAATTTTAAAATATTGATTACATATTGAAATGACAGTATTTTAAATATATTGGGTTAAATAAATTTATTACTAAAATTACTATCACTTGTTTTTTTTTCTTCTTCTTACAGCTGCACCTGTGGCATATGGAAGTTCCTGGGCCAGGGGTCAAATTGGGAGCTGTAGCCATTGGCCTACTCTACAGCCACAGCAAAGCCAGATCCGAGCTGCATCTGTGACCTGTACCACAGCTTTTTTACAACACTGGATCCTTAATCCACTGAGCAAGCCCAGGGATTGAACCTGCCTGCATCCTCACGGAGACTATGTCAGGGTTCTTAGCCTGCTGAGCCACAGTGGGAACTCCTCACCTTTTTTTTTTCTTAAATGTGGTCACTAGAAAAATTTCAATTATACATGTAGCTCACATATGTGCTTAACATATTATTATTGGATCATCCTGTTTTCCTTAAAGCCCATAGGAATAGGGGCTGGTACCCAGAATGCTTTCAATAAATACTGGCTGAATTCATTAAGTTGGGCTGCCTCAGAAGTGTTTGTATGTATGTATATATGTATTTGTCTTTTTGCCTTATCTAGGGCCGCACCCGTGGCATATGGAGGTTCCCAGGCTAGGGGTCTAACAGGAGCTGTAGCTGCCGGCCTACGCCACAGCCGCAGCAACACGGGATCAGAGTCGCGTCTGTGACCTACACCACAGCTCACGGCAACACTGGATCCTTAACCCACGGAGCAAGGCCAGGGATTGAACCCCCAACCTCATGGTTCCTAGTTGGATTCGTTAACCACTGAGCCACGATGGGAACTCCTGAGAAGGGTTTTTAGACTAAGAATTGACAAACTCCACTTTCTCCAAACAAGTGTACATTTAGGCAAGAACATGGGTGTGTGGATGAACAGGCCATAGCAGCAGCAAAGTGATGGAAATGTGTTAGGCTGTTGATTTGCTTGAAACTGCTGTTGATTCTCCAGCTGTATTTACACTCTGCTTCAGTGAATAAATACCACTTTAGTTGGGCCAGCCTAAATGTTTATTTCTTAGAAAGCATCATTTTCAAAACATAAGCATTTGTTTTATGGTCTGTTTTAGGGAGCAGATCGGTATGATCCCTCAAATACTTCTACTGTTCACACAACTTGGAACTCTGGAATTGGATAAATGCCTCTAAGTTATTACTTTCCATTTAGAAGCTGCTTCCCAAATATATTTTGTTTTAATTTGGGAAGTAAGGACATCAAAGGAATTAAAGGGCTTGATAAATTGTATAATAGGTTTTTGTTCTTTAATATGGTTCTCAAACCTTTCCACAGAAAAGAAAATCATGGACATGGAGAACAGACTTGTGGTTGTCAAGGGAGAGGGGGAGGGAGTGGGATGGATTGGGAATTTGGGGTTAATAGATGCAAACTATTGCCTTTGGAATGGATAAGCAATGAAATCCTGCTGTATAGCACTGGGAACTATGGCTAGTCACTTATGATACAATGTAAGAAAAAAGAATATATACATGTATGTGTGACTAGGTCACCTTGCTGTACAGTAGAAAATTGACAGAACACTGTAAACCAGCTATAACGGAAAAAATAAAAATCATTATTAAAAAATAAGATGGTTCTTAAAAAAATTGCCTTGACCTTTTTATTTTCTGCAATGAACAAGTGACTTCCCCTCCCCTCCCCTTTTCTTTCCCTTCCTTTTCTTTCTGTTTCTTTTCACAGCTGAACCTGTGGCATATGGAAGTTTCCAGGCTAGGGGTCGAATCAAGCTACAGCTGCCGGCCTATATCATAGCCACAGCAATGCAGGATCCAAGCCTCATCTTCAACATACACCACAGCTCATGGGAACACCAGATCCTTTTACTCACTGAGTGAGGCCAGGGATCAAGTCCGCAACCTCATGGATCCTAGTCAGGTTAGTTACCGCTGAGCCACAATGGGAACTCCGTGTTTTCACCTTTTAAAATTCAACAACAAGGAGTTGCTGTCGTGGCACAGTGGAAACGAATTCAACTAGGAGCCAAATCCTGCGGGTTCAAATCCTGGCCTTACTCAGTGGGTTAAGGATCTGGCACTGCCGTGAGCTGCAGTGTAGGTCACAGATAAGGCTTGGATACCACGTTGTTGTGGCTGTGGTGTAGGCTGGCAGCTATAGCTCCAATTTAACCCCTAGCCTGGGAACCTCCATATGCCACGGGTGCGGCCCTAAAAGGCAAAAAATAAATAAATAAATAAATAAAAATAAAATTCAACAACAAAAATAAGAAGCTTAAACTAGAGAGTTCACATTGTGGCTCAGTGATAAGGAAACCCATGAGGACGTGGGTTTAACCCCTGGCTTTGCTCAGTAGTTAAAGCATCTGGCGGTGCAATGAGCTGTGGTGCAGGTTGCAGACATGGCTCAGATGTGGCATTGCCGTTGCTGTGGCATAGGCTAGCAGCTACAGCTCCGATTTGACCCCTAGCCTGGGAACTTCCCTATGCCAAGGGTGCGTCCTTAAAAGACAAACAAACAAACAAAAAAAAAACATCTTAAGCTAGGATTTCTGAGAGTCCAGAACACGCTCTCAGGGGAGTTATAAGTCTTATCCTGGGTCTGCGGTGGCTGCTGGTATATATAAGGCAGAGTAGGGATGAAATCCCTTTATTCAGAACATTCATTTCTAGTGCACTATTTATTACTTTAACTCACTCATCACAATTCTTCATTAAGAACCAATATATAGGGAGTTCCTGTTGTGGTTCAGCGGAAACGAATCCGACTAGGAACCATGAAGTTGCGGGTTTAATTCCCGGCCTCGCTCAGTGGGTTAAGGATCTGGCGGTGCCGTGAGCTGTGGTGTAGGTTGGAGACGCAGCTCAGAACCCACGTTGCTACGGCTGTGATGTAGGCCGGCAGCTGCATTTCCTATGGGACCCCTAGCCTGGGAACCTGCACATGCTGCGGGTGTGGCCCTAGAATGACAAAAGACCAAAAAAAAAAAAAAACCCAATATATAAAGGACACAACATTTTAGTGATGTAAGGCTTATATTACTGATCACCATTCCTGGAAAAGAAGAGTATCTTACCTGCAGCAAAGGCATCAGCTGCAGAACCAGTGCTTGTTCATAGAGCAAGTTCAGTTCTGCACAACTGGAGAAGGAGAGTTTGGAGGTGTAGAGGTAATAGTGCACGTGCCTGAATGTGGAACCATCTCTGTCGATGAATAGCCTCTGACTTTCTGAAGAGGTCAAGCCTGAAGCCTCTTTCCATAGTAGGGAGTCTGGGAACTGAGAGAGTTTGCTTCTGGGAATTGAGAAATGCCAGCCCCCAACGTTGAAATGAAACAAATCCTCTGCTGACTCATGAGGCATACCAGGCTCCTCCTAAAGAGAAAATGAAAGGAGGTCTATACAAGAAATAAAAAGCATCCATATTGGAAAGGAAGAAGTAAAATTATTTCTATTTATAGATGATTGGATCTTACATGTAGAAAATCCTAAGGAATTCACTATGAAATTATTAGAAATGAGTTCAAGAAGACTGAAAGATACCAATCAAAATAAAAATCAGTTGTATTTATAGAATGCAGTGAACAGTATAAAAATGAAATTAAACAATTCCATTCACATTAGTATCAAAGGAACAAAGTATTTAGGAAAAAATTTACCAAAAAAGTGTAATACTTGTACTCTGAAAACTTCAAAACACTGTTGAAAAAATTTTAAAGACCTAAATAAACAGAAAATATTCCATGTTCATGGATCAGAATATTTCTATGACAGCAATACTCTTCAAATTGATCTACATGAACATGATCCCTATAAAAATTCCACCTGCTTTTTTTTCTTTTGCAACTATTGACAAGCTGATGTTAAAAATCATACATAAACATAGGGGACCCAGAATAGTCAAAACAATCTTAAAAAACAAAATTTGAAGATTCACACGTCCCACTTTCAAAACTTAACTACAGTAAGCTACAGTAATCAAGATGGTGTGCTTCTGGCATAAGGGATAGACACCTGAATAAGTGGAATAGGATTGAGAGTCCAGAAATAAACAATCACGTTTATGATTAATTAATTTTGACAAGAGAGCCAAGAAAATTCAATGCATAAAGAATAGCCTTGGGAGTTCCTGTTGTGGCACAGTGGTTAATGAATCCAACTGGGAACCATGAGGTTGCGCGTTCCATCCCTGGCCTTGCTCAGTGGGTTAAGGATCTGGTGCTGCTGTGGCGTAGGCCGGTGACTACAGCTCCAATTCAACCCCTAGCCTTGGGAACCTCCATATGCTGTGGGTGCAGCCCTAAAAAGCAAAAAAAAAAAAAAAAAAGCCTTTTTATAAAAGGCTCTGGGATAACTGGACATCCACAAGCCAAAAAAAAAAAAAAAAGTTGGGCTCCTATGTCACACCATACAAAAAATTAACACCAAGTGGATCATAAGCCTAAAAATAAGAGCTAAAAACATAAAACCCTTAGAAGAAAACAAAATCTTCATGACCTTGGATTAGGCAATGCCTTCTAAGATACAAAAAGCACAAGTGAAATAAACAAATAAAACTTTATAAAAATTAAAACATTTATGCTTCAAAGGACCTTACCAAGAAAGTACAAAGACAACCCATATAATGGAACAAAATATTTGCAAATCATCTATCTGAAAAATAATTAGTATTTAGAATTTTGTATTTGTAAAAATAATATTTACTACTAAACAACAGAAATACAAGAACCAATAGTGCATGAAAACATATTTAACATCATCAAATGCAAAGTAAAACTCACACCATTTCACACCTACTAGGTTGGCCTAAATCAAAATAATAGATAATAACGAGTGTTGACAAGGATTGGAGAAATTGGAACTCTCTTACACGGCTGATGGGAATATAAAATAGTGCAGCTGCTCTGAAAAACAGTTCATTGGTTCCTCAAAACATCAAACACAGTTCAGCAATTCTACTTCTATATATATGCTAAAAAATGAAAACCTATGGCCACACAAAAACTTGCAGACCAATGTTCATAGAAGAATTATTCATAACAGTCAAAAAGCAGAAACTAAAATGTTCATCAGCTGATGAAAAAATTTAAAAAATGTAGTTTAGTCATGCAATGGGATATTGTTTGTCAATAAAAGGGAATAAAGTACTGATAAATGCTAGAACATAGATGAAACTTTGAAACATGTTTCAAGACATAAAAGACACAAAAGACCACATATTATTTCATCTATATATAATGTGCAGAATAGGCAAATTAACATATACAGAGAATAGACTGGGGGTGCCTACGGCTGCAGAGGTTGAAAGGGATATGGTAAATGACTAGTAACAGGTATGGAATTTCTTTTGGGGATGATGGAAATGTTCTAAAACTGATTGTGGTGATAGTTGCACAACTCTGTGACCATTATTAAAAAACCACTGAATTGTATACTTTAAAATGGTAAATTGTGTGTTATGTGAATCATATCTTAACAAAGCTATCTTAAAAAGAGTTATGATGAGGTGCTCCCCACCCCACTGAGTATGTCAGGGCTCTCTTGGGATCATACCTACAGGGACAATACATTATTGAAGCCATGGCAGGACAGCTGAATGCTAGGTTGTTTTATATATATACACACACGCATACACAAAGGTAGCAAAGATCATTAACCATCCTCAGTTCATTGTTCAAAGTTCAAGGTTATCTAAAACAAACTGTCCATTTTGGTTCGGGATGACCCAACTTATCAACACTATAGAAAAGTAGAAAGCCAACAAACATAACATCTGTATCAGCTTTTAAAATAAACACCCAAGGAGTACTACTCATAAAAAATTTAAAAGAGTAATAAATAGTATATAAAAATTTTACCTAAGACAGAACTATAAAATAATACGGACTTTCTGAAAATTAATAAAGGGAGCCCCCATTAAGATGGGAATCAGGAGACTACTCAAGATCCAAATCTGAACAGGAAAAGATATAACCCAAAGCTTCAGCAGGAGGTGACACTACCTTACTACTAGCCAGCAGGAGGAAGACAGATTTCCTTCTCACCCTGAAACAGCTCAGCCAATGAGAGACTGTCACAACTCAGCCAATGAAAAGCCATTATACTTCAAACACTCAGTTCAATGGATATTCTATTTATAACACCCCCACCGCAACTTTCCCTTCTCTATAAAACAATTTCCTCTCTTCTGCTTTATCAGACTTGCTTGTGGTTCACCATGATTGCATGCCCTGAGTTGCAGTTCTTTACTGCTCCTAAATAAACCTGTTTTGCTGGTAAAAAGAAATAACTGATTGTTTTAGGTTAACAAATTCTAGGTAAAAAAATTACATATGCTGAAGTGATTGGTGTGCAATATACCAATATTTGCAACTTATTTTCAAATGCATCAAAAATAAGATGAATCAGAGTTTTCTCCTAGTGGCACAGCAGAAATGAATCCAACTAGGAACCATGAGGTTTCAGGTTCGATCCCTGGCCTCGCTCTGTGAGTTAAGAATCCGGCGTTGCCGTGACCTGTGGTGTAGGTCACAGACACGGCTCAGATCTGGTGTTGCTGTGGCTGTGGTGTAGGCCAGCAGCTACAGCTCTGATTACACCCGTAGCCTGGGAATCTCCATATGCTGAAGGTGTGGCCCTAAAAAGACATTCCCCTCCCAAAAAAAAACTGCATTAAAATGTTGGTGGGGAAAAGAATATTAAAATAAGAGGTGGCCACTGAGGGTTTGGGATGCAAATGCTATCAAATTGACTTGTGATGATTTTTGTACATCTATAACTGAAATAAAATTCATTAAGAAAAAAAAGAAAAAAAATAAAATAAGAGGTGGCTGCTCAAGAGAGGAAAAGCCCACTTCAACAACTTTGAATCTATTTTGACAGCTGAGGAAGGAAAACAAACACGTGCAACAAAGAAGGGAGTGGGGTTCTTTACTCTTATAATGAGTCTCATTTAAATATTTAGATATAAACAACAACAATTACATATGCCACATTTGAGGCCAGAAGAATGAAGAGAAAGATTACAAATTGTAAAATGGTGTCCTTATTCACATAAGCACAGCTGGAAAAGCTAATCTAATGAGCTAATTTAGGCGTTCATGTTCTGGCTTTTCTAAACTTGGTTAAGGCAGATCATGACAAGCTGAAAGTAATCAAGGGCCCCACCTGGACAAGAAAGCGTAAATAAACAAGGACTCGGTTTTCCTTTCTATTCTCCTTAAAGCTGACTAGCTGGTTCTCAAAGTGCCCCACGTGTGCAGATTTTCGACGCCAAAGAAAACGTACTCCTTGAAGGTGAGCCTCAGTTCTGGTCTCAGTTTCTCTTATTAAAGACAGGGTATGACAAGAGGGTCTTGGCATAGAGTTTGCCTCCTTCTTACAGGTACAAGTCCCATTCACAGGTGGGCTCTCAAGAGATGCCTGCTTGGAGTTCCCGTCGTGGCACAGTGGTTAATGAATCCGACTGGGAACCATGAGGTTGTGGGTTCGATCCCTGGCCTTGCTCAGTGGGTTCAGGATCTGGCGTTGCCATGAGCTGTGGTGTAGGTTGCAGACGCGGCTCTGATCCCGCATTGGTGGCTGCGGCGTAGGCCGGCGGCTACAGCTCCGATTAGACCCCTAGCCTGGGAACCTCCATATGCCGCGGGTGCGGCCCTAGAAAAGGCAAAAAAAAAAAAAAAAAAAATGCCTGCTGGAGTGAGGGTAGGGGTTAAGGATGTGGCCATGTTTTCCAGAGTTTTCTTCTCAAAGACTGCTCAGTAGGTGGTTAATGCAGAAGCACCCCAGCCTGGGGAGAGCCCTCTGTCACAGGCAAGCCTGGAAGCCTGTAGTACTCAAGGATAAAAGGCTTCTTGCTAGATTGACTGCAGGAAATGGGGTAGCACTAGCATAGTCATCCCCACTCCATCACAGAGTATCTTTTTTTTCCCCACATTGATCCCTCTCCCCCAAAGGAGCTACTTCCAAATCACTTTCTAGAACTAGAACTACCTCAGGCTCTGAAAACAGGACCTCAACTCCTCAGAGCCAGTGTTTCAGTAGTAGGTGCGTCCCTCAGGCCTCAGAGAGCCGCCCTCCCAGCCAATCCTTCAGCTCTTCCCCCAGCCGTCACGTTCTCCTGCCCACCCACTGCCTTGCCTCAGAGTCAACATCTCCAAACACTGAGATGTGATGACCTTCATACCGTCAGAGGCACAGTCCCACTCTTCAGACCTGAGTCGTCCACACCCTCAGAGCTAAAACACTTCAACTCTCAAAACAGGCACACTCTTCCGACTCCTCAGAACTAGCCTCTAAGCCCTTCTAGGCTGGGGCTTTATCCACCCTCAGCGTCCCATAGCCAGGTCCCTAACCCCACGACCCTAATCCTCCGCCACCTCGCTCCCATTCGCTGTTCTAGTGCTTTTTACGCCCCACCAGGGTGGGCTCCATACCATGGTCCAGGCTCCTGAGGCGGGTGGCAAGCGCGTGACGCTGGCAATAACGGTCTCCAGAAGAGGTGCGGCGCACGGCGCGGGGCGGGGCCTGGCGGCGCGGGGCGGGGCTCGACGAGCGCTTGGCGGCCGCGTGGGCAGCGACAGGTGAGCGGCACGGCGAGATCGGCGGGCGGGGATGGCGGAGCAGTGGGATCTGGACGAGGAGGGCATCCGACGCCTAGGGGCGCTGACCCTGGAGCAACCGGGTAGGACCAGGCGGAGAGAGCCTGGGCCGGGAACTTGGGTTCCGAGGCTGAGGGGAGAAAACTGAGGGGGAGACAGAGGGAATCTAAGGTAGACGCGGGGGAACCGCGGCGGCGGAGCGGTCCCTGAGGTGGAGGAGGGGTTGTTGAAGCAGAAGGGTTATACTGAGGTAGAGGTGAAGAAATTGGTGTAACCTGGGTCTGGGGCGGAGGACGAGGAATCGGGGGAGAGGAATGAAGTCTAAAATCCAGAGGGAGGGAGTTCCCATTGTGGCTCAAGAAGCTGACTAGTATCCATGAGGATGCCTGTTCCATCCCTGGCCTCCGGCGTTGCCATGAGCTGAGGTGTAGGTCGCAGACATGGCTCAGATCCTGCGTTGCTGTGGCTGTGGTGTAGGCCGGCGGCTGCAGCTCGGATTAGACCCCTAGCCTGGGAACCTCCATGTGCCGCAAAGGCGGCCCTTAACAAAACAAAACACAAGCAAAATGGAGAGAGAGAAACAGACCCTGAGGCTGGAAACAGAACTGGACAGAGTTTGAACTAGTGGAAAGAACCTGAGCCTCTAGAGAGGCTTTGAGGGGAGAAGAAAAGCGCTGAGAAGGGCGTTTGAGCTCGGGGTGCTTTTGAGGAGCCACGAAGGACAAGAGTTTTGCAGTTTCAGTAAACTTCCGACCTAGGAGGGCTTTCCCTAGTTGGAGTGAAATGCATATTCCTTTATTAGCCCCTCTCTACGTCCAGTTTTGCCTCAAGAACTTGGCTATTTCTTTGAACCATCTGGAAGTGTAGCCTCCCTTTGAAACTCAGAAAGGGGCCTGATGTGAAACAAATAGCTTAGATCAGTGCCCCAGCCTTGACTTCGTCCTAGAGGTAATACTGCCAGAGTGAGTGCTGACCTCAACTATGACCTGGGATCTGACTCTCACAGCTTGCTTTCTGAGTTTCTAAGGAGTAGAAATATTGGAAAAGTTATCATCGTTTCTGATTCAACTTTTACCCTTCCTGAATTCACTTTATTTTATTGCTATGCCCTGTATTAAATGTTTTCCTTGCATATTTAACCCCCATAACAAGCCTTCGAAACAGAGGCTATTATTGTTCCTAGTTTACAGATGAGTAAAATTAGTTTTAAACTCTTGCTGAAGTTGCACTGTCCAAAGCGATGCAGCTAGGACTCTGACCTCAGAGCCTGTGCTTTAACTGTATACAAAAGTTGGCCTTTCGGGGCTCCTGTGGAGGCGCAGTGGTTAATGAATCTGACGAGGAACCATGAGGTTGTGGGTTCGATCTCTGGCCTTTCTCAGTGGGTTAACGATCCGGCGTGTCCGTGAGCTGTGCTGTAGGTCACAGACGTGGCTGGGATCTGGCGTTGTTGTGGCTGTGGCGTTGATTAGAGCCCTAGCCTGGGAACTTGCATATGCCACAGGTGCAGCCCTAAAAAAGTTGCCTTTCTTGCTTCATATACTTTTCAGTTGTGGGATGTGCAATAACTTGGTTTTATTTTATTTAAAAATTATTTATTATTTCAAATTTATCAATATTAGTACATGCTAGTAACAAATACTACGTGAGTGCACAAAGAGGATATTCATCTTCTCTCCCGGAAATTTTCCAGCCTTCCCCAAAGATGATGGTTTGATGTGCAGGTAAATAGATTGATGGAGTTCCCGTCGTGGTGCAGTGGAAATGAATCTGACTGGGAACCATGAGGTTTCATGTTCAATCCCTGGCCTCGCTCGGTGGATTAAGGATCTGGCATTGCCATGAGCTGTGGTGTAGGTCGCAGATGCTGCTCGGTTCTGGTGTTGCTTTGACTGTGGTGCAGGCCAGCAGCTGCAGCTCGGATTAGACCCCTAGGGTGAGAACCTCCATATGTGGTGGGTGAGGCCCTAAAAACACAAAAAAGAAAAAAAAAAGATTGATGTAGATATTTCAGTTTCATTTTTTCTTTTCCAAAAGAAAAGTAAGAGTTACTTAAGCTTCATTGGGTTGACATACTATTGTACCTTTCTTTTTAAAAAATTTGTTCTGCAGTTGGAAAATCTGACAGAAATCTGTAAACCAGCTATAATGCAAAAAAAATAAATTAAAAAAAAATAAAAAATTATTCAATTTTATTGGAGGGGGGTGCACTTACCCCTTCCAATTCTCCAGCTAGAACAATATGTGGCAGGGTTTTTGTTTTTTTTTTTCTGGTTTGCTTGTTTTTATTTTAAACATGTGAATAGCAAAGTTAATTGTGTTCTTTCTGACAATTCAAATAACACAAAAGTATCTAAAGTAAAAGAATATTCTTCCCTCTCGCTCCTCCCATACCATTGCTTATACACATATACACAGATAGATCTTTTTATTTTTTTTATTTTTTTATTTTTTGTCTTTTTTTGCCTTATCTAGGGCCGCACCTGCGGCATATGGAGGTTCCCAGGCTAGGGGTCTAACAGGAGCTATAGCTGCTGGCCTTCACCACAGCCACAGCAACGCGGGATCCGAGCCGCCTCTGCAACTTGCACCGCAGCTCATGGCAACACCGGATCCTTAACCCACTGAGCAAGGCCAGGGATCGAACCTGCAACCTCATGGTTCTTAGTCGGATTCGTTAACCACTGAGTCACGAAGGGAACTCCTTTTTCTAAGGAATAGAACATACATATTCTTCAACAATTTGCTTTTTTACTTACCAGTAAAACACAGATAGTTTTCAGTTAAATGAATGTGATAGTAAACACATTCTAAAATTCTTCTGTAAAAATGTCACAGTGGTCACCCACCTCTGGGGAAAGAGGCTTCCACTTCGTTTTGGGCTTTTCTGTACTGATCAAATTTTCTGACTACGTAATAAGTGTGACTTTCTTTTTAATGTCCAAAAGGATAATTTTGGTGGTACTATATAGGTCTTTTTTGATTTTTTTTGTTATATTTCTCTGAACTAAAAATTTCTTATAAATATTTATTTTGTCATGTAGAAAATTTTCATCTTAAGGTAGTCAAGTTTATTTTTCCTTATGATGTGTGATTTTTGTGTTTTATTTACTTATTTATTTTAAATTTTATTACAGGGTTTTATTTATGAAGTTTTCCCTATATTGATGTAATAGGTTCCTGTGTTTTTTCTAAAAATTCTGCAGCTTTGCTTTTCATTTTAAGTCTAATGTATTTGGAGTTTGTTTTTATATATATGTGATATAATTTTATTTTTAAAACATTGATAGCCAGTTTTCCTAGAATCTATTTATAGTGTTCCCTGTGGTGTGTTCCAAGTTGCTTTATAAATGTAGGTCTGTTTCTGGGTTCTCTGTTCTGTTCGATTTTTCTTTTTGCCTATTCCTACACCAATGTCACACCCCACACTCTTGTAATTACCATGGCTTAACAGTAAATCTTGATACCAGGTAAAAATCAGTGCCCTTCTTCCCTTTACCTCCTCTTCCTCCTAGTTCAAAATTATATAGGCTATTCTTGGTCTTTTATTCTCTCCTAAGAATTTTAGATCAGCTCCTCTGTTTCCATGAAAACATTTTAAACAGGGATGTGACCTGATCCAATACTCTGTTTGTTTGTTTGTTTATTTATTTATTTTGCTTTTTAGGGCTGCATCTGTGGCATATGGATGTTCCCAGGCTAGGGGTTAAATTGGAGCTATAGCTGCCAGCCTACACCACAGCCACAGCAACGCAGATCAGAGCCACATCTGTGAGCTACATCACAGCTCACAGCAATGCCAGATCCTCAACACATTGAGCAGAGCCAGGGATCCTCATGGATGCTAGTCAGGTTCTTAACCCGCTGAGCCACAATGGAACTCCAGACAGGTGAGACTTAGGAGAGAGCTGAATGTGGGGGATGAGGAAAAGAAAGATTCAAAGATAATAGTCTTGGAAGTTCCTGTCGTGGCTCAGAGGTTAACGAACCCGACTAGTATCCATGAGGACTCAGGTTTGATCCCTGGCCTCGCTCAGTGGGTTAAGTATCTGGCGTTGCCACAGATGTAGCTCAGATCCCACATTGCTGTGGCTGTGACGTAGGCCAGTGGCTGCAGCTCCGATTTGACCCCTAGCCTGGGAACCTCCAAATGCTGCGGGTGCAGCCCTAAAAAGTAAAAAATAAAAAAAGAAAAAGAAAGAAAGAAAGAAAGGTATTTCGGTGTTTAAAGTTTGCATAGAGAGGAGGAATGTGGTGTTTTAGAATTTCGTAAAGGGTACTGTATGAAGAAGGGAATGGCTACTTGTGCCGAGAGCTATTGACAGGCTGAGCAAGTTAAATGCAGAGAAAGGTCTGTCAGATTTGGCAACATGGAATTCATTGGTGACTTTAGGGGAGAGTGGGGAGGAGAGAAGCTAGACTGGGTTGGGATGAAAATGAAATGATACGTGAGACAGAAGAGATAGTGAAGTTAACTTTTGCTGAGAATTTTCTATAAAGGAGGATACGGAAATGGAATATTAGCTGGAGGATATGATGGTTCTTTAAATATGATAAAATATGATACGAGAGCCTGTTTATAGGCTAATGATAATTATTTGGCAGCAAGGTAAAATATGTAATTATATACTTTTTGGCTTTAAACAATAATTCAATTAATTAACTTATTATATGGATAATATAATAATTGTACAGTGAAAAGTAATTCTTGAGTCCACACCCCCTGTCTGGCCCTGGCCCAATTCTCCTTCTGAAAGGCAATCAGTTACTAATATTTTGGATTGCTTTCCTGAAACATTCTCTCTATATATGGGCATATGTACTTATTTTATAATATTTTATTGCGGCAATTCACAAATACATGCGAGAGTAGAAACAACAGAATAATGAACTCTCATCAACTTATGTCAATAGTTGTCATCAGTTCATGGCCAGTCTTCTTTGCCTATCTTCTACCCACTCTCAACCCCCTGCACTGTTTATTTTGAGGCAAATCTGAGTGATATGATTTAACCCATGAATATTTTAGTACTTATATTCAAAAGATTAGAACTGTTAAAAAAAATCACCTATAAAACCTAAAAATATTTAACAGTAATTTCTCAATATTATCACATATCCAACTAGTTTTCTCATTTCCCCACTGTCCTATAAATTATCTATATAAGGTATGTTGCAATTGGTTGATATTTATCTTCAATATTATTTGATGTATAGATTCCCCTCTTTTTTCTTGCATTTCTATTGTTTTTGAAGAAACTAGTCATTTGTCCTAAATATTTTTTTACAGTCTGTATTTTTCTCATTACATTCCTAAGATGCTTAACATTTTCCTCTGTTCCTTATGTTTCCTATGAATTGGTATTTAGATAAGGCTTCATCACATTCAGGTTTGATTTTTTTTTTTCTTTTTCGCAGAACTACTTCTTAAGTGATGGTGTATACTTTTGCCAGGAAGGATATAATATCTGGTGTTTTTTATGTGATATTATCAGTCATTGCATGTGATTGTCTAAAGTCCATTAATTTGTTATGGATTGCACAATGGATTTAAAAATTCTTATATTTTTATTAGTTGCAATACTTCTATAAAAAGATTATTTCCTGGTGTTCCTGTTGTGGCTCAGTGGAAATGAAGCTGACTCTAGTATCCACAGGGATGTGGGTTTGATCTCTGGCCTCGCTCGGTGGGTTAAGGATCCAGCATTGCTGTGAGCAGTGGCATAGGTCGCAGATGTGGCTCAGATCCCCTGTTGCTGTGGCTGTGGTATAGGCCCATGGCTGCAGCTCAGATTCTTCCCCTAGCCTGGGAACGTCCGTATGCTGCAGATTGAGCCCCAAAAAGTAATAAATAAATAAATAAATAAATAAATGCTATTTCCTCACACCAACTCTTTGGTTATCCTGAGGCACAGTTTGCATTTGGAAAGACAGGATAAATGCTACCAAACATTTTTTTCATATTATTTACCAGTTTTTGGAAAAATGAGTTGTTTTCTTAGCATCCTCCAAAGGTGACCAATGAGGGTTGTTTCGTTTTCTTATTAACTTTATAAACACGTGGATGTAAATGTTTTTTGGTATGTTCAATCCATTGGAATTATTATAATTTATCCTGACCTTGTCCAGAGGCTTTTTTGTTTTTTTATTTGAAACTCTTTCATCATAATTATAAATAAACTTTATTAAAGTTTATGAATTCAGGAGTTCCCGTCGTGTCTCAGTAGTTAACAAATCCGACTAGGAACCATGAAGTTGCGGGTTTGACCCCTGGCCTCACTCAGTGGGTTAAGGATTTGGCATTGCCGTGAGATGTGGTGTAGGTTGTAGACGTGACTCAGATCCTGTGTTGCTGTGGCTGTGGTGTAGGCCGGCGGCTACAGCTCTGATTAGACCCCTAGCCTGGGAACCTCCATATGCTGCAGGTGTGGCCCTAGAAAAGGCAAAAAGACAAAAAAAGAAAAAAAATGATTATGAATTCAGTTCCCAAGTGAACTATGGTTTTCTAAAAAGGGATAACTTGATATTTTCATGAATAAAGCATATTTTTGCCCATTGGGGTTGTTGTATAGCCCATATAGTAAAATTTTAAGATCATTCTGTTGTTCTTGACATCTGTGATGGGCAGTGTTTGATTTGTTCTCTGAACTATTTGTTTTCATTTTCTTTTTTTCTTTGTTCTTTTTTTTTTTTGCTTTTTAGGGCCTCACCTGAGGTATATGGAAGTTCCCAGGCTAGGGGTCAAATTGTAGCTGTAGCCACCAGCCTATGCCACAGCCACAGTAATGCAGGATCCAAGCCGTGTCTGCAACCTACACCACAGCTCACGGCAATGCTGGATCCTTAACCCACAGAGCGAGACCAGGGATTGAACCTATATCCTCTTGGATACTAGTCGGGCTCCTTACCTCTGAGCCGCAACGGGAACTTCTTGTCTTCACTTTCTTTATAACCATTGAAACCAAGTGCATAATCTCTTAAGAGCTGTATTTCATATGAATCCTAAAAAGACGCCTGTCCCTGTGGCAGTTTATCATTTGATTGATAATTCTGATTCCCTTTTAAAATGTTAAAATATCTGCTCTTCAAAATAGACTGCAGTGAAAGGCGTGAGAAATGCAGCAGGGCACTGATGGAAATCCTAACAAACCTTAGCTTTTGTCCCATGGTAACAAGATTCTCAGTGTATTAGGTCATTGAATACTATAGAACTACCAACATGCTGACCTCAAAGTCAGGAAAATTTTTTTTTTGCTTTTTTTGAGTTGCAGTTCACATCTTATAAAATTTAAAGTACACAGGAATTCCCTTCATGGCTCAGTTGGAGTGAATCCGACTAGGATCCATGAGCATCAATCCCTGGCCTTGCTCAGTGGGTTGAGGATCCAGCATTGCCACAAGCTGTGGAGTAAGTTGCAGATGCGGCTCGGATCTGGTTTTGTTGTGGCTGTGGCGTAGCCCAGTGCTACAGCTCCGTTTCGACCCCTAGCCTGGGAACCTCCATATGCCTTGGGTGCGGCCTTAAAAAGACAAAAAAAAAATAAATAAAGTATACAATTTAGTGGAGTTCCCGTCATGGAGCAGCAGGAACGAATCCGACTAGGAACCATGAGGTTGCTGGTTCAATCCCTGGCCTCGCTCAGTGGGTTAAGGATCTGGTGTTGCTGTGAACTGTGGTGTAGGTCAAAGACGTGGCTTGGATCTGGTGTTGCTGTGGCTGTGGCGCAGGCTGACAGCTGTAGCTCCGATTCGACCCCTAGCCTGGGAATCTCCATATGTCGAGGGAGCAGTCCTAAAAAAAGAAAAAGAAAAAAAAAGGGTATACAGTTTAGTGTCACTCAGTACATTGTATAACCATCACCACTGACTAGTTCCAAAGGAAACTCCACACCCATTAGGTAGTCAGTCCTCATTTCTAGCTCCCCCAGCCCCTGGCAACCACTGATTTGCTTTCTGTCTCTAAGGATTTGCTTGTTCTAGATATATCATATAAATGGAATCATAAAATATGTAGCCTTTTCTTTCTTTCTTTTTTTTCTTTTTACGGCCACACCTGAGGCGTATGGAGGTTCCCAGGCTAGAGGTCTAATTGGAGCTGTAGCTGCCGACCTACCCCACAGCCACAGCAACGCCAGGTCTGAGCCGCATCTGTGATCTACACCACAGCTCACAGCAATGCCGGATCCTTAACCCAGTGGGCAAGGTCAGGGATTGAACCTGCAACCTCATGGTTCCTAGTCGGATTCTTTTCCACTGTGCCACGATGGGAACTCCTATCCATTTACTTTTTGAAGGACATCTTCAATAAATAAATGTTTCTAAGTTGTGGCAATTATGAATATGGCTGCCATAAACACTCTGCCACACAGGTTTCTGTGTGAGTATAAACTTTCAACTCATTTGAGTAAATACCAAGGATCATAATTGCTAGATCATATGGTAAAAGCCATGTTTAGCTTTGTAAGGAACTGCCAAACTATCTTCCAAAGTGGCTATTTATTAATTGCATTCTACTAGCAATGAATGAGAGTTCCTATTGCCCCATAATATAGTCTGATTGTGTCCACTCTCAAACCCTTCTAACAAATTCATATGTTGAAAGCCTAATGCCTAATGTGATGATATTAAGATATGGGGGTTTCTGGGAGGTGATTAGGTCATGAAGGCCCTCATAAAAAGATTAATGACCTCATAAAAGAGACCAGAGAGAAAGTGTCCTTGTGAAGATACACGTGAAGATACATCAAGAATTAGGCAGTCTGCAGCTTGGAAGGCTTTCATTAGACCCTGACCATGCTGGCACACTGATCTTGAAATTTCAATCTCCAGAATTGTGAGAAGTAAATGTTAGTTGTTTATAAGCTACCCAGTCTGTAGTATTTTGTTATAGCAGTACAAACTGACAAAGACATCCCATCTTCATCAGTATTTGGATTTGTCACTGTTTTGGATTTTGGCCACTCTAGTAAGTGTGTAGTGATATCTCCTTATTGCTGTAATTTGTAGTTTCCTAATGGCTTATGGTATTGCACATCTTTTCATATGTTTATTTGCCATATCTCTGTATCATTTGTATATCTTCTTTGGTGAGGTGTCGGTTCAAGTCTTTCAACAAATTTTTTAATTGGACTGTTTGTTTTCTTATTGTTGAGTTTTAAGAGTTCTTTGTATGGTTTGAATACCACTCCTTTATCAGCTTTCTGTTTTGCATGTCTTTTCTTCCACTTGGTGTCTTATCTTTTCAATCTCTTAAAATTTCTTTGGCAGAGCAGAAGTTTTAA
This sequence comes from Catagonus wagneri, assembly GCA_004024745.2. Classification (NCBI taxonomy): domain Eukaryota; kingdom Metazoa; phylum Chordata; class Mammalia; order Artiodactyla; family Tayassuidae; genus Catagonus; species Catagonus wagneri. The sequence continues at coordinate 14,225,069 of PVHT020000180.1, forward strand.
ATTTTAATGAAATCCTACCTCTCAAGTTTTTCTTTCATGGATCATGCCTTTAGTGTTGTATTAACAATGTATTGCTAAACCCAGGGTCATCTGGATTTTCTTCTGTTATCTTTTAGAAGTTTTATAGTTTTCTGTTTTACATTTAGGTCCATTTTAATTAATTTTTATGAATGTTATAAGGTCAGTATCTAAATTTCTTTCAGCATGTGGTTATCCAGTTGTTCTAGCTCCATTTGTTGAAATGCTCTTCTTTTTCCACTGAATTGACTTTGCTCTTTTGTCAAAGATCAGTGAACTATACTTGTGTAGGTCTATTTCTGGGCTCTCTAGTCTATCCATTGATTTTTTTTTTCTTTTTGTTTTTTTTAGGGCCATACCTGTGGCATATGAAAGTTCCTGGGCTAGGGGTCGAATTGGAACTGCAAGCCTATTCCACAGCCACAGCAACAACAGATCTGAGCTGTATCTGCAACCTGCACTGCAGCTTTAGGCAATGCTGAATCATTAACCCACTGATGAAGGCCAGGGATCAAACACACATCCTCATGGATATTAGTCGGGTTCTTAACCTGCTAAGCCACAACGGGAACTCATTGATCTTTTTTTTTTCTTCTAACACCACACTGTCTTGATTATTATAGCTCTAAAGTAAGATTTGAAGTCAGGTGGTATTGGTGTTCCGTTTTTCTTTTTCAATGTCGTGTTGGCTTTCCGTATAAACTTTAGATAATCATTTTGTTGATATCTACAAAATAACTTGTTGGGGCATCATTCCTTTTTTATGGGCTAAGTAATATTATATTGTGTGGATCTAAACCGCATTTTGTTTATCCATTCATCTATTGGTGGACATTTGGGTTGTTTCTACCTTTTGGCTATTAAAGCTGCTATGAACACGGATATACGCATATCTGTTAGAGTCCTTGGATTCAGTTCCTTTGGATATATACATAGAAATGTAATTGTTCTATTGTTTGTTTGGTTTTGGGGTTTGGGGGTTGGGCTTTTTTGGCTACACCCATGGTATGCATGGCAGCAGCCCATAGCAATGACAATACTCAAGCCACCAGGGAACTCCTTGGTTTTGAGGTTTTTGACTCTGATCTTCATTTCTGAAGTGACCTTTTATTTTTATTTTATTTTCTTCTTGAATTCCATCTTCTCTATTTTCAAATATTCATTTTTACAATAATCTTTCTGAATTTTTCTAATTCTAATTTACATTTTTCAGTAATTCTCAAATTTTTAATATCAGAATTTCTTTACACTCTTAAAAAATTGTTTAGGGCTTCAGGGAGCTTTTACTAATGCTAGTGGATTATCTCTGCTTATATTTATCATGTTTGAAATCGAAAGAGACAGTTTTTTTTTTTGTCTTTTTAGGGCTGCACCCGAGGCACATGGTAGTTCCCTGCCTAGAGGTCGAATTGGAGCTATAGCCGCTGGCCTGTGCCACAACCACAGCAACGCCAGATCCAAGCCACATCTGTGACCTACACCACAGCTCATGGCAATGCCGGATCCTTAACCCGCTGAGCAAGGTCAGGGATTGAACCTGCAACCTCATGGTTCCTAGTCAGATTCGTTTCCACTGTGCCACGATGCAAACTCTGAAACAGACAATTTAAACATATTTATTTAAGGAGTTCCCTTCATGGCTCAGTGGTTAATGAATCCGACTAGGAATCATGAGGTTGCAGGTTCGATCCCTGGCATCACTCAGTGGGTTAAGGATCCAGTGTTGCTGTGAGCTATGGTGTAGGTCACAGACGCGGCTCGGACCCTGTGTTGCTATGGCTGTGGTGCAGGCTGGTGGCTACAGCTCGGATTAGACCCCTAGCCTAGGAACCTCCATATGCCACGGGTGCGGCCCTAGAAAAGACAAAACAGAAATTTATTAAAAAAATTTTTTTTTTTACTTTTTTGGCCACACCTGTGACATGTCGAAGTTCCTGGGCCAGGAACTGAACCCATGCCACTGCATCTCTTGCTGCTGCAGTGACAGTGCCAGATTCTTAGCACCACAGGGGAACTTTCAAAAATATTTATTAATTCATTAAAAGATAACCATAATGTACCCATTACCTGTTAACATAGATAATATTTTTTGTCTTAATTGAAGACATCCAGACTCTCATATCTACTTCTCTGTTAAATCTGTTATGATATGTTGCTTTGGTTGAAATATGTATGTGTGTGTATGGTCATGTCTCATATAAATATGTAGTTGGAAAAGGGAGATGTATTTAAATAGACTTTTCAGTGAATATTCTTTGATATGATGTGAAAACTGAGCAAATGGCAGCTTCTCAAAGTTTAGCTATATGTGGAATCTGAAACCATATCAATAAATTTGTGTATTCTATTATATTAAGACCCATTGGTACATCCTGCATTTAAATGGATCTTTTACCCATGCATGATTTTGTGACATCATGCATCCCTCATTTCAAAAATATTAACTCACTGAGTTATGTAGATCTTCCAAATATTGAAAATTTTCATTATGTAACATTTAAAAATTATGTTTGTTAATATCACAAATTTCAATAGAAAGACCTTTATTTTTTCTTTTTTTAGAATTTTATTTTTTCTGTTATAGTTGATTTGCATTGTTCTGTCAATTTCTGCTGTCCAGCAAAGTGACCCAGTCATTCATACACACACACACACACACACACACACACACACATACATTCTTCTTCTCACCTTATCCTCCATCATGTTCCATTACAAGTGACTAAATATAGTTCCATATGCTGTACAGCAGGATCTCATTACTCCTAATGTAATAGTTTGCATCTACTAACCCTAAACTCCCTGTCCATCCCATTCTCTCCTCCTCCCCCTCAGCAAGTCTGTTCTCCAAGTCCATGAGTTTGTTTCTTTTCTTTATAAAAAGGTTCATTTCTGCCATTTATTAGATTCCAGATATAAGTGATATCATATGGTATTTGTCTTTCTCTTTCTGACTTACTGTACTTAGTATGAGTCTCTAGTTCCATCTGTGTTGATGCAAATTGCATTGTTTTATTCTTTTTTATGGCTGAGTGGTATTCCATTGTATATATATACCATGTCTTCTTAATCCTTTCATCTGTTGATGGACATTAAGGTTGTTTCCATGTCTTGGCTATTGTGAATAGTGCTGCAGTGAACATAGGGATGCATGTGTCTTTTTCAATGAAAGTTTTGTCCAGATATATGCCCAAGAGTGGGATTGTTGGATCAAAGGGTAGTTCTGTATTTAGTTTTCTGAGGTACCTCCATATTCTTTTCTATAGTGGTTGTACCAATTTACATTCCCACCAACAGTGTAGGAGAGTTCACAATTCTCCATACCCTCTCCAGCATTTGTTATTTGTTGACTTACTAATGATGGCCATTCTGACCCATGCAAGGGGGTACGTTCTTGTAGTTTTGATTTGCATTTCTCTCATAATTAGTGATTTGAGTATTTCTTCTGTGCCTGCTGGCCATTTGTATATCTTTTTTTTTTTTTTTTTTTTTTTTTTTTTTTTTTTTTGTCTTTTTGCCTTATGTAGGGCCGCACCCGCAGCATATGGAGGTTCCCAGGCTAGGGGTCTAACAGGAGCTGTAGCCGCTGGCCTACACCACAGCAACACAAGATCCGAGCCGCGTCTGCAACCTACACCACAGCTCATGGCAATGCCGGATCCTTAACCCACTGAGCAAGGCCAGGGATCGAACCCGCAATCTCATGGTTCCTAGTCGGATTTGTTAACCACTGAGCCACAGCGGGAACTCCTGTATATCTTCTTTGGAGAAATGTCTGTTCAGGTCTTGCCCATTTTCCAATTGGGTTGTTAGTTTTTTGGTTATTGAGTTGTGTAAGTTGTTGGTATATTTTTGAGATTAAGCCCTTGTCAGTTGCATCATTTGAAACTTTTTCTCGCATTCCGTAGGTCGTCTTTTTATTTTTTTATGGTTTCCTTTGCTGTGCAAAAGCTTGTCAGTTTGATTAGGTCCCATTGGTTTATTTTTGTTTTTATTTCTGTTGCCTTGGGAGACTGACCTGAGAAAACATCTGTATGGTTGATGCCAGAGAATGCTCAGAAGAATGTTTGTTTCTAGGAGTTTTATGGTGTTTTGCCTTATGTTTAAGTCTTTAAACCATTTTGATTTTATTTTTGTGCATGGAGTGAGGGTGTGTTCTAATTTCTTTGATTTACATGAAGCTATCCAGTTTTCCCAGCACCACTTACTGAAAAAAACTGTCCTTTTCCCATTTTATATTCTTTCTTCCTTTGTTGAAGGTTAAATGAGCATAGGTGTCTGGGTTTATTTGTGGTTCTCTGTTCTGTTCCATTGGTCTGTATGTCTGTTTTGGTACCAGTACCACATTGTCTTGATTACTGTAGCTTTGTAAAATTGTCTGAAATCTGAGTTATGCCTCCTGCTTGGTGTTTTGTTTCTCAAGATTACTTTGGCAATTCTGGGTCTTTTATGGTTCCATATAAATTTTTGGACTGTTTATTCTAGTTTTGTGAAAAATATCATGGGTAATTTAATATGGATTGCGCTGAATCTGTAGATTGCTTTGGGTAGCATGGCTATTTTAACAATATTAATTCTTCCAGTTCAGGAGCATGGAATATCTTTCCATTTCTTTGAATTCTCTTTCATTTCCTTGATTAATATATTATAGTTCTTAGCATATAAGTCTTTTACCTCCTTGGTCAGGTTTATTCCTAGGTATTTGATTTTTGGGGGTTGCGATTTTTAAAGGTATTGTACTTTTATATTACTTTTCTAATATTTCATTAGTATGCAGAAATGCAACCAATTTCTGAGTGTTTATCTTGTATCCTGCCACTTTGTGGAATTTGTTGATCAGTTCAAGTAGATTTTAGGTTGAGTCCTTAGGGTTTTCAATATGTAGGATCATGTCATCTGCATACAGTGACAATTTTACGTCTTCTCTTCCAATTTGGATACCATTTATTTCTTTTGTTTGTCTGACTGCTGTGGCTAGGACTTCCAATACTATGTTGAGTAAAAATCGTGAGTGTGGGCATCCTTGTCTTGTTCCAGATTTTAGTGGGAAGACTTTCAGCTCTTCTCCATTGAGTATTATATTGGCTGTGGGTTTTTCATAAATGGCTTTTATGGTAGATATGTTCCCTATATACCCACTTTAGTGAGAGTGTTTATCATGAATGTATGTTGGACTTTATCAAATGTTTTTATGCATCTGTTGAGATGATCATGTGGTTTTTTACTTTTCTTTTGTTAATGTGGTGTATGACGTTGATTGATTTTCTTGTCTTGAACCATCCTTGTGAACCTGGGATTAATCCCACTTGGTCGTGGTGTATGACCTTTTTTATATGTTGTTGGATTCAGTTGGTTAAAATTTTGTTGAGAATTTTTGCGTCTATATTCATCAAAACTACTGGTCTATGAGTTTCTTTTTTGGTAATTGTTGTCTAGTTTTGGTATTAGAATGTCTATGGGAGTGTTCCTTCTTTTCTTCAACCTTTTGGACAAGTTTAAGAAGGATGGGTATAAGTTCTTTGTTTGTCTGGTAGAATTCACCTGTGAAGCCATATGGTCCTGGACTTTTGTTTGTAGGGAATTTTTTTATGATGTATTCAATTTCAGTTCTAGTGATTGGTCGGTTCAGTTGATCTATTTCTTCTTGATTCAGTTTTGCCGGGCTGTATGTCACTAGGAAGTTGTCCATTTCTTCTAGGTTGTCAAATTTGTTTGCATATAATTGTTCATAGTATTCTCTTACGTTTTTTTGTTATTTCCACTGTATCTGCTAAGACTTTGCCTTTTTCATTTCTTATTTTGTTTAAGTTCTTTCTGTCCTCTTTTTGGTGAGTCTGGCCAGAAGTTTGTCAATTTTCTTTACCCTTTCAAAGACCCAGCTCTTGGTTTCATTGATTTGTTTTTATTGTTTTTTGAATCTCTTCAATAAAAAGATCTTTAGATCTTGGGAAGCTGTCAAGTTCTTGTTTGCAGATACAAGTTTTCCAAAATTATAATTTCTGCTTGGAAGATCATATAACTGACAACAGTTAGTATCGCTTTTTTTCCCCCTGAAGTGACAGTCTTACTTTGTTTATTTTCGAGAATATGCCTGCCAACTGTTCAAGTCTGAATAAATATAGCATGTCAGATTTTTTAAGTAAAAATGGTGTTCCAGAAAAAGTGGCCAATTAAGCTGGCATCTCAAATGTCACACAAGTGTTTTCCCTCCAGGCATCCACCATACTTAAGTAGGCAGCAGGAGTATTTCAATGTGTACTTCCCATTTAGTCACATAATATAAAAAAAATGTATGCAAGGGTCAAGATAATTGTTTTTATTGATTTTTCAAGGGCATTCTTAAGAGAAAGTGGCTTAAAACAATGAAAGCTTACAGTGGTGAAGAATACAATGACTAAGAGTGAAGTCTGAGGCCAGTGCCTTGACTCATCCTAAGGCCTCCATAGTTTTTGTTCTTACACCATACATGCAAATCTCAACACAGTGAAAAGGGCTATCAATATTTTGATGTTATTAATAAAATAATTTTTAAAAATAGTTTTGATTTTTATGGACCTCTGTACATGTCTCAGGGACCTCTGAGGGTCTAGGGACCATACTTTGAGAACTGCTACATTTTGTTTTAACATCTCTTAGGTTGTTTTGACATATTAAGTTACAGTTTTCATTTGTTTTGTGGACATATGTTTCCAGAGTGCTTTCTTTCTTTAGGGATGTTAGTCTGCTCTTTTTTTCATTTTAATAACGTATAAAATTTGTCTATAATCCTTTTCTGTCTCTTTTTTAAAGTGTATTAAGTTTTCTATACTTTTAGATGGGAAGAGTGGGCCAGAATAGCTTTTCTGGTTTCAAGGTTTTGGAGTTTCCTATTAGGTTGTGTTTATAAGTACTGAAAAATAGGACTTTATGCTTCCTGAGATCTGCCATCTTCCCTCCCTGACTTGTATCTAGACTTTCTCTTTCTTTTGAATCTGTTCTACCTCATTCAGAGTGGATTCTACTCCCACAGGGCTGAGTCTTGTCTTGAAAGGAATCCAGTTCCATACTTATTATAATATATCAGGGCCTAGCCTGCTCCAGGATTTTTTTTTTTTTTTTTGCTTTTTTAGGGCCATACCTGTAGTATATGGAGGTTCCTAGGTTAGGGGTCTAATCGGAGCTACAACTGCCGGCCTATGCCACAGCCACAGCAACTGTGGGATCTGAGCTGCATCTGCAACCTATACCAGAGCTCATGGCAACACCAGATCCCCGACCCACTGAGTGAGGCCAGGGATCGAACCCACATCCTCATGGATTCTAGTTGGATTCATTTCCACTGTGCTCCAGTATCTTAAGACCTTATTTTACTGCAGCCCCCTGGCAGCCACCTGCAAATGGGATCTTGCAGAACGTCCTTCCAGTTTTGGCTGCTATTCTCAGTTTGGCCCGTACACTTGCCAGTGAGTTCCTGTTGGTAATTTTGAGGTTCTCCCCTTTTCAGTGCTATTAGAAATCTAGTATAGGAGTTCCCTTCATGGCTCAGTAGTTAACGAACCCAACTAGGATCCACGAGGATGCAGGTTTGATCCCTGGCCTTACTCAGTGGGTTCAGGATCCAGTGCTACCGTGAACTGTGGTGTAGGTCGCAGATGTGGCTCAGATCCCGTGTTGCTGTGGTTGTGGTGTAGGCTGGCAGTTGTAGCTCCGATTCGAACCCTAGCCTGGAAACTGCTATATGCCACAAGTGCGGCCTTAAAAAGCCAAAAAAAAAAAAGAAAGAAAAAAGAAATCTAGTGTGTGTGTGCATGTGTGTGTGTGTGTGTTATATATACCATAGACATATACACACATATATGTACATACACATATATTCTTTAAAACAGTCACACACACACAAATCATGCTTTTCCTTCACTTAATGTCTTAGAAATCTTTCCATATAAGCATCTACAAGTCAACCTCATTCATTCATTTTAATGACTACATAACAATAATTAACATGTATATAGCACCATGTGTCAGGCACTATTTTAGGTTTTGTATCTGTATATATGTGTACACACACACATATTCATTTAATCCCTATAACATCTTATGAGGTAAGTACTATTATTATCTCCATTTTACAGAGGGGGAAACTGATGCGCAGAGAAGTTAACTTATTTGTACAAGGTCACAAGTCTAGTGCATTGTCCGTTGTATCAGTGAACTGCTACTTAGGCCATCTAATTTTACTTTTCAACTTATGGGGCCTTTGACAGTCTTCTTTTTCTCCTTTTTCTTCCTCCCTCCTTCCCTCTCTCTACCTTCTTTTTCCTTCCCTCCCATCTCCTTCCCTTCCTTCCTTTCACTATCCTAAAACCTTTCTGCAATTGATATCCTTGTGGTGTATATTATATATCCTGACAAAATGTTGTGAGGATTATCTATAGGGCTAAATTCTATCAAAGAGATTGCTGGATTTGTTTGTTTTGAGAACTTTGGGAGACTTGTACTACATCCTTCAGCGTAATTAGAGAAACTCAAGTGTTCAGTAAAACCAAGGCATGATATCACAATTAGACCATATTGCTGCTTTTGAAAAGAAGATCAGATCTTCATATGAGCCTTGAACGTAGGACCTTTCACAGATGAGATATGGGGGGAAGAAAGGCCTGTTTTCACTGACTCTGCTGTTTATCCAAGCAGAGATTATAATGTATCTACTGATGATCTCTTTTCAGAATTGGTGGAGTCTCTTTCATTGCAGGGATCTTATGCTGGAAAAATCCATTCCATTGGTGATGCCTTCAGAAATTTTAAAAACCTCCGATCCTTAGATTTATCAAGAAATTTGATCAGTAGCCTAAAGGTAAGTTCTATATTCTATGACTGGCCAGTTCAGCTCAATTTATTTTTTGGATGGGAAGAAATAAAAGATATTATCAACCAGGAGAGTATAGCATCTTCCTTATAAATGTTTCCAAACGAAATTATTATTCACTGTGAAATTCCTTTAATTTTGTTTTATGTTTGACATTTTTATTATAAAATATTGAAAATACTGAAAATTCCTTACATACTAAGAGAAAACTATCCATTACTGCCTAGGACAATAGTACAATTCTTAATGTGTGTTAAAAAAATAGGATGCGTTCCCATTGTGGTGCAACAGGATTGTCAGTATCTTGGGAGCACTGAGACGCAGGTTGGTTTGATCCCCTGCCTGGCACAGTGTGTTAAGGATCTGGCGTTGCCTCAGCTGTGATGTAGGTCACAATTGCGGCTTGGATCTGATCCCTAGCCTGGGAACTCCATATGCCGAGGGATGGCCAGAAAAGAAAAAAAAATTATGAGGCACACTTGTAAAAAGTACAGATTCTTAGTCCCTATTCTGAGAGAGATTCTGAGTTAATAAATCTGTGGCCTGCTCAGGACATTCCCAGGGGATTCTGATGATATTGGTACATGAAACACACATGGAGAAACACTGGCTTAAGCTGTTAATGTGAGTTTTTTCCTAGGAGTGGGGAGGAAATGATGGTCTTGAAAAAAGAAAAAGAAAAAAAATTTCTAAGCCGGGGACGGTGGAACAGAGGGAAGTTCAGGAAATAGATGGAAGCATGCTTAAGAGGAATGTGTGAGAATTAGCAAACACACAGAAAGAGCTCTACAAGCATGAACATGTACACATGGAGGTGGAAATTTTGTTTTCTTTGTGTAGACCCCCAAATGGTATTTCTTACGCTTTTCCCTTTTTGCCCGGCTATGGGTCTGACTTGGTAAAGCCCTTCTTTGCAAGACTAAAGGTGAAAGACTTAGAGGTGTTATCTGGGATTGGTAAATGATCTAGATAATTCCACCAGTTTTTCATTTCTTAGGGAAAACTTTAAAAAAAATTTTTATTATTTTATTTTTTGCTTTTTAGGGCCTCACCCACAGCATAGAGAAGTTCCCAGGCTAGGGGTCGAATTGGAGCTACTGGCCTACACCACAGCTACAGCAACTTGGGATCCAGGTCATGGCTGCGACCTACACCACGGCTCATGGAAACCCCAGATTCCCACTGAGCAAGGCCAGGGATCGAACCCTCATTCTCATGATACTAGTCAGATTTGTTTCCGTTGCGCCACAATGGGAACTCCCAGGGAAAACTTTTTAACGCAAACCAGACACAATCTCAAGGTCTCAAACTAAGGGCCCTAAAACAGAAAATTCAGGCTAGATCAAATTTCCAACTAGGATTTGAAAAGCAGAAATTCCAAGTTGAACTAGGTCTTTAGACTATTTGGTAACAGCCATTTGTATTTGGCACACCAACTTCAGAAAGTATTAGTACAGAGTTGCCTAGGTCTCATCATACATATTTTTATCTGTTTGTTCTTTTCAGACTGAAAAAAAACCCTGAGTGAATATTGCTTTGATTTATTTTTATACTCCTTTTCTTTCTACTTCTGTAAATTGGCTGAAAACTGTTCTGAAGGTTAATGAAATTAGCACATGTAATTAAATATAACATATGTAAGACTCTGGTATAGTGTTTGGCATATAGAAGCATTTAGTAAATGTTAGTGTTCTAAATTTTTTGCATTTATGATTTATCTTTGCATATATTCATCTCTAGCAGTTCTGAATCATTTTGCTTAATTTTCCTGGGGTGGAGGGATTCTTTTGTAGTTATTTCTAGCAGAGCAATGGGGAATACATAAATTCATGCCAACTGGGAAATGTGAGAGGAAGACAAATTATTTCCTTGGCTTTTAATACTGGGATGTTAAAAATTACTTGAGCTGAGACATTAGAGACTTAAAGCCAGTCCTAGTGGTGTACTGCCCTGAGTGTGAAGCCAGAAGCACTGATAGCTATTCCTAACCATTGACCCTTTCCCAGTGTAGAAGTTAATGGAACTGAAAAAGCCAGAAAGAAATGCATCGAACTGTAAACAGGGTTCTATTCAGAACTGTTTTGGGAGTTCCCATCATGGTGCAGTGGAAATGAACCCTACTAGGAACCATGTGGTTTTGGGTTTGATCCCTCGCCTCGCTCAGTGGGTTAAGGATCCAGCATTGCCGTGAGCTGTGGTGTAGTCAGGTCTGGCATTGCTGTGGCTGTGGCGTAGGCCGGCAGCTGTAGCTCCAATTAGACCCCTAGCCTAGGAACCTTCATATGCTACCAGTGCAGCCCTAAAAAGACAAAGGACAAAAAAAAAGAAATGTTATGAATATATCTTTGAGCTTTCTAAACTTCCTGCAATAAAAAGAGTGATTTTATTTTTTAATTTTTTGTCTTTTTAGGGCTGCACCCACAGTATATGGAGGTTCCCAGGCTAGGGGTCAAATTGAAGCTGTAGCTGCCGGCCTACATCACAGCCACAGCAACGCAGGATCCGAGCCATGTCTGCGACCTTCACCACAGCTCACAGCAGCACCAGATCTTTAACCCACTGAGCGAGGCCAGGGTCGAACCCATGTCCTCATGGATCCTAGTTGGGTTCATTAACTGCCGAGCCACGAAGGGAACTCCAAAATGCTGGATCCTTTAACGCACTGTACTGGACCAAGAATTGAACCTGGACCTCCACCGTGACTCAAGCCTCTGTAGTTGGATTCTTAACCCACTAGGCCATGGCAGGAACTCCAGAAAGGGTAATTTTAAATGAGAGAAGAATAAAACCGTTATTTTATAAATATATGATGGAAAATAATTTCACCTTCCTGAAATAACTCAATGACAGAGTTCCTTTTATGGTAAACATTTTTACCATCAGAAGTATATGATTATACATATATGAACATGTTTTGAAATATTGCCCTGAAATTTAGTATTGGGCAAAAGCACCTAATTTGCCAAATAGATGAAAATTAAGCAATTCTTTTCTTTTTTTTTTTTTGCCTTTTGTCATTTTATGGCCGCACCCACGGCATGTGGAGGTTCCCAGGGTAGGGGTCTGATTGGAGCTGTAGCCACTGGCCTGCGCCGCAGCCACAGCAACGCAAGATCCGAGCCGCTTCTGCAACCTACACCACAGCTCACGGCAATGCTGGATCGTTAACCCACTGAGCAAGGGCAGGGATCGAACCCGCAACCTCATGGTTCCTAGTCGGATTTGTTAACCACTGCGCCACGGCGGGAACTCCAGCAATTATTTTCAGTAGGAGGTTTTAGCAAGGAAGTAAATTGTGGCTTTACTTTCTAAGTTTCCCAGTTCTGATTGTACTGTTGCTAGAAGGTTGAGGATGTTCAGTCCACAAAAAGAGAACAGAAGGAAGAACGTTTCTACCAAGGAGAACTGACTGATTGGTGGATAGGGAGCTTGTGTGGTGGCAGTAACTCCAAAGGGAGAAATAAGGACAAAAGGGGCTCCAGACCAGTCCAGGAGGGAAGACTTGGAGATTGTTTTGTTTTGTTTTGGCAAACATTGACCCTAAAAGCGAGTTCTCGAGATATAAGAACATATGCATACACACTTAGATTTTTTTTCCCATGCTCTTCTCTCCAGAACCATCGCTTTTGCCTCCCACCTTCTTTTGAGTTGAAGAGTTTCTGGGTTCAGGAGAATGGTTGTAGCAGGGGTGAAAGAATGGCAGAAGTGACTTGGCCTGGCTACCACTGGGGAGGATTGCATTGAGAGAGTAATGGGGGGTAACAGAAGTAGAGAATTGGCAGCAGATATTTATTTATTTATTTTATTTGTCTTTTTGCCTTTATGTAGAGCCGCACCCGTGGCATATGGAGGTTCCCAGGCTAGGGGTCTAACAGGAGCTGTAGCTGCCGGCCTTCACCACAGCCACAGCAACGCGGGATCCGAGCTGCATCTGCAACCTTCACCACAGCTCACAGCGACTCCAGATCCTTAACCCACTGAGCAAGGCCAGGGATCGAACCCACAACCTCATGGTTCTTCGTCGGATTCGTTAACCACTGAGCCACGAAGGGAACTCCCTGGCAGCAGATATTTAAATGTCAAAATTTATAAAGCAGGCAATGTATTCCATCTATGAACTATTTAATGTGTAGATAGTACATCCAGTGCCCATGGGCTGCAGGATTCTTACTCTCAGGCAACTAAATGGGAATTTCAACACTGCCTTTCTCATGGGTGACTCAGGTAACTGTTTAAGGATGGAAAGTTATAGTTGTATTTCCTCCTTTTCTGAGAGATTCCTCGTCCTTCCTGATGTGCAGTTTCACAATGTGGTCTTTTCCTTGCAGGGCATCCAGTATTTATGTTCACTCCAAGAACTGAATTTATATTATAACAACATTCCTTCATTAGTGGAGGTGTCCCGCCTACAGCCTTTACCTTTCCTCAAAGAACTAGATTTGAGACTCAATCCTGTTGTCAGGAAAGATACAGATTATAGGCTCTTTGCTGTGTACACGCTACAAACTCTGGAGAAACTGGGTGAGACCCTCCTCCCCTGTTCTTTGCCCCAGAATCTTACTTTAAACCAGCTTCCTCCTAACCGTTAGGATGTTGGCCCAGAGTGTGGACTGCCAGGATATATTTGTCAATATTTATGTAACTCTTTTGTGTTGTCAGGATGTATGACGAGTCTTTTTATTGTTTATTGAATGACAGTCTATGATTTTATCAGTTACTTCCAGCTTTAGTTTTCTTCAGTTGATGGGTTCACCACTATTTCCTCCCCAACAAAAAATTTCCAGGTTGGGGTTTATTTTACCAGGTGCCCCAACTTTGCAACTGTATTAGCAATAGAAAACAAGTACAACTCTTTGGGACTTAATTGGCAAGGAACAATAAATATTCCTTCAAATGAGCTACTCTGTATTTCTTTATAATTTTCTTGTTGAGCGTACATTTCTTTTTTTTTTTTTTTCTGCCTTTTGTCATTTTAGGGCCGCACCCACAGCATGTGGAGGTTCCAAGGCTAGGGGTCTAATTGGAGCTGTAGCTGCCGGCCTACACCACAGCCACAGCAACGCAGGATCCGAGCCGCATCTGCGACCTACACCACAGTTCACGGCAATGCCGGATCATTAACCCACTTGGCAAGGCCAGGGATTGAACCCGCAACCTCATGGTTCCTAGTCAGATTCATTAACCGCTGCGTCACGACGGGAACTCCGAGCGTATATTTCTTATTGTTACAAATTTTGATGTTACATGTCCCTGGGAAAGTTATTCTAGGGAAACTTAAGTAAAATCTTTCAGAAATAGTGTAACTTTCAGCTTTAAGTTTAGGTCGTTTGGATTGTATGCTGTCCAACTCTACTTTCCTGCAGAGGTAGTTATACTTATGTGACTGTTGTTGCTATGGTATCCCTGTAGTCTCCCTGAGTTACTACTCATGACAACATAAAGCATTATTTTGTGACCTGTCTCTAACAAAACACGAGACTGATCTTTAGTTTTTACTCTGTGAATATGGTTTAATGACGCGCTACTGTTTACTCCAAAAAAAGAAACATGTTCAGACCACAGTTTTTGCCTTCAGATGACCGAGCTGTACGAGAAAGTGAAAGAAAAGCTGCCAAGCTGCATTTTAGTCAGTTGGGCAACAGTGAGAATTTTCTTTTAGAGGTGGAAAAAAGGTAAGAAGATTCTTTACAACTTTTTTTTTTAATTTGGTTCTGTAGAGAGAGTAGTGAATTCCTGCATAACTCTCTTCATTTTCCATCAGAAATTTCTACAAGTTTTAAGAATCATCAGATCAGAAGTAAAAGTATCTGTTCAACATATTGAGATTTATCTGGGATAAATCTGGCCCTCAGTGGGAACATTTTTGCTTTCTCCAATTAGTGGATCTGCTTTGAATATCACTGTTGTAAATTCTCTAAAGTTGTTCAGAGTTCATGGATAGGAATATCGTGAGATGACTTTCATCCCCATAAATGTTTACCAACTCTTTCTTGGTAGAGTTATTGATTGGCACAGGGCCTTTTCCTATTGAATTAGGAGGATTTCATTACCATAGGAAGGATAGTTAGAGATAAATTTGTTAAAGGATGATAAGGCAATCATTTCTTTTCAAAACCAGAAGTAAACAGACCTTGAAATTCTAAATTATCTGAATGGCAGGTGTTTTTATTTCTTGTTGCTTAAGTCCTATCAAAATAAGGTACCATATCTTCTACCCCTCTCCAAAAAGTTGCTTTATTGTTTTTGAAATTCATTATAATTTAAATAATATAGAAAAGTACATTGAAGAACTCAAAATTACCCCATATTGTGTTACTGAGTTAACTGCTAGTAATGTTTGGTATACATCCTTCCAGACATCTGTGTACCTATACACACATATAGATGTATCTATTAATATATTTCTTCTGATGGTAAAAGTAATGTATGCTTATTGTTGCAAATATGAAATGTACATAAAAAACCGTAAGGAATAAGCAACTCATAATCCTACTACCCAGAAATAAACACTAATTAATAATGGTAAATATCCTCTTAGTCTTAGGTATATGTATGTGTGTTTGTTTTATGTTTGTGTTTATATATTATAAAATAAATACATATTAATAAAATATATTTATTTTAAGTAAATTGCTTCCTATACATACCATTTTAATTTGATATGAAAATATCCAAAGAACATTAAATATTCTTCCCTAGGAGTTTTTTGTATGTGTGTGTCTTTTTAGGGCCGCACCTGTGGCACGTGAAGTTCCCAGGCTGGGGATCCAATCAGAGATACCACTGCCAGCCTACAGCAGAGCCACATCACTGTAGGATCTGAGCCTACAGTGACTTAAACCACTGCTCAGGGCAACACTGGATGCTTATTAACACACTGAGCGGGGTCAGAGATCTAAGCCATATCCCCATGGTTACTAGTCAGGTTCATTACCACTGAGCTACAACAGGAACTCCTTCCCTAGATTGTTTTCTTGTTTACTATTTTATCATTTTCCCCTTCACTAGAACATAAGCTCCATGAGAACAAGGACCTTACCTGTCTAATTTATTGCAGTATCCCTAATGCCTAGAACATTGTCTGAGACATATAAGGTGCTAAGAAGTAATTTACTGAATGATGAATGAAGTCAGTGCCTGCTGGTCTGGGATCCTTCTCTTTTCCAGTGACTTTGCCTTTTTGTGCTCTGACTCATTCAGAGAGCATCATTTTATAATATGACCTTCAGAGAGCATCCTTCGTTCTCTATTTTTTTTTTTTTAGTTCCTTACTTTTTCTTCCTTCCTTCCTTTCTTTTTTCTTTTGCTTTTTGGGGCCAAACCCACAGCATATAGAAGTTCCCAGGCTAGCAGTCGAATTGGGAGTTGCAGCTGCCAGCCTATACCACAACCATAGCAAAGTGGAATCTGAGCTGTATCTCTGACCTACAGCACAGCACATGGCAACACTGGATCCCCAACTCCCTGAACGAGGCCAGAGACCAAACCTTCGTCATCATGGATCCCAGTCAGATTTGTTTCCACTGAGCCACAACGGGAACTCCTTGTTACTTTTTCAAGTCATGTTTATTGAGGTTAATTTACATAGACTAAAATTCACCCTGCTGTAGAAAGAAATGGAATGTTTCTTTAAAATTATTTTGTGATGCATTTTAAATGCATTGGGGTACCTTATTTTCTATAGAAATAATGTATACCTGAATAAAGTTACTAGTAAGGCAAATAATTATCACCATTTTATTTCTGTTTGGTTAACCTTATAGCAGTCACAAAACAGAGGTAAAATTTTGCTCAGGTGCTCATTATTAACATTAATACCTTATAAGCTCTACAAACCTGTGTGAAGGTTTTTTTTTTTTTTTTTTTAAAGCTTTTCTGAATCCCAGGTAGCCCACCCCATGAAATGGAGATAATAGATTAATAGATTTTACGATTAAATGAAATGGTGGGCGTAAAGTGCCTGGCTCAGTTTAGGCTGCCTGCACTTATTGTATTTCCCAATCTTACTGTACTTCCCAGTCTTACTGTACTATATCAGTCTAGTGCAAACACTTGCCTTTCTTGTCTGTTTTTCTAACTAATGGCTATAGTTGTCTCCATTATAATTCTTGGTAGCAGAACCTTCTTTCCTGTGTCCTATGAGTTTTTTAATTCAAAAGAAAATATTTTATAAAATATTTTTCCCTCTGTCAAGAAAACAGTGTATAAGTTCTGAATTTTCCAGCTTTCATACTTTTAAAAAAAACTTTAGTTGATTTACAGCGTTGCATCTGGCTTTCATACTTTATATATTTATTTTTTAGGGCCATACCTGCGGCATATGTATGTTCATAGGCTAGGGGTCAAATCAGAGCTGTAGCTGCTGGCCTACACCACAGCCACAGCAACTTGGGATCTGAGCCATGTCTGCGATCTACACCACAGCTCAAGACAACGCAGGATCCTTAATCCACTGAGTAGGGTCAGGGATTGACCCTGCATGGATACTAGCTGGATTCATTACCGCTGAGCCACAATAGGTTTTCATACTTTATTTATTTTTTTTTGTTTTTTGCCTTTTTGTCATTTTATGGCCGCACCCGCGGCATGTGGAGGTTCCCAGGCTAGGGGTCTAATCGGAGCTGTGGCCACTGACCTGCGCCGCAGCCACAGCAATGCAGGATCCGAGCCGCGTCTGCAACCTACACCACAGCTCACGGCAACGCCGGATCGTTAACCCACTGAGCAAGGGCAGGGATCGAACCCGCAACCTCATGGTTCCTAGTCGGATTCGTTAACCACTGCACCACGATGGGAACTCCCAGGTTTTCATACTTTAAAGGTTTTCATACTTGAAAGGCTGAACTGTAATGTCTTTCTCTTTCATTATTCCCAATGAAAGTATTATGGACAAATAGCTTTAACTTTAATGTTTGTTAATATATTCTAGAGCATTTTAAAAAAATCTGATCACCCTGAAATAATGTTTTCAAAATAGCCTTTACTCTGGTGATCTCAGAAACTTCTTTTGAGTTTTAAATGAAAACTATTCAATGTGGCAGCTCTAGGGAGAAGACAATGAAAAACTGTGTAACAAATGAGAGCTCTGTATCAAAAGTCAACATTGATGTTGATAGCAGGATTGAAACTGGTAAGTTTTCTCTCTCTGAACACAAAGTTATTAAAACATTAGTTGTTTCTGTTTTCGTGACCAGTCTTGGGTAGAACTAAGACAAAATAGTTGAGAAATTAACATAGATTTGAAACAACCACACGATTTACTGGCTTGTGTTTTCCTCCTTTCTCTCACTGCCAGAAGGGCTCTATTTATTGAACCAGGCCTAAGCCAGAACCCATCAGAGTCCACAATTTATACTCAGAGAGTTCAGTTTCATTTACATCACTTTACATCATCCTAAAAACTGCATTGCCAGTCACAGGATTCATTAGCCAGAGACTCAGGACTCATCTGCGTCAATGCATCTCACACCCTTGGTCTTAATAGGCTCCTCCACCTTGAACCTTTGCAGCTGTAGAATCTTTTGTGCTTGTGCTGTTCTTGGGGATTGTTGCCTGTAAGCACCATTGGTAATCCAACATGAATTAAGTAGTTATGCCACATTAATGGTCATGCCACAGGCTAGAAGAAAGCTTTCCACTAGAGAAATAGCACACAGTGGGCCGTTCTCGATTAATTTGGCACTCATCAGATGACTTTTGGAGAAAACTTTCTTCTGTATCAAGGCCTCTATCCCTTTGAAGAGTCTGTTGAATTGTATACAAACTCTAAAAATTAACTGTTAAAATCTCAAAAATAACCAATGGATTGACTATGTAGTTTAGATATTAAGGGTTTTCTGTTTGTAACATTCAGTGTTTTATTTTTATGATTTGTCTATCCATGTGGACATTAATTGAGAAGTTATTTTCACAGTATTTGATGGTGAAATAAGTCATAGTAAGGTATGAGTTTTGTTTTCGTTTCTTAGTCGTCTCAGTGCATGTAAGTCAATGGACCATGGATTGCTTTAATTTCAGTTTACATAGCATTTTTAATATTTCAAAATTCATGACATTGGAATAATTTTGTAAAATACTGAAAAACATGAAGAGCATTTTAATCACTCATAAGCCTGTACCCTAAAGAGAATGCCAGTTAATTTGATATACAGCTTTCCTATGTTTTTTCTAGGTATAAGCATTTATATATCCATTTCCAGAAAGACAAAGATACAGCAAAGCGTAATTTGACTGCCTCTTTTTGTATGATCTGAATTAAACTTCATTTCTGTCATGTTATTAGCACATACAACAATTCACTCCATAAATTAAAACGTTTTAAAGTGCACAGTCTCTGCTGAAACCAAACTGCTTCACTAGACACAGGACCCATTTCTAAAGGTTCTCAGAAGCTCCAGCTGTTGCCTGGATCTTTTTAAATATAAAATGTATTTTTCTACTTTGAAACGTTAAGGAGCTTTGCTTTCCACTGAAAACTGTGTTTGTGCTAGCTCCCTTGGGAGTGCTGCCTGTAAGCACCGTTGGTAATTCAATATGACTAAAGTGGTTATACCATGTTAATGGTTGTGCTACAGGCTAGGAGAAAACCTTTTGGAAAATAGTTCCCACTAGCTCAGTTGTTGTAAACGGTGCTTTCCCACCAATCATTTAGGATGACAGGGAAACTCCACTGTCTTGGATCCTATTCCTCATCTCCTAACCACATAATCTCAGACTCTTTCAAAAGGTCCCTCTCGCCTTTCCCTTACCCTTAAAATAAGCATACTTAGGCTATGTCTTCAGACTCTCTTCTTTCTCTACTGTTTGCCCTATTCATTTCATCTGTTTCCTTTATTTCCTCCTGTAGATGACTTATAAATATGTTGGTCTAGCTTTGATAACCTGTACCTGTCTTATCTGCACCAGTTCACCATTTCTGTTGAGCAACTATTAATATATGGTTGGGATCACTACTGGATTATTTTCCAGCCCCTCAAGCTAAACATATTAAAAACCACAATGAACACCTTTCCTCCAAGCCCTAAACAGCTCTTAGGGTTTCATCAGTGTTACCACCACTTTCCCATTACTCAGGCTCAGAACAAGAGTGAGGTTAGGTGCAGCCCCCTCCCCTAAAGTCCAAGTGAATTCTCTATACCTCTATACCCTGTAGAATAGTATAATATAGTATAGGTTGATTCACAACTAATGGGCCTTGTTTTCCCAGTCTCTCTTTCTGAAAATTGTGTTTTCTTTGTAAAAAATGTATCAAGAGTAGTTTGAAAAGTGCTTCCGTTCTTCTCATTATATAACTTGCAGTATGAAGTGAGCATCTTTTCTATGCCTCAGCAAATTGTCATACTCCTTTCTAAGTCTCAATCAACTTCCAAAATTTTATCCTTTGTGCTGTCAATGTCATGAAACATTGCTGAGAGTTTCTTCCGTGTGAAGTTTATCAACATCATTTCCTCTGAGACATGTTCATCCTCTACAACTACTTTCCTCGCTTAAAACTCTATTTGCCTCCGCTAAATCCTGCTTCCCGCATATCTAGAACTGTTTTCTTGAATGGCAGCAGTGTTAATAGTCCCATAGTCATCCTACCTTCATCTTTATCTTCGATAACTCCATTTATATTCTATCCAAATCCTGCAGTTTTTTGCACTATTTTACAAGTGAGAACTGCCTGTAATTCTTGGAATCTGGATGCAAATTTCACAGTAGCATCCCCCCCTCCTTTTTTTTTTTTTTTTTTTTTTTTTGGCTGCACCCGTGGCCACAGTATGCAGAAGTTCTCAGCCCACGGACTGAACCTGTACCACAGCTGCAACTCAAGCCACAGCAATGACAACACCAGATCCTTAACCTGCTGCACCACCAGGGAGTTCCCACAGTAGCATCCATATCTGAGCTTGCAGCTTCGCTAGGTAGCTTAACATTAATCATTTCATGTTGACTTCTGAAATGATGAAACCAGCCTTTCTCTCTTTTTTTTTTTTTTATTTTTTAGGGGTCGCACCCACAGCATACAAAAGTTCGCAGACTAGAGGTTGAATCGGAATTTCAGCTGCTAGCCTACTGCAATGTGGGATCCAAGCCACCTCTGCGACCTAAACCACAGCTTGCAGCAATGCTGGATCCTTAACCCACTGAGCCACAAAGGGAACTCTGAAACCAGACTTTATTTGCAATAAATAGATGTCCTTGTAATTAGCATTTTCCTTCAGTGTAGCAACTAACTTCAATGCCAAAGTGACTGGGATTTGTTTTTGTTCATAGTCCTCAATCCAAAGTAGAAGTAAATGCTCCATTTCAACCACAGCTTTCTCTTCCTGGTGCAGTTTAACCTAAAAGATGTTGAAGCGGCTTTACCTTGTTTATTTTTATTTTTATTTTTTTGCTTTTTAGGACTGCACCCGAGGCATATGGAGGTTCCAGGCTAGGGGTCAAATCAGAGCTGCAGCTGCCAGCCTACACCACAGCCACAGCAATGCCAGATCCGAGTTGCGTCTGCTATCTACACCACAGCTCAGGGCAACCCTGGATCCTTAATCCACTGAGCGAGGCCAAGGATCAAACCCACAACCTTATGGTTCCTAGTCGAATTCGTTTCCTCTGTGCCACTACAGGAACTCCCAGCTTTACCTTGTTTTTATATTCATCAGACTTAAATATAGTTTGTACTATAGCTTCATGTAGGCCTAGATCTTGTCCTGTCTTTGCTGTGGCTGTATTCAAATTTTCCAACCACATCTAATTTATTTTGTGTTATCACTTTTCATTTCTTTGCTTTTCTGTCATATTTGTTGACCAATTTCCTCTTCTGATTATACATTTTTGTAAATGTCACATGGGTTTATTACTGGGAGATAAGGAGGCAACATAACTACATGCTTTACTGTCTGTTACTCATGCACGTTCGGTGACTAATCGCCAAAACTGAAAGTGATGTAACTGGTTACTATTCATGATGCAAATCTTTTATTTGCATAATGATTTTGGAATAAAGAGCTAGAAGCAAAGCTTATGCAATAATTAGTATTGTGACAACTAAAAATTCAGCTATGTTTTTGAGGGACAGATATTGTTTACACTGTGAAAACTGATATTC
Organism: Catagonus wagneri; assembly: GCA_004024745.2. NCBI lineage: Eukaryota > Metazoa > Chordata > Mammalia > Artiodactyla > Tayassuidae > Catagonus > Catagonus wagneri. The sequence goes on from PVHT020000180.1 coordinate 14,247,022, forward strand.
ACACGTGGAAATGGTGCAAAGTAAGGGCCACCTGTATCTTATTACTTAAATCTTTGAGTCCTTGATAAATCTGACAAACGGTGTTCTCTAAGAAAAACACCCTTCGATTTTATTCCTTCCCTGCATATTTCTAGTAATTATCTTCCAAGACCCAGGAATCTTTTTTCAACATCTCCAAGAATATAATCCCTTGATATGAATCTTTTTGTCTAGAATCTGGATAAGTAAAAAAGAGAAAAAGAACAGTCTTGCTTGGAAATGTTGTAATTATTCTTTCCAGCTTCTTAATTGTCCCAGTGTGGCAAAGGATCTTGTAGAAAAGGATTCTTTGAATTAAAAGTTGCCATTTCTGGAGTTCCCATCATGGCTCAGTGGAAACAAATCTGACTAGTATTCATAAGAACGAAGGTTCCATCCCTGGCCTCGCTCAGTGGGTTAAGGATCTGGAGTTGGCGTGAGCTGTGGTGTAGGTTGCATACGCGGCTTTGATCTGGTATTGCTGTGGCTTCAGTGTAGGTGGCAGCTACAGCTTCAATTCAGCCCCTAGCCAGGGAATTTCCATATGCCTCATGTGCAGCCCAAAAAAGAAAACAAACAAAAAAAAAGTTGACGTCTTATGAGATTCTCATTGAAGCACCTCTAAGGTCACATACCTACGGTCAACCATATCAGTAGCTCCTACAAGATCTCTGCATCAAGGAATTTATCATGATTCCTGGTGTCTCAGGAACACCAAGCCCCAGAAAGCAAGAAGATGCCCCGAAATTGCTTGGTAGTGGGCTGGAGCACCTGGGACATGGTGCTGAGTTGGAAGTGAGGCCTCTCGTTCACCAGTGCATGGGAGCAGTCTCTGCACTAACTCCCAGTGTGGCCAGGTGGGCTGCAGGCCAGGGTGGGGACCCTAATAGTCTCTTAACAAGCTTACTTAATAGCTGTCATGCTTAAAACTGTTTTTGTGTCTTAGGTTTAAGCCTTTAAGCCATTTTGAGTTTATTTTTTGTGCATGATGTGAGGATGTGTTCTAGTTTCATTAATTTACATGTAACTGTCTAGTTTTGCCATGCCACTTGCTGGAGAGACTGGCCTTTTCAACCATTTTATATTCTTGCCTCCTTTGTCGAAGATTAATTGACCATGGGTGTCTGGGATAATCTGGTTTTTAAAATATTTTTTATATACTGAGTTTCTTAAATTCATGTTTCTCAAACTGTATTCATAATTTCAGAGTTTATAAGAATATTGAATTTGAGAAACACTGATGTGGAAAGGTATATGCCAAAGAAGCTCAGAGTGTGCTAGGAGCAAATGGGGAAAAGTTTTGTGGCAGATATAAAAACAAAGCCATCTGCCCTTAAAGCCTGGGATGCACTGGGATGGCCTGAAAGCAGGAGGAGAGCACTGTGATTGTCAGTATTGGTGTGAACAGCTGTGAGAAAGTGGTAATGAGCATAGCAGGTTATGGAGGCAGTTGAGTGATGATGTGTTTTGGACAGAAGATTTGTGTTGAGTAGAAGGTCATATTATTGGAAAGCAGTGGATGCCTTACTAATAATAAGGAACTCCAAGATAATTGGAGTTCCTAGTGTGGCTCAGTGGAAACAAACCCAGCTAGTATCCATGAGGATGTGGGTTTGATCCCTGGCCTCACTCAGTGGGTTAAGGATCCAGCATTGCTGCAAGCTGTGCCTAGGTCACATGTGGCTTGGATCCGGCGTTGCTATTGCTTTGATGTAGGCTGGCAGCTGCAGCTCCAATTTGACCTCTAGCCTGGGAACGTCCATATATGCCTCAGGTGTGGTCCTAAGAAGAAAAAAAAATCAGGCTTGGAATAGCAGAGACCTCTCAACATAGTGGCTCAAGCAAGACAGAAGTTCATTTCTCTCTCTTAAAGAAGTTCAGATGTTGGCATCTGAAGTTCATCAGAGGTAAGTAATAGATATGGTTGGGGGCAACTGACAATCTCTGCCATAATGGATATGAAAGCAATTCAGCAAACAAGTGTGTGGCTGTTGTCTAGTTCCTGTGTTAGAGGCTAGGCGTATTAGGAAATGATATAACAGCATCCAATCTTTAGATACTTTCACACCAGAGATTTGTCTGATTCAGATAGCTGATTAGGTTACAAGTCAGGCTGAGGCATGAGTTCCACTGTGGTAGAGATAAAAACTATAACAGAGAGGCAATTGAAGTTAGTATTGACTGGGGACCAGGAAAAAGTTTTCATGAAAGAGGATACATTTAAGTTGGGCATTTAAATAGAATTCAGTGGGTATCATTGGGCGTTCAATACATTGAGAACAGAAGCAGCAATAAGTGTGACAGATTAGGAAGTTGAGTTAGCTTGTAACTGGAGCTAAGGTGTTTGACTAAAGCCAAGTTGCAAAAGGCCTCTTTACTAAACATTTTCATTTTAGTCTCTTGAAAATTGGTAACAAATGTTTTAGGTAGCAAGCATGATTAAATGTGGGATTTAGAGAGATAACACAAGCTCACTTCAGTTAGATGGGCAGCAACTGGAAGTAGTTGTCCAAGTGGGAGATAATGAGGACCTGTCCTGACATAGATAATAGTGTGAATGCAAATGAGGAGGTACAGATTAATTAAATCTTTGAGAATATGAGAAGAAAACTTGAAGATAAAATAGTGTTTTAAACTGTAATATATTGCTAAGGGAGACCAAACTTCAAAGAGTTGAACTTTGAATAAAATGCATATCAGATATTTAAGGGGGAAAAACACAAAGTTACTAAAATTACAGGCAGTCTGTTCACAGTATGAAAAAATGATCAGTTTCCTTTCATTATAATATCTACAATAGTTAACATACATTAATATTTCAGAAGTCAGGGATTAAGTTGTTTTCATTGGGGATTAGGAACTGAAAGGAAATGGCAATTCTTCTAACTAGTGCTAGACCCATTATTTCTGCTCTTAAAAAATTTTTTTTTGTCTTTTTGCCTTTTTTAGGGCCACATTCACGGCATATGGAGGATCCCAGGCTAGGGGTCTAATCAGAGCCTAACTTCCGGCTTATGCCACAGCCACAGCAACGCGGGATCCGAGCCACATCTGCAACCTACACCACAGCTCACAGCAACGCCGGATCCTTAACCCACTGAGTGAGGCCAGGGATTGAACCCACAACCTCATGGTTCCTAGTCAGATTCGTTAACCACTGAACCATGATGGGAACTCCTTAAAATTTTATCCCAGTGGAATCTAGGATACAAAATGTTTGCTAGAGGAGTTCCCATGGTGGCTCAGCAGAAAGGAATATGACTAGCATCTATGAGGACACAGGTTCATCCCTGGCCTCACTCAGTGGATTAAGGATCCGGCGTTGCCATGAGCTGTGGTGTAGGTCACAGACGTGGCTCAGATTCTACGTTGCTGTGGCTGTGGTGTAGGCCGGCAGCTACAGCTCCGATTAGACCCCTAGCCTGAGAAACTCCATATGCTGTGGTTACAGCCCTAAAAAGACAAAAGACCCCAAAAAAAGAAAAAAAAGATGTTTGCTAGAGATCAGCATCCAAAGGAGGGGTAAGTGGAAGAAGGGAGTGTTGAAAAGAGGGAGAGTTCTAGAGCAAGGACTGCCACTCAAAATGTCCCATATTAAAATGTCTGAGCCCCATTGAGTTGCTGGATATGGACTGCTTCTGGAAGGACATGACATCAGAAGGTAGTTCTCTATAGCTGAGACAGACTCTGAAGTGCAAATCAAGTCCTCCTTTGAAAGGAATCTGGGCAGTGTATCTCTTTGCAACCTCAGATGGATTGCAAGGTTTTTGGCCAAATGTGTGAAGCACAGCTTCATTCACCTAAGATTACTGGTAATTGAAGTATCCAACACTTAGTTGTTCGTCACCTGTATCAGCATTATAAAGCCATTTTTTTTCTGTCATTACAAGTATCAAACAATTTTCAGTAGTAAAAAAGATAATGATTTATGGTCCAATCATATTATATGAGGGTAAAAATGTGCAGTGGACAACAGTGTCAAAAATACACCTGCTTTTTTTGGAGTTCCCTTCGTGGCTTAGTGGTTAACGAACCGTCTAGGATCCATTAAGTTGGGGGTTCAGTCCCTAGCCTTGCTTGGTGGGTTAAGGATCCAGTGTTGTGGTAAGCTATGGTGTAGTTCACAGATGAGGCTCGAATCCCGCGTTGCTGTGGCTGTGACATCGATCAGCAGCTGCAGCTCCAATTTGACCCCTAGCCTGGGAACTTCCGTATGTTGTGAGTGTGGCCCTTAAAAGCAAAAAAAAAAAAAAAAAAAAAAAAACTTGCTTTTGAAATTAAGTATTGAATATATTTTACATCTGAAGAGAAAAGAAATTAAGTTGAAGTATAAGACAAAAAAATTAGAATGTGAATTGCTTCTTTTTCCTGATTTTTCCTGATTGTGGTGTATGACATGCTTAGTCATAATGTGACAGAGCAAGGTGACAGTTATTCTTTTAAAGGATTAAGCCTATAGCTTATGACACCAAAAGCATAACAACCAAAGGAAAAATAGATGAATCACACTTCATAAAAATTTAAAACATTTGTGCTTCTAAGGACATTATCAAGAAAGTAAAAAGATAACCCACAGAGTGGGAGAAAAACATTTGCAAATCATATATCTGTCAAGGACCTAGTATCCATTCTGTATTAAAAACTTATAATTCAATAACAAAAAGACAAACAGCCCAATTAGAAAATGGGCAAAGGATTGAATAGACATTTCTTCAAAGAAGAAATGCAAGTATCCAACACGTGAAAAAAGTTCAACAGTTCTAGCAAGCAGGGAAACACAAATCAAAACCACAAGGAAGATACCATTTAACACACACTAAAATGGCTAGAACTGAGAACAGATAACAAGTGATGACAAGGATGTGGAAAAAAATTGATATCCTCATATATTTCTGGTGGGAAAATAAAGTGGTATACTTTCTTTTTGCTTTTTAGGGCCCCACCTGTGGCACATGGAGGTTCCCAGGCTAGGGGTCGAATTGAAGCTACAGTTACCGGCCTACACCGCAGTTATAGCAATGTGGGATCTGAGCCGTGTCTGTGACTTATACCACAGCTCAACAAAACTGGATCTCAGACCCACTGGGCAAGGCCAGGGATCAAACCTGCATCCTCGTGGATACTAGTTGGATTCGTTTCTGCTGTGCCACAAAGGGAACTACATGGTATATGTCCTTTGGAAAATAATTTGGCAGTATTTGTCCCAGCAATTTCACTCCTAGAAATATACCTAAGAGAAATGAAAACATATGTCCACAGAAGACATGTACAGGAATGAAAGCAGCACTATCCATAATAGCTAGAGTGTCTATCATCTGATGAATGGAGAAACAAACTATGGCCTATCCATACAAGGCATATTATTCAGCCTAAAAAGGGCTGAAGTACCGATACATGTAACAATATGTATCTTGAAGACATCATACTAATTGACAGAAACCAGCATAAATGGTCAAATATTGTTAGTTTTTCTGCATGAAATGTCCAGAATAGAAAAATCCATAGGGTCAGAAAGTATATTGATGTTTGCCAAGGGCTGGTGGGAGGAGAGAATTGAGAGTGATCGCTAATTGAGTTTATTTTTGGGGTAATGAAACCAGAAGGTAGTGACGGTTGTGAATACTCTAAAAGTCACTGAACTGTATTCTGTAAAAGGGTGATTTGTATGGCATGTGTATTATGTATCAATTGAAATAAGTATTTTTCCCTCCAAAAAAAGTTATTCTATTGAACTTAGTAATTGATTGACATTTGACATGAGTGAGAGAAAATCAAAGAAACAAATTTTTATCTTAAGGTGACAGCTGAAACCAAAGAGAAGGTATGACAGTATTAAGCAGATTTCGGACCTTGGGGGATTCGTTTGAAATAAGACCTAGGTTGAAAGAAAAAGAATGTGAATCCAGAAAATAGCACTAGCTAGGTAGGAAAATCAGGATGGAGTAGTCTTGGACACATGGGAAGTTTGTGTTATTCTGTAGGAAAAGGGTAAGAAGAGCCTGGAATCCAAAGTCACAGCTTACTAACCTTTCTAATTTTCTACTAAGAATCAGGTTATATAAACAGCAATTTCTGCTTCACCTTGTTTTTTTTTTTCCTGTATTTCTATTGCAAAAGAATCAGAAAACATAAACTTTGAGAGCTTATGTCACTTTGAGAAAAACAGTTCTGTCAAGTACAATGGTGGAAGAACATCTTGTATTGAAATAGGATATTTCATTCCTAGAAGGCACCTCAGAAGTAAGAAGCATTTTAAAGCCCCAAATGGACTTAGGGGCTAGATTTTCAAAAGGCTGGCTTTATTCTCACTCTGATCTCAGTTGCCCTGCCTTATAGTAGCTTTCTGTTGACAGAGCCTACACAGGGGAACTAGCAGAACTAACACATTGTTTATAAGGCCCAAGTTTGGCACTCTTCTCTATGAAATAGGTCCTGATTAGTCTTTTTTTTTGGTCTTTTTAGGGCCACACCCGCAGCATATGGAAGTTCCTAGGCTAGGGGTGGAATCAGCTGTAGCCAATGGCTTACACCACAACCATAGCACCACCAGATTCAAGCCATGTCTGCGACCTATACAACAGCTCATGGCAACCCCGGATCCTTTACCCACTGAGCAAGGCTAGGTATCGAACCTGCATCCTCATGGATACTAGTCAGATTCATTTCCCCGATTAGTCTTTTTCTTTTTACAAATGTGGAAACCAAGACAGAAAGAAACTGGTTTGAAAGGACAAATGAGGAGTTCCTGTCGTCGCTCAGTGGTTAACGAATCTGACTAGGAACCATGAGGTTGCGGGTTCAATCCCTGGCCTCACTCAGTGGGTTAAGGATCCAGTGTTGCTGTGAGCTGTGGTGTAGGTTGCAGATGTGGCTCGGTTCCCGCGTGGCTGTGGTTGTGGCATAGGCCGGTTGCTACAACTCTGCTTAGACACCCAGCCTGGGAACCTCCATATACTGAGGGTGTGGCCCTAGAAAAGGCAAAAAGACCAAAAAAAAAAAAAAAAAAAAAGGACAAATCACTGCAGACTACTGATTAAAGCCTTGGAGATGCCTGGTATCAGGAGTCTGTTTCCAGCCATATCTACTCCTTAAGCTGGGGATGTTGAATTGGTATCGAAGTTCAACATGTATTCACTTAAGAAATGTGGAAAGTGTTTGTTTTCTTAATTTCTGTTGAGCACTTAAGAATTTATGAAGCCATTTCATATCCATTATCTTGTTTTAACCTCACTTCTACTCTGGGAGATAGGCAGTTTAGATTTTATCATCACTGTTTTACAAGTGGAAAGCTTGAGAAGAGAGGTTAAGCAATTTGCCCAAATTCACATGGTTTCTAAATAGTGGCTCTGGAACTAGCAGCTCTCAATCTTATGCCTTCCTTTTTAGTATCTTTCCAGAAGACATGTTGCCTTTAAAGTGCATGTTTTCTTTTAACACAGACTCAAACAAAGGACTTTTTATTCCCTTCCCCAACCTGGAAATGAAGGATTCCCTAACAAGTACTTCTGCAGCCCAGGACAGTGGTATACCAGATCAGAAATTAGACACTTTCCCATTAGGGACACAGGTAATGTATTCACTTTCCTGTTGACTATTCAGTTTTAATACTAATAATCCAGTGGACCTTCAGTTATCTTTGAAGGCCTAAAAGGACTTGTTTGATGAAGTTATGTTAGACAGTTTAAAAGAAAAGGGCAAGGAGTTCCCATCGTGGTGCTGTAGAAATGAATCCGAGTAGGAATCATGGGGTTGCGGGTTCGGTCCCTGGCCTTGCTCATTATGTTAAAGATCTGGCATTGCCGTGAGCTGTGGTGTAGGTCACAGACATGGCTTGAATCTGGCGTTGCTGTGGCTGTGGCATAGGCCGGCAGCTACAGCTCCAATTAGATACCTAGCCTGGGAACCTCCACATGCCGCAGGTGCAGCCGTGAAAAGCAAATAAATTAAATAAATAAATAAATAAATAAATAAATAAATAAATAAATAAATAAAATAAAATGAAAGGGCAAGGAGTTCCCGTCGTGGCTCAGTGGTTAACGAATCTGACTAGGAACCATGAGGTTGCGGGTTTGATCCCCGGCCTTGCTCAGTGGGTTAACAATCTGGCATTGCCGTGAGCTGTGGTATATGTTGCAGAGGCAGCTCGGATCTGGTGTCGCTGTGGCTGTGGCATAGGCCAGCTGTAGCTCCAATTTTACCCCTAGCCTGGAAACCTCCATATGCTGCGGGTGTGGCCCTAAAAAAAAAAAGCGGGGGAAAAAATTTCTCCTCTCTACATAGTGTCTCCATCTCTTACCTGTCTTCTTACATTTTTTATCTGCCTTTTAATTCCTGAATTTTAAAATCTCAGGGGTGGCTTTCCAATGCTGCCTGTTCATTGGCACATAAAAAGGAAAAGGTAAGGGGTAAAGATGGCATAGAAGTTGTGGGCAGTAAAGAGGTGGATGTCATACAAAATGGGAAAGAGTTAAAAATAAGTTTTTAGGAGTTCCCGTCATGGCGCAGCGGTTAACGAATCCGACTAGGAACCATGAGGTTGCGGGTTCAATCTCTGGCCTTGCTCAGTGGGTTAAGGATCCGGCGATGCTGTGAGCTGTGGTGTAGGTTGCAGACGTGGCTCAGATTCTACGTTGCTGTGGCTGTGGTGTAGGCTGGTGGCTACAGCTCCGATTAGACCCCTAGCCTGGGAACCTCCATATGCTGCAGGTGTGGCCCTAAAACGACAAAAGACAAAAAAAAAAAAAAGATTTTAGAGAAAACAATTGTGGGAGTTCATTACTTATTTATATGAATGAATATGATGCAGAAAGCAGAATTGACTATATTTAACTTCTCCCTTTTTATGCATTTTCTTTGATAAATTATGGGCAATAAAATTGCTGAAAATAGCCAGAAGGAGAAAGAAAAGAAGGAAGAGCTCTGATTAATCCACAATTTGGATAATCAACACTATATAAGTGAAAAGGTGGTTAGGTTTCTTTTCAGGTTGAATTTGTAATACCTTCATTTCATAAAAGGACAGATTAGCATTTAGTTGGTTGCTTTGTTTTTGCAGATTATACTTGAGTAATTTAGAAACTGTTTCAATTGCCATTTTTGAAAACTTGGTATTGTTTTAAAGGAAATGGAGATAAAGTGTACTCTAACCTACAGTTTATTTTTATTTATTATTATTATTATTTTTTGTCTTTTCAGGGCCACACCTGCGGCATATGGAGGTTCCCAGGCTAGGGGTCTAATCGGAGTTACAGCCGCCAGCCAGCGCCACAGCCACAGGGGCGTAGAATCCGAGCTGCATCTTCCACCTACACTGCAGCTCATGGCAACGCCGGATCCTTAACCCACTGAGCAAGGCCGGGGATCAAACCCGCAACCTCATGGTTCCTAGTCGGATTCATTAACCACTGAGCCACAACGGGAACGCCTAACCTACAGTTTAAATAGTGCTTTATTTCCTTTTTAAGGCTGCATTCGTGGCATATAAAAGTTCCTGGGCTAGAGGTCAAATTGGAGCTGCAGCTGCCAGCCATAACCACAGCCACAGCAACACCAGATCCTACCTCATCTTCAACCTTCACCACAGCTTGTGGCAGTGCTGGATCCTTAACCCACTGAGCAAGGCCAGGGATCGAACCCACATCCTCATGGATACTAGTTGGGCTCTTAACAAGTTGAGCCACAACGGGAACTCTCAAAGAGCACTTTTTAAGCTTAAAAAAAAAAAATTATCTGAAATTACTTCTTGAAGTGAGAGAAAAAAGGACATTGAATAGCCTGCTATATGTCCTCTTAGTTTAAGAAATAGGAAGTAGATTTCTTTCTCTGTGTAATTACCAAAAAGATACCAAATACTTGAAGATGAGTTTTAAAAAAGCAAACTACTTTGTATCAATCCTTGCTTAATGATGCCTTAGAATTCATTTTCAGCCTATTAAAAATTCCTGTAGTTCCTGTGGTTGATACGCAGCTCTACCAGAGGTAAAAATAAGTATGGGAGTTTTTAAACGGAAGTAAGTTGGAAAAGGTGGTACCATCTAACTTCTGTGCTGAGCTACCTAAAGCAGAGCAAATAAAACATTTCACTGCTTGATATGTCCTTTACCATTTAAGGATACTTTGTCTTTTCAAGGCATCTCCTTTCCTGTGCCAAAGCAAGTCTAGAATCTCTTCGTATCATGGCTATTTAATTTTGGCCATGCCCTTGGCATGTGGAAGTTCCTAGGCCAGGGATCAAACCTGAACCTCTGCGGTAACGGTGATGAATCCTTAATCTGCTGCACTGCAAGAGAACTCTGTGGCTGTTTTAAAATATACGTGGAGGTTCTGCTGTGGCACAGCAGTTTAAAAGTCTGATTGCAGCAGCTCAAGTCACTGCAGAGGTGTGAGTTCGATCCCCAGCCTGGCACAGTGGGTTGAAGGATCTGGTGTTGCTGCAGCTGTGGCGTAGGTGGCAGCTGCGGCATAGGTGGCAGCTGCAGCTCAGATTCAGTGCTTGGCTCGGGAACTTCCGTATGCTGTGGTTACAACCATTTGAAAAGTAAAAATAAAAATAAAGTAAGTTTAAATCTGGACCTTTTCTTGAAGGTCTGTTTCCCTATATGGCAAAGATGGACTTGCTTACTAGTAGGAAAGTATTCTGAAGCCCCCTGGTAAACTCATGTCTGAGTGCCCATTAACTCCCTTCTCCTAAACTTTTAAACTTTTTAGGTGCAGGAAGCGACGAGAAGGGAGATGCCAAGTGACAATCACCAGGAAGATGGTAAATATTTTGTTCACAGTGTTTTTCTTCACGTGAATCAGAGAAATCTAAATGTGATGGAATTTGGGGGAGGATGGAGCTATCTCAGCTCTGGGGCAGTACATAATCAATTCTTTAATGTTTTCATCCCGTTGACCCTCAGCAGGAACTTCTCTTTTATATTTTTCATCTTTTTTTTTTTTTTGGTTTGATCTGCATTCTGGGTAATTCCTTCTGCCCCATCTTTAAATGTACTAACATTCTTTTCCACTGTGTCTAATCTGCTATTAATCTTGTCTGCTGAATTCTTTTTTTTCCCCTTTTTATGGCCGCACTGCAGCATATGGAAGTTCCCAGGCCAGATTTCAATTGGAGCTGCAGCTGCAGGCCTATGCCAGAGCTATAGCAACACTGGATCTGAGCCACCTCCGTGACCTGTGCTGCAGCTTGCAGTAACACTGGGTCGTTAACCCACTGAGCAAGGCCAGTGATCAAACCTGCATCCTCATAGACACTGTGTTGGGTTCTTCACCTGCTGAGCCTCAAGAGGAACTACTCTCTGCTGAATTCTTAATTTCAGTAGGTTTTTCTTTCGATTTTATAAATTTGTTTATTTTTCAGATCTTCTGGGTCACTTCTAAAACTATTTTTCTGGAGTTCCCGTCCTGGCTCGGTGGCTAATGAATCCGACTAGGAACCATGATGTTGCGGGTTCAATCCCTGGCCTTGCTTAGTGGGTTAAGGATCCTGCATTGCTGTGGCTGTGGCGTAGGCCGGCAGCTACATCTCCTGTTAGACCCCTAGCCTGGGAACCTCCATATGCCACAGGAGCAGCCCTAGATAAGGCAAAAAGACAAAAAAATATATATATATGTTTTTCCAAAAATTAAAGTGGGAGTTCCCGTTGTGGCTCAGTGGTTAACGAATCCGACTAGGAACCATGAGGTTGCGGGTTCGATCCCTGGCCTTGCTCAGTGGGTTAAGAATCTGGCGTTGCCATGAGCTGTGGTGTAGGTTGCAGATGCGGCTCGGATCTGGCGTTGCTGTGGCTCTGGCGTAGGCCAGCAGCTATAGCTCCAGTTAGACCCCTAGCGTGGGAACCTCCATATGCCGCAAGTATGGCCCTAGAAAAGGCAAAAAGACAAAAAAAATTTTTTAAATAAATAAATAAGCGTAGTTGATTTAGAGTGTTGTGCCAATTTCTGTTGTACAGCAAAGTGGATCACTTTTTATGAGCAGAAATTTTCTAACTATATTTCTTTAAACCTACTAAAAATAGCTATCGTATGGGTTGCATCTATTCCAATGTCCTACGTTTTTGTAAGTCTGTGTTGTCTGCTTTTTTCAACTAATTCTCACTTGTATTGTCTTATTTCTTTTTTGTTTGTTTGTTTGTTTTGGCTGTCTGCTGGCTGTTATATATTTTTTAAATTAAATTAATTTATTTTTTTGCTTTTTTGAGGGGGGCCACACCCATGGCACATGAAGTTTCCTAGGCTAGAGGTTGAATCGGAGCTACAGCTGCAGGCCTGCACCACAGCCATAGCATGTCTGCGACCTACACCACAGTTCACAGCGATGTCAGATCCTTAACCCACTGAGCGAGGTCAGGGATCGAACCCAAAACCTCATGGTTCCTAGTCGGATTCGTTTCCGCTGCACCACAATGCGAACTCCTGTTATATTTTAAAAACTGTTTTTAGGAATGATTTAAAGTTTTACATGGAGGTATCTTTTCCATATCAGATTTTTTTTTAATTTTTTATTGTATTTGATTTACGTCCAGATCAGATTTTTATTTGTTTCTACCAGTTGCCTGGGGCACTATCACTCTGGGATTACCTTAATCCATCTCAAGGCTTGAGGTTCCCTGCCCCACCCAGATGATGCAAACCTGAGTTACCAGTATAGAAGTGTTGGTTTATTTCCAGTTTACCTTTTACTCTGAAGATTGTATCCTGCTTAAGGTTCTATCTTAATCTTGCTGAGTGGTGGTGGTGGTTGTGGGAGATGGCAAGGAAGTGGTTTGTTGTACTCCTTACTTTGGATGTATTCTGGACTTGGACTTTTATACCTTCCACCCTAAAACTCCTTAGATTAAGTGACTTTTAAGTGCTAGATACATATCATCCCTCTTTTAAAATATATTCAGGGAAGTTCCTATCATGGCTTAGTGGTAACGAACCCAACTAGTATCCATGAGGACTTGGGTTTGACCCCTGGCTTTGCCCAGTGAGTTATGGATCCAGCATTGCCATGAGCTGTGGTGTAGGTTACAGACGTGCTTCAGATTCTGCGTTGATGTGGCTGTGCTGTAAGGCGGCAGCTACAGCTCTGATTTGACCTCTAGCCTGGAAGCTTCCATATGCCATGGGTGCGGCTCTAAAAAAAAGGGACAAAAATAATATATCTTCAGGAGTTCCTGTTGTGGCTTATCGGGTTAAGGACCTGCCATTGTCCCTGTGAGGATGTGGGTTCAATCCCTGGCCTCTCAGTGGGTTGAGGATCTGGCTGCAGGCTGAGGCGTAGGTCACAGATGCAGCTCAGATCTGGTGTTGCTGTGGCTGTGGTGTAGGCCTCAGGTGCAGCTCTGTATAGATCCCTGGCCTGGCAACTTCTGTATGCCGCACATCTGGTTGTAAAAAGGAAAAAAAAGCTAACTCAGAAGTAGTATTTTTGTTTCTTAAGGAAGCTCTTCAAGCATATGAATCTCTGAAAGCCCCAGAGAGCACAAAGACTTTTCTTGTTGTCTGATGCTCTTCTTGCTGCATTCTGAGGCTTTTGGGAAAAATATACCTGTCTGAAACAAATGCTTTATAGCTGAATTAGGGGTTTTCATAGGAAATGGCGTTTCCTGCCATTTAGTTGGCTTAGGATAGTGGTTCCCAACGTGTGAACCTAGATCCTCTGGGTGGAGGTTGGGGGTGGGAGTGGGTTTAGCCTTATTGTGAGGAGTCTGTGAAATCATAGATCTATTAACTATTGTCTGTAGACTTAATACATAAAATCACAACTATGGTCATGTGGGGGTGCACCAAAATAGTGAAAATAGTGTATAGAGAACTCTGACAGTATAATTTTATTTTATTTTATTTTATATTTTTGTCTTTATGCTTTATCTAGAGCCGCACCCGCGGCATATGGAGGTTCCCAGGCTAGGGGTCTAACAGGAGCTGTAGCTGCCGGCCTTCGCCACGGCCACAGCAACACGTGATCCAAGCCACGTCTGCAACCTACACCACAGCTCACGGCAACGCTGGATCCTTAACTCACTGAGCAAGGCCAGGGGTCGAACCCGCAACCTCACAGTTCTTAGTCGGATTCGTTAACCACTGAGCCACGAAGGGAACTCCTGACAGTATAATTTTAGAAGGAAATTCCTAGGGGATTATGTCGACCTGAAGTTTACCTCCAGCATGCTACAAATTCTTTATTGTTTATACAATGTCCAGTGTGTTTTGTGTTCTTCCATGTAAGAGTCCTTTAATCACTTTATGGTACCATTTATCAAAATTATAAATGGATATATGTATATGTACAACTGATTGACTTTACTATGCATCTGAATCTAGTACAACTTTGTAAGTCAACTACATATGCTCCAAAAAAATTTATAAAGCATCTATTCCTGAGAATTTTTCTTTTGGTAGGCAGAGGTATATCCAGTGAGCAGGAGTACCCTAAGAAGAATTCTCATTGTACTTTGGTTTTTTTCCCCTCTTGTTGATGGTTAGAATTCAGACGCTATTTGCCTCATCAGTCCACAGTTCGATCCCCAGAGAAGATGGCTAGAGAAGGGTACCGGATATCTCTTTTGGACAATAAGTCTTCAAGCTCTTCTCCAGAAAAGGACTTGATACCAAAGCCTGATACTTACCAGCTTACCCACGACACCTCATTGGGTAAACGCCTGGATGTGGGTGACTCTAACCAGATTCATCCCTATCAGTTACCTTCAGATGTTGGTCTTGAAAATTACGGTAGTTGTTACTCTCAAAATTTATCACTGCATGGAAGTCTTGGTAAGAGGCCTCAGAGAAGCAAGAACTACCAAGAATATAGCACAAAACCTTCAAATAACGTAAAGGCCACCACATCCCATTCCTGTGGAGACTTACTAACTTCTCTGTCAAACCCTGACTCCAGCACTGGAAGGCTTTTGAAGCTTAGTTCAGGTAATTTTGGAACTGAAATTTTGGATTTAACATTTCTTAAATTGCATCAGTATTTCTTAGATTGTATTTCATGTCACCAGTAGTCCATAGAGCCTCTGGAAATCTGTAGGATATGAGTTGAACGTGATAGCTATATTACTAGAGAAAATTCGTAACAATGCAAACTTCATAACTGTATGTTATTTTAGTTAAATAGTGTCCTAGGACGTTTTTCTGTTAACATCTAGTCACTTCTATTCTGAGTTACTTTTTCAGAAAAAACTAGTTTCTGGGTAAATGGTAGTGGCCACTCTTCAGTTATTTATTTATTTATCAAAATTTATTATTCAATGTGATGTGCTAAAATACTATTTTAACTGTGCAGATAAAGTAGCAAACAAAAATTAAGTTCCAGAAGATCCCATTGTGGCACAGCAGAAATGAATCCAACTAGGAACCATGAGGTTGCAGGTTCAATCCCTGGCCTCGCCAAGTGGGTTGAGGAACCGGTGTTGCTGTGGTGTAGGTCGCAGACACAGCTCAGATCCTGTGTTACTGTGGCTGTGATGTAGGCCGGCAGCTGTAGTTCTGATTCATCCCATAGCCTGGGAACCTCCATATGCCACAGGTGCAGCCCTAAAAAGCAATTAATAATAATTATTATTATAAAAAAATAAAGTTCCGTGTATATTTTACCATAATAAAAAAGGTCCCTACTTTCATGGAACTTCTAAAGGAGTATGACAAGTGATAAACAAGTTATAAATATATGTCAGGTTGTGATCAGTGTCGTGAAGAAAAATAATATAAGGGTATAGAGAGTAGTATAGAGAAGGTGATGTTTTAGATAGAATGGTCAGGGAAAGCTTCTCTGATGAGATATCATAAAAGAGACTCAAATGAAGTGAGAGTGTGAGCCATCTGAATAACTGGGGGAAGAAATTTCAGAAGTTAGAAATAGTAAGTGCAAAGTTCCTGAGGCTGGAACATGCTTGGCATGTTCTTGGAAAAAGGAGGAGGCCAGGGCTGCTGTAGCAGAGTGAGCGAGGTGACGTTTATTCTGGGTGAGATCAGAAGCTGTTGGAGAGTTTATAGCAGAGGTATGAGATGATCTAACTTAAAAATTACTCTGGCCACTGGGTTGAGAATAGACAGTGGGAAACAAGGATATAAATTTTTTTTAAAGTTAATAGATTAGAATCCAGATAAAAGGTGACGGTAGCTTGAACTAGAGAGATAGTAGTGGAAGTGATGAGAAATGGTCAGATACTACATATGTTCTGAAGATAACACTCCATGATTTGCTGGTGGATTGAAGATGAAATGTGAGAGAAAGAAGGTCAAGGATAATTCCCAGGTTTCAAGTCTGAATAACTGGAAGAGTGGACTTGACATTTACTCACATGGCAAAGAGTGAGAGGGAAGAAGTTTTAGGATGGATATCAAAAGTTGGTCTTAGACATCTTAAGTTTTGGGTGCCTATTGAAACTTCTCAGAGATGCTAGCTTAATAATTAGACACATTAGTCTGGAGTTCAGAGAAGAAGGTGGAGCTGGGAATTAAATGGCATTAATATGGAGTTCTCTGGTGGCATTGTTGGTTAAGAATCTGGCATTGTTGCTGTGGCTGTGGTGTAGGCTGGCACCTACAATTCGACCCCTAGCCTGGGAATTTTCATATGCCGCAGGTTCGGTCCTAAAAAAAAAAAGAAAAGAAATAAAAAAGAAAATACAGGTGGAATTGATAGAATTAAGGGTGGGATCACATAGATGTTTTCTTTGCTTCTGTTTTGCTCAGAAAAATAAAGAGATCAGCACTGAGAGGGAGGAGGGAGAAGGGAGAAGAAGGTGTTGGAACTTTGAGGAAAAGATAGTTGTGAAATAGTGATCTCAAATAATAGAATAGTAAATTAATTAGGGTAATGTATTAGGATAGCTGGGTCCAGTTAAGATAGAGATTATGAATGTAAAGTGAAGATGGTGAAAAGATGCATGCCGTTCTCTAGCCACTTCCCACTGTTCTGGTGTGAGCTTGGAGTATATGGACATTTGGATTTAACCAGAGTTGGGGTTTTGTCAGGTGGAGGGAGAGAGAAAGGATCCAGAGAGTTGAGGATATATACTAGAGAGAGGTCGTAATGACCCTTGGACTCCAGGTAGGGTAAGGATGGAAGTGAGACATGAGAAAGTTGAAGGGCATCTCCTGGCTTGTTTTCCTTCACAGATCTGTATGCTACAACCCATTTCAACAGTGACCCTGCTCTGCTGGTCAATGTAGAGCAACAATTATCCACCAGCCTCAGTGATTTAACACAAGCACATGGTTCTTTCCCAAACAACTCCATCCTGGGAGACTCTCTTCGGAACCTGCTGTTGCCTTCTGGGACTTCAGAAAACAGAGAGAGTTTGACCAAGAGGTCATTAAGCCCATCAAGGAGAGGATTCAAACGGAAGGAAAATATCCTTGCCACCCTGAATCCAAAGCATGGTTTCAGAGATGCTACATGCAGCGAGGCAAGTGTTGACTTTTTGTGCTTGTGCAAAAACACATCACATCCAAGACCATAATAGGGTTCCGTTTTGAAAGTGGTGGTTTGGATCAAGTGGTAGAATTTTAAAGGGATTTTTCAGAGGATGATTTGTCAGGCCAAAGCCTCTGATTCTTTTGTCCTTGCTAAAGTTATTTCCTTTCTGCCACATTTCCTCATTTCTGTCATAGGGAGAAGGGTCCCTGATACACTTCCAGAGCATTAACATGGTGGGGATTTTATTATTTTAATGATAAGAAGTGCAGGGGAGTTCCCATGTGGCTCAGTGGGTTAAGGATCCAGTGTTGTCACTGCAGTGGCTCAGGTCACTACTGTAGCTCAGATTTGATCTCTGGCCCATGGGTGCAGACAAAAAAAAAAAAGGAAGTAGTGGACACAATTTACCACAGGAAGGAATGCAGATGTGCTAGGGGCTCAAGGCTGAAGAGTGATCTCTGTAGCACTGATATTTATAATCTTATCGTGTTTACACATTTGCTTTAGCCACAAATGACTAAATTTCTTGGGACCTTTCTTTTAAAAGCATTGATTGTGCAGAAATTTAAATTACTCCAGTTTTTTCCAAAGTAGCAGCAAACAGAAGATTAATTATATTATCCAAGGAATTTTTAGCTGAGAGTTGGTTCAGAGAATCAACAACAAATCAAGAACCATTCCCACATATACAATATAATTCATTTTATAAAATTGTGGTATACTTAATTTGTACAATAGAACTTTATTATTACTCAGTTCTTACTCTGTAACTAAGTTTTGTCACTGTCTTTGCATACATCCCTCCGTAGAGAATGCCTTCTACTCTCCTCTCATCTGTTTGAATATCACTTTTTCTCCAGGCCCTACTTCCAATCAGAAAAACTTCTTCTCATTAGTTAAAGGAACCATAAGTCTCAGGACATTCCTTCCTCTGAACCCATAGTCCTTTGTCATGGGAATCATTTGTCATTTGATCATTTATTGCCCTGTGAGAAAGCAGGGGATTTGGTCAAAAACAGCTGTTTCTAGTTACTCATTTTTCAATTGTTAGAAATCTTTTTGCACATTAGCATGGGTTTTTAAGTTTTGTTTTATTTTAGAGTCACACCTGCAGCATATAGGAGTTTCCAGCCAAGGGCTGAATCAGAGGTACACCTGCTGGCCAACACCGCAGCCACAGCAACACAGTATCCAAGCCACGTCTGCAACCTATATCACAACTCATGGCTACACCAGATCCTTAACCCACTGAGCAAGGCCAGGGATCAAACCCTCATCCTTGTGAATACTAGTCGAGTTTGTTACCCTTGAACAGCAATAGGAACTCCTGTTTTGTTTTGTTTTGTTTACCCTTTAAATACTTGATATTCAGTTCTCAAAACTTTGGAAATGGTTATAGTTTCTGTGCACCAAAGGGGGCAGTCTTGTAAAAGAGCTGCGTGAATGTAAATATAAAAGAAATGCATTGTGCAGTTTCTAGGAAGGTTTAAGTCAGAGGAGCATTTTAAAAGTTAAAAAGAAAAGTGAGAGTTCTGACTGTGGCACAGTGGGTCAAGAATCCAACTAGAGAAGCTCAGGTCACTGCAGAGTCTAGGGTTACGTCCCTGGTCGGTATAGTGGATTAAAGGATCCAGCACCGTTGCTGCAGCTACCACATAGGTTGCAGCTGTGGCTCGGATTCACTCCCTAGCCTGGGAAATTGCATATGCTGTGTGTGCAGCCATTAAAAAAAAGAGATTGTAGGAGGTCCCATCATGGTTCAGTGGTTAACGAACCCGACTAGCATCCATGAGGATGCAGGTTCAATCCCTGTTCTCACTCAGTGGGTTAAGGATCTGGCGATGCCATGAGCTGTGGTGTAGGTCACAGACGTGGCTAGGATCCTGAGTTGCTCTGGCAACTCAGGTGTAGGCAGGCAGCTACAGCTCTAACTGGACCCTTAGTTTGGCATTCGCCATATGCCATGGGTGGCGACCCCAAAAAGACAAAAGACAGAAAAAAAAAAAAGGTTATTAAAAAAATTGGAGTTCTCAGAGTTCCTGCTGTGGCACACTGGGATTGGTGGCCCTCTGCAGCCTGGAACACAGGCTTGATCCCTGTCCTGGCACAGCGGGTTAAGGATCCATCTTTGCCTCAGATCTGATCCCTGGCCCGGGAACTCCATATGCAGTGGGGCAGCCAAAAAAGAAAAAAAAGGAGTTCCCGTCATGGCTCAGTGGTTAGCGAACCCAACTAGCATCCATGAGGACGCGGGTTTAATCCCTGGCCTCGCTGAGTGGGTTAAGGATCCGGCATTGCCGTGAGATGTGGTGTAGGTCGCAGAGATGGCTCAGATCCCGAGTTGCTGTGGCTCTTGTGTAGGCTGGTGGCTACAGCTCCAACTGGACCCCTAGTGTGGGAACCTCCATATACCCTGGGTGCGGCCCTAAAAAGACAAAAAGACCAAAGGAAAAAAAAGAAAAGAAAAGAAAAGGAAAAAAGTTACCTTGTGATGCAGTGGGTTAAAGATCTTAGTGTCACTGCAGTGGCTTGGGTCACTGCTGTGGCACAGATTCAGTCCCTGACCAAGGAACTTCCACATGCTGCAGGTGGGCCAAAAAAAAAGGGTCATAAAAGAAATAATCCCATTACACAGAAAATTAAACCAAACATGAATTTATGATTAGAAAATTTGTTTTTGACCATCTGACTTTAGAACTATAGACAAGTTATAAAAATTAATTTTAAAAAAATCCATGAAGCATAACTTGCTGAAAATTAAAACTCATAAAAAGTAACAAAATTATTCCAAAGTTCATGAAAAATTATCCTCCACTCTTACTACATTGTGATAAGTAAAATATGTAAAGGCATATATGTTTCTAAGCTGCTCCATGACATACACATAGTTACCAATACACGAAAAACCAATGACGGTAAATGTTCATTTCTTACAAGATCCTCTCAAAGTGGGCTTGTGGTGTAATGCGACTTTCTATGACTTTTCTTCCTAATCAGGTTGTTAACTTCTGAAAGGACCTTATTTTTTACTTCTTCATATGTTCACAGTCCTTATATAGCACTCTTAATGCACATGATCAGTGTGATTCTTACTGAATAAAAAGTCTTTACTACTGTACCAACAATAACATTTATCTAACATTTTAAATGTTGTAGGACATTTATATTCATTATATATTAATATACTAAATATAAACTTATGAATTATGACTTTTCTTAAATTACCCCCCCCCTTTTTTTGGCCATGGTGTGTAGAAGCTTGATGTGGGGATCTCAATTCCCAGACCAGGGACTGAACCTGGGCTGCAACAGTGACAGCACTGAATCCTAACCACTAGACCACCAGGGAACTCTCTCCATTTTATTTTATTATATATATAACCTTAAAAAATGTTCTGCACTTTATTTTTATTTTTCGTCTTTTTAGTGCTGCACCCACAGCATATGGAGTTTCCCATGCTAGGGCTCAGACTGGAGTTGTAGCTGCTGGCCTGTACCACAACCACAGCAACAGCAACACCAGATCTGAGCTGCGTCTGTGACCTCATGGCAACGCCAGATCCTTAACCCACTGAGTGCGTCCAAGGATCGAACCTGCATCCTCATGGTTACCAGTCAGATTCATTTCCACGGAGCCACAGCGGGAACTCCAAAAATGTTCTGCACTTTAATCTTTCCATGTTATGTAACATAATGCATTGAGACATAAACTTAGGTGTCAAAACATTTTTTGTTTCTTCTGAAAATTTCTATAGAAAAGTATGATAGAAGATACTGTTACCTTTGAACTTATCCTTGTGTATATAATTGTATTTGCCTTGGATATAAATAATATTCTATCAAATCCAAACTAAAAGATGAAGCAAATTTATTTACATTTTTTTTTTTTGGTCTTTTGTCCTTTTACAGCCGCGCCAGCAGCATATGGAGGTTCCCAGGCTGGGGGTCTAATCAGAGCAGCAGCTGCTGGCCTACGCCACAGCTGCAGCAACGCAGGATCTGAGCTGCATCTGCAACCTACACCACAACTCAGGGCAACGCCAGAACCTTAACCCACTGAGCGAGGTCAGGGATCGAACCCGCCACCTCATGGTTCCTAGCTGGATTCATTAACCACGTCACCACGATGGGAACTCCCAAAGCTAATTTTTTTTGTAATGTCAATACTTTAAATGTCTGGATTCTTACTTCCCTTATTGTGTAAGAATGACAGTAATGATTATTATTATTTTTTTTTCTTGAGCCTCTCTCTAGTGACCTGGGCATTTTACATGGTTTGCCAGAAAACCACAGTCCCCCAGTCTCTACCAGAACCTCTCATGTGGCCACTGTCCTCAGACAGCTCCTGGAGCTTGTAGATAAGCACTGGAACGGCTCTGGCTCCCTTCTCCTCAACAAGAAGTTTCTTGGTAAGTGAATGCATTCTTACTTCCTGGAGAAGGGTTCAGACCTTGCTCTGCTCTGTCTTCCAATAAAGGCCACTAGGCCCCCTTAACTTGCAGGAAAAATTGTTCTCATGATCACTTACCAAAATTTCTCAGCAACACAGTAATTGACAAATCTGCATTTTTCTCGTAATCTTCCTAATTTGTTTTTATCAGCACTCTTCCCTCATGCACCAATTGTCTTATTTTTCCTGTGACTTTTTTTGGTTGTCTTTGAGTAATACAAAGAGTGATGAGAGGTAAAATAGAGCATGATCACGTTAATGATTACAGAAGGGTTTTATGATCCTTGGGAAAGTACCAATAAAAATACAACAGAATTGGGTTTGATTATTGTAGTTCTGAGATGCCTGTTGAAATGTTATGATCTGAAAAACTTGAATGACTAAATAACCTGGATTCTTTTTTAGGGCTTCTTTTATAGGAACTTGGAGGAAAATGGTTTTGCAAATATTGTACCCATGTGTTTATTTGTTGTTTAATAGAAGAAGAATTCAAGGAGCTTTTGGTAGTGGTAAAAGTCTAAGTAAAAACTAGAAATTTCTTTTCTTTTCTTTTCTTTTTTTTTTTAGGGCATATGGAGGTTCCCAGGCTAGGGGTAAAATTGGAGCTACAGCTGCCAGCCTACACCACAACCACAGCAATGCAGGATCTGAGCCAAGTCTGCAACCTACACCACAGCTCATGGCAATACCGGATCCTTAACCCACTGAGCAATGCCAGGGATCGAACCCACAGCCTCATGGTTCCTAGTTGTATTCGTTTCTGCTGTACCACGGTGGGAACTCTAAAACTAGAAACTTCAAAGTGGTTTAGGCTTAACTTTTTTTTTTTTTTTTTAATTTCTAAAGGGACATTCAGGAGAAGTCTTAGCCCAGCTACCTTTCCTTCCCATCTTGATCTTTTGCTCTTGTTTTGTAGGAAATTATCCCAGGATCTCCTCAACAGTGATTAGAGAATAGCATAGTGTATGCACTCATGAGTGTCTGCTGTTGTTTCTCCGTAGCTGTGGGATATAAGTTTTTCTTTTTGTCTTTTTGCCTTTCCTAGTTCCCAGGCTAGGGGTGTAATTGGAGTTGTAGCCACCGGCCTACACCACAGCCACAGCAACATGGGATCCGAGGCACGTCTGCAACCTACACCACAGCCCATGGCAACGCTGGATCCTTAACCTACTGAGCAAGGCCAGGGATCGAACCTGCAACCTCATGGTTCCTCGTCGGATTCGTTAACCACTGAGCCACGATGGGAACTCCAGGATATATTTTTTTTACCTCCATCATGAAACACCTCTTACAGCCACTTACTAAATTTTTGTAAAAAGGAGTTATTAGATTACCCTACTTGTCCTACAGAACTGGTAGTTATTGACTAGGAATTCTGTGCTTTAGCTTTTAAGATTGGCCTTTGTGCCCAACCTGAATTTTTGGCAGGTCCTGCCCGAGATCTGCTTCTGACTTTGGTAGTCCCTGCTCCTTCTCAGCAGTGGTGTCGCCCACATCCTGAAGACACATCAAAAGCCTTCCGCAGGAGGGAGATGGAACTGAAGGAGGCTGGACAGCTCGTCCCTAATGACATGGTACACTTTCCTCATCTTCTTTCCCTACTCTTCCTTTACTAGAAAAAGACAAGAACAGCTGTGTGCCATGTGGTGTAAAGATCATTATGAACCAAAATGCAGAAAAGTCAGTCTGTGCAAATCAGTAACATGAAATTTGCAGGGACAGTTTGGAAATTCTGCAGAGATGACTCCCTAATCCAAAAATTCTAAGGGAAGACTTGTAATGGAAAATTTTTGTTTGTTTGTTTTTGTTTTGTCTTTTGTTGTTATTGCTGTCTTGTCTTTTTTTATTTTTTTAGGGCCACACCCATGGTATATGGAGGTTCCCAGGCCAGGGTTCAAATCAGAGCTGTAGCCACTGGCCTACGCCACAGCCATGCCAGATCAAGCCGTGTCTGCAACCTACACCACAGCTCACAGCACCACCAGATCCTTAACCCACTGAGTGAGGCCAGGGCTTGAACCTGTGTCTTCATGGATACTAGTCAGATTTGTTTCCACTGAGCCACAACAGGAACTCCATAATGGAAAAAAATTTTTAAAGATTCTAGAGTGAAAATATTTAGGACCATATCCTTGAAGGTTATGGTTTGATTCCCATGAGGGAAGTTAGATGTCTCTGGTATTGTCTTTCCTCCCTTCTTATGGAGCAGAGAGCCTTAAACCAGGGGCCATTCCTAGAGCAACAGGCTGCTGGTTCTGGAAGAGAAAGAAAGGACTCATATCCTTAGGCTTTTTACCCTCCTTTTCTCCTTCTTTTCTTTTTTCTTTCTCCCTCCCTCCCTTACTTCCTTTATCTCTCCTTTCCTTCCTCCCTCCCGCCCTCCCTCCTTTCTTTCTCTCTCTCTCTCTCTCTCTCTCTCTCTCTCTTCCTTTCTTTCTTTCTCTTTCTTTTTAGGGCTGCACTCCACAGCATATGGAAGTTCCCAGGCTAGGGGCTGAATCAGAGCTGTAGCCCCTGGCCTATACCACAGCCACAGCAGTGTGGGATCCAAGCTGGGTCTGTGACCTACGCCACAGCTCACAGCAACGCTGGATCCTCAACCCACTGAGTGAAGCCAGGGATCAAACACAAGTCCTCATGGATACTAATCGTGTTTGTTACTGTTGAGCCACCATGGGATCTCCTACCCTCCTTTTCTTAACATTAGAGGATTTTCAGACATCAAGTTCAGTTTCTAGACACTTTAGATAGGTGAGTCAGACAAGCTGGCCACTTGTCAAAATGACTACTTGTTCTGTAAGAGCAGTGAATAACTCACTAGAAAGATTGCGGTTATATGTGATAAATTTGTTTGCTGCACTTGAGCTAAGTTCACCAGTGAATTAAAATTCTAGTGAGAGGAATTCCTGTTGTGGGTCATCAGTAACAAACCTGACTAATATCCATGAGGACTCAGGTTTAATTCCCAGCCTCACTCAGTGGGTTAAGGATCTGGCGTTGCTATGAGCCGTGGTGTAGGTCACAAAAGTGGCTTGGATCTTGCTTTGCTGTGGCTGTGGCGTAGGCTGGCAGCTATAGCTCTGATGCGAACCCTGGCCTGGGAACTTCCATATGCCATGGGTGGGGCCCTAAAAAAAAGAAAAGAAAAAAGACAAAAATTCTAGTGAGAAAGATGCTGACCTCCATTCAGTTTACAACTAAAACGGAAAAGATTCTTTCAGTCTTCTAAAAGCACTCAAAATTTCACATTCTTAGTGTGTTTATATTTTGTTTTCTAATCTAAAGGAAAGTTTGAAGCAGAAACTGGTCAGAGTATTGGAGGAAAACCTCATTTTGTCGGAAAAAATCCAGCACTTGGAGGAAGGTACTGCCACCTCAGTTGTGAGTGGGCACCAGTCCCACAGTTATGGTAAGTTCAGGGAAATGTGTGGTGTGTCCCAAGACAATCTTTTGTTTATAGATCACCCGTTTAATAAGCTTTGTCATATAGAGCTCACATGGCTTCTGAAATGGAAACCATCTTGCCTCAGAGAATAGTAATGCAGGTAGCTTGAGTTACCAGAGCAAAAGAGTTTACTCTTTTATCAGTGTAAAGCACTTACAAATATGGTTATTATTGTCATTATTTTTGAGGACACTTGTTTTTTCTCATTATAGCAGATGATGGTATTCTTTCCAGAAAGTTTGAAAAATGTAAGGCAGGTATAACCCTCTACACAGCAATAACTACCATTAATGTTTTTGGTATATTTTTTTCACCATGTTCCTACACATATTTTTAACTCAAATTTAACATTTGTGTCTTGATTTTTAAGAAATTGTTTATATTCCAACAAAGTGCATACATTTTAAGCTTGATGAGTTTTGACAGATATAAATAGTCATTTAAGTCTATACCATTCAAAATACAGAACACTTTTGTTATTTTACAAAGTTCTCTCAGACCCTTGTGTAGTCAGTTTCCCCTACTCTCTATCCTGGGCAATCTGATTTTTACAACCTAATGTTATTAATTTAATAGCATATGCATTTCCTATAATAGCACAAAGATACACCGTATGTATCTATTTAGTTTTTTAAATGTTAGCTATTATAAATATAGCTGCCATTATTTATAATATTATAAATAATTCTAATTTGTCATGTTATAAATAATTCTATGGATTTCCAAACATTCGGAAGACCCGAAATAGATGAAAAGACCCTAGAGTGAAAATGCTTCTGTAAGATTCTCTTTCTTCTCTTCTGATGAAGCTGAGAGTCCTAATATTTATACTGTAGTAAATAATGCAGCTATTAATATCTATGTATAAAATCTTTGTGTGCATTTTAGACTATTTCCTAGGAGACTAGAAGTCCTAGAAGTAGGATTAATGGGTCAAAAGATGGGGAAATTTTTGAGGCTTTTATTACACATTGCCAAATCATTCCCAAGAGTGTGATTTCATTTTACACTCACATCAGCAATAAGTAAGTATTTGAATGCTTTTCATTTCACCCTTGCCAACACTGGATTATTATTTTTTCTGTCACTATGATAAGTGAAAAATAATACCTCATTGAAGTCTTGATTTGTACTATTTTAGTATTAATATAAAGTCTACCCTTGGCTTTAAACTTCTTGCTCAGCCCCTCTTAACAAACATTATGGGTTTTTGGATTTATAAGAGAAATTTGATTTGAAAGTCAACATTGAATTTCCAGAATTGAGTCTCATCACTATCTGATACTCATAAGCCTAAATAATCAAAATATTACTTACCTACACTGAAAATAAATAGATGATATTCACTAGAGACCTATTTTCTTTTTTTTTATTTTTTTATTTTTGCATTATAGCTGGTTTACAGATTTCTGTCAGATTTTCCAACTGCACCGCGTGGTGACCTGGTTACATGTACATATATGGATTTGTCACATGTAATTAGATATAGTTCCCCGTGCAACACAGTTGAAGCTCCTTGCTATTCCATCATTAAAGCACTAGTTATCCCCATTCCCTCCCAGTCCTCCCCCACCCCTCCCCCACCCCCTTGGCAACCACAAGTCTATTCCCCAAGTTCGTGATTTTCTTTTCTGTTGAGATGTTCATTTGTGCACTGTTTTAGACTCCAGTTATAAAAGATTTCATATGACATCTGTCTTTCTCCTTCTGACTTGCTTCACTCAGTATGAGAGTTTCTAATTCCATCCATGTTGTTGCAAATGACATTATTTTATCCTTTTTTATGGCTGAATAGTATTCCATCGTGTATATATACCACATCTTCCTAATCCAGTCATCTGTCGATGGACATTTGGGTTGTTTCCATGTCTTGGCTATTGTGAATAGTGCTGCAGTGAACATGCGTGTGCAAGTGTCTTTCTCCAGGAAATTTT
>PVHT020000180.1:14275284-14311778 GCA_004024745.2 Catagonus wagneri
AGTCACCCCTGTTTTCCCAGGAGATCCTCCAGGAATTGCAGTCAGGTTCCACCCAGATTCCTCTGGAGACTGCTTTGCCCTGGGACCCAGTGCACGTGAAAGTCTGTGTGTGCCTTTCAAGAGTGGGGTCTCTGTTTCCCCCAGTCCTGTGGAGCTCCTGCACACAAGCCCCTCCGGCCTTCAATGCCAGATGCTCCCCAGGCTCTTTCTCCCTGTGCCCGATCCCCAGGCGTGGGGTTTTGACGTGAGGCTCAGAACTCTCAGTCCTGTAGCTGAGTCTCCGTGATGCAGTTACTTTCCAGTCTGTGGGGCTTCCCACCCGGGAGGTATGGGGTTGCTTCTATCGCATAATCGCCCCTCCTACCTCTTGATGTGGTCTCCGCTGTGTCTTCTGGAGCAGAGTATCTTTTTTGGAAGTTTACAGTCCATTTGGTTGAAGGTTGCTCGGCATTTGGCTGTATTTTTGCTGCGCTCGGACCTTCGCTGCCGCCTCAGCCCCTAGAGACCTATTTTCAATCAGCACTGAGACCCGGTACTGTATTTTGGATTACTGGTGTAAATACAGCTGTTGCAACCCTGATTTCTGCCTTTCAGAATCTTGCTACTCCAAGTGCCAGAGATATTAGCAATACTTGGGAGCTTGTTAGATATACAGAATATTTGGCCTCACCTCAGACCTACTGAATCAGAATCTGTTTTTTAACAAAATCCCCAGGTGATTTGTAAGCATATTAAGGTTTAATTACTGTTCTAGAAGACTGACTTGCTTAGGACCAGAGTTCCTGTGCTTTTAACTATCTTATTATTGCAGGCAGTGTTAACATATTTGGAAAGCTAGTTATGAATACCTTGACCACAAATCCAGTTTCTGCAAGCACTCATTGAGTTTTTACCCTGTGTCTGACACAGTTCTAGATGTTTTCACATACTCTGTAGGGAGCGAAAGACGTACGTTTATTAACTAAAATGGAGAATACAGGGAGACCTAATATTTATTGACTGCCTAGTATACGAGCACAGGTGTCTTACTGACTCCTCATAACAGAGTTAGAGCTCTAGTGAAACAAAGAAAAATGAGCTAAATGTGCAGTGTGTTAAGTGATTGAGTTTTAATTCAAATATGTCTGTCGCTACACTCCATGTGATTGCCGCTGTGTCTGCTGTCTCCAAGGGAAGAAATGGTGAATGAAATGTGGAGGTGGGTGCAGGGGGCCCCCAATTCTTTCAGATATCCACATGACCACTCAAGCTCTTCTCAAAGACTAGCTGCTTGGAGTTCTGCTCACTCTGCTACTATAACCTTTGTAGATGATCTTCTGCGCAAAAACCAACAGCTGAACATACAGGTGGCTTTCCTGAACCAGGAGCTTGCCCAACTGAAAAAGCTGGAGGAGACAGTGGCCCTTCTCCACGAAAGTCAGAGGTAGGATTGGGTCCATCTAGCTGGCTTCTGGAAACAAATACTTACCCTGTCTTCTTTGTTTTACTTGACAAGTTAATATCTATATACTTTTCAGATTAACTCCATTCTGTGTGTAAACCACATGTATCCAGGCCAGTTTGCTCAGGGACCAAAATACTGCTTTCCAGAACACACCAGGAACTAAATGTCTTTGCTGGCACTCGTGGGTTACAATACCTCAATAATAAATCATTTCTCACTGGATCCAACAGGACCTTTATTTGGGTTAGCTAGCTTTCCTTGGTCATAATGTACCCCCAAAATCAGCCATCTTGCTCTTCCGGAAAGTGCCTACCTGCTGTTTGGTCAAAGGAGAGACATTAAGAACACTCAAAGAGAGTGATAATGAAAGAATCTATGAACGTGTATGTGTTGAGAAGCTCATTAACATCAACCTCTTCAAAGATTAAAACCCTCAGGATACGGGCTAGACAAATCAGAAGAGGCCCCAAGACTACTGGCACATTTAGAGAAGCCCTTGACATTTTGATTTGCCAAAAACCTTTAACTAGGACCTTCAATTAAATTAAACATAAGAACTCCATCCCCCAAACCTTTAGCCCTGGACTTCATAACTTTTCATTATAATTATTTCAAACATGTATAAAAGTAGAGTGAATAGCATAAACCATGGTTCTCAAACTTGGGTATGTATCAGAATCACCTAAAACACTTGTTGAAATGCAGATTGCTGGGTCTCATCCCCAGAGTTTCTGATTCAGCAGATTTGGGTTGGGAACTGAGATTTTGCATTTTTTGTTATTGTTAAAATGTGTACTGGATCTTTTTTTTTTCATTTATTTATTTGTTTTTGCTTTTTTAGGGTCCCACCGTTGCATGTGGATGTTCCCAGGCTAGGGGTGGAATCGGAGCTACAGATGTCAGCCTACACCTCAGCTCACAGCAACACCAGATCCCCAACCCACTAAGCAAGGCTGGGGATCAAACCTGCATCCTCGCAGATATTAGTTGGATTCTTTTCTGCTGCACCATAACTGGAACTCCAGATTTTGCATGTCTAATAAGTTTCCAGATGATACTGTTGCTTCTGGCCTGGGGACCACACTTTGAGAACATTAGGGTGTTATCTCTTTAGTGATGTAAAAATTGTTGTATTTTGGAGTTCCCGTCGTGGCTCAGTGGTTAACAAATCTGACTAGGAACGATGAGGTTGCGGGTTCGATCCCTGGCCTTTGCTCAGTGGGTTAGGGATCCGGCATTGCCATGAGCTGTGGTGTAGGTTGCAGACGTGGCTTGGAATCCGCGTTGCTGTGACTGTGGCGAAGGCTGGCGGATACAGCTCCTGTTAGACCCCTAGCCTGGGAACCACCATATGCTGCGAATGCAGTCCTAGAAAAGGCAAAAAGACAAAAAAAAAAAAATTATTCTGTGTATTGTTAAACCATCAATTCAGTATGTAGGTTCAATTTATTTCATTTTTTTTGATTCATAGGGAATATTTTTATTGTTTGTTTTTATTTAACCTTGTTTATAATTATGTAAAACATTGACATGGTCCCAAAGTCAGATCAACAAAATCAGATAAATTCAGACAAATCTAGCTTCCTACCTATCTCCTCTGTCCTTTCCTTTTCTCGCATTAGGCTTCCATTGCCAGTGTGGGTGTGTATTTGTGTTCCTCCTCTAATATGCAAAAAGAGGCATAATGCTGCTTTAACATTTCATCTTAGAAATCATTTCAAAGTAGAGTATAGAGTTAGTTTTCACTCCTTTTTAAAAATGCATGGGACTCCACTGTGTCTTTATTTAATTAGTTCTCTATTGATGGACATTTAGGTTGACAGTGTTTTGCTGTTACAAATAGTGCTGCAGGAGTTTCCATTGTGGCTCAGCAGTAACGAACTTGACTAGTATCCATGAGGACGCAGGTTTGATCCCCGGCCTCGCTCAGTGGGTAAAGAATCCAGCATTGCCGTGAGCTGTGGTATAGGAAACAGAAGCAGCTCAGATCTGGCATTGCTGTGGCTGTGGCATAAGCCAGCATCTGCGTCTCTGATTTGACACCTAGCCTGGGAATTTCTACATACTGTGGATGTGGCCCTAAAAAAAAAATAGTGGTGCAATGAATAGCATTGTGTATGCTTCTTTTTTAGGAGGACAGGCAGCCTCTGATCGCTTTTAACATTACATGGTAATACAGAGTCCAAGAATCATGAAAGTGCTTTGGAAAAAATAGAATAATTACTGTATAAAATGTGAATGAACTGTATTATTGCTACAGTCAATCTGGAACAGTCAAACAGAACTGTAATGAATAAAGAAACTGTTAGCCTGCTTTAAAATAACCCTCTCATAAATCGGACAGTTCTTTCTATTTAAAGATGTTACTTCATTTTACGTTTATCTTTAGCAAACATTTCAGGTCTGAATGGCATCTACTTTGCTCCTATGACTTCATGACTGTCTTTTTCCCCTGTGCTTCAGATCCCTGGTAGTAACTAATGAGTATCTGCTGCAGCAGCTGAATAAAGAGCAAAAAGGTTATTCTGGGAAAGCACTCCTGCCTCCTGAGAAGAGTCATCATTTGGGGAGATCATCACCCTTTGGGAAAAGCACTCTGTCTTCCTCCTCACCAGTGGCACATGATACGGGTCAGTACCTAATACAGAGTGTGTTAGACTCTGCCCCAGAGCCTAGTCTATGGAGCTAGTACTCAACACCTTCTTTGCAGCTTCTCTCTCAGCCCCTGGGGGCTCTTAATGTCATTGCCACTAGTATGGTAGCATTTACCCACAAAATTAAGAAAAAATTCTTATTTTGATTACATTGTATTGGTCCTTCTTTTTCTCTTTTTATCTCCTCCCA
The DNA here is from genome assembly GCA_004024745.2 of Catagonus wagneri. Classification (NCBI taxonomy): domain Eukaryota; kingdom Metazoa; phylum Chordata; class Mammalia; order Artiodactyla; family Tayassuidae; genus Catagonus; species Catagonus wagneri. The sequence continues at coordinate 14,279,573 of PVHT020000180.1, forward strand.
TCAAGTCATTCTTTCCTTCTGCCCACATAAAATAGTTGGCACTTAGTCCTAAGCATCATATCACATAGAAACATGTGGCTGAAAATGTCAAAAAGGAGAAAACACTAGACATTTTTCCAAAGTGTCACTTGAAACTCTGTAGTAGGAAGTTGGAAAACATCCATGGCCAGGCGTATATTTTATGTTAGAAGAAATTTCAGATAATCTCTATTGATGAGTTCATCAAATATGTTTTGAGTTTTCTCCCACCACAGTGAAAAGGTGACAAGGTCTGGTGTCAGCCCTGGAGCAGCCAAAAATTTAGTCATGTGATGGAGCTCAAAGCTTGGCATTGGTACCAAACAGGCCTAAGTAAAAACCTAGAGAGGTCCTGGAAAGAGATACAGAGAATAGGTAATTCCTACTCTGGAGAACGTGTCAGTGAGGACTCGTTTGAGTAGAAGCTTGCAGGATACAATAGTAGCAGGTACAATAGGTGCAGAGCCTACCAGGTCAAGAGTTAGAGTAGAAGAATCTGGGGCCCCCAGAAGGATCACAGGGAGGGAAGATGTAGGGCATGATGTCATGAAAGTATACAGCTGTCCTAACCCGGGAGGGAGGTGTGATGTCAGGAAAATGTCCCCTAAAGAAATGATCTTTCAACTGAGACCTAAAGAACTGAATAGGAGGTCACCAGGCAAACACAGGACTGAGGACAGAGGCAATGGGGAGAGCTGCAGAGAGAAACAGCATAAGCAAAGACCATGAAATGGGACAGAACACGGTCCATTCAGGGAATGGAGAGCTTAGGAGGAGTTATACAGGAGCTAGGTTGCTTGGCTCCTTAAAGATTTTAGATTGCAAAGGCAGGGGGGTAAGCAGGTTTGTGTTTGAGAAGCTTTCTTGGTAAGAAGAATGAATTGATGGCCTGTGGAGTTGTGGAAGACCAGAGAGGAGCTAGAGAGCTGAGAGAGAAGCCTGGCACAGTCTAGACCAGAGGTGCGGCATCTGAAAGTCAGCTTTGGGCTCAGCATCCAGTTTACCCACAAGGCTGAGAACCTGTCTTTTTTTAAATCCTGATTGATTATGCATTTAAAAATCAATGGTAAAAGATAATGAAAGTGGCTCTAGATAGATATGTTTCTGCTTCAAAGTAGTTAGCTAACTAATGTTGCCAGAGAGCTGTAGAGGGCGAAGGACTGTTGACCGAAGGTCATGTACTTCTCTTCATCTTCAGTGTCATGTCAGAGAGGCAAGCAAGAAGAGTAGACACTTATTTGCTCTCCTGACCCAGGTGCTGTGCAGGGAAGGACAGCTATTGCCGTAATAATGAGACATGAAGATAACAACTAAAATCACACATCTCTAAGTTATAAATCCACAGACCTCTTGATTTTATGTGGGTTCCCAAAGGAGCATGTACAGAGGAGCTGTAAATTTCTTTCTTTCTTTTTTTTAAATGGACAATATTGATCCCTTTTCCAAATGTTATAGTAAAACCAGGAGGAAGAGAATGGTTTTAGCAGTAACTTTAAAAAAGTACAAATCCGGGGTTTGGCCATTAAAAGTTATTTACAACAATGGGAAGAGGGAAAAAAGGCAACAAGAAGTTGTTTCACTGTACAGACCTCCTCCAACCCCAAAGCTTAATACTTGCTTACCAAGTCAAAAAAGAGACTCAGTTGATTCACAAGCTGAAGGTTTGAATTTGAGTGAGCCATTTATAAAAATCTAGACAGTGTCCTTCCCAGCCTTGGTGCCACTAGGCACAGCCAAGAGGCTGGACTCTAAGGGTTTGGGAGTTTAGGCACCCCCACATCTGACTCAGGGCTTTGGGGAGTAAAAAAAACTGCTTGGAAAAGCATTGGGGAAGAAACCAGCAATAGCCTTCTGCATGGGTGGAAACAAGGAAGAAGGGGCCAGGGGTAGGAGCATTTCATATCATTAACCTAACTTGGGAAACTGAAGGACCACCTCCACCTGGCCTTAAGAGAAAGACCAGATGGATGATGGGAAAATCCACAGGAAAGAGAAGAGAAGTGGAGAGGGAATGTGGCTAGGCGGCAACAGCCCCTTTCTTTCTAGGCACAAGAAGGCAGTGAAGGACAACACAGTTTTTGCAGTTTAGAGATCACCAATCTGCCCCCATCCAGCTACTCATTCTGCTTGCTCATTGGTGTGGGGCCACTGTTCAGCCCAAAGGGAGTGGATGGCTCTGCAGCCTGGGGTCCTGTCTCTTCTGTTTCTTCTCCCTTGGAGGCAGCACTAGCCTCTGCTCCTTTGGCCTGGGGCCTCTGCCTCGCGTGAGTGGCAACAGCCTTCCCTTCCTGGGGATTGCCTTCCTCGCTGCATGTACTCACCTCCCCTTTCTCTTGCTCTTCCTCTGTGAGTGCGGAGGTAGACGTATGACGCTTTCGATTTCTCTTTAAGGACAAGCCACTCAATTAGAAAGTTTTTTTTTCTTTTCTTTTTTTTTTTGGCCACGCCTGTGGCAAAAGTTCCTGGGCCAGGGATTGAACCCACACCACATTAGCGACCCAAGCCACAGTGACTATACAGATCCCTCACTTCTTGTACTACAAAAGAAGTCTTCTTGAAAGAGTGTTTCTTCTTGGGAAGCTCCTTGGCAGGGGACCTCCCCCTTGGCCTCAGCACCCTGGCTGGGGGTGGGAGGCTGGCTTGATGGAGCCAGTGGTTCCAGTCACCTCCTGTTCCATTGAGGGGAGGGATTGCCTTTCACCTTTGAGGTATAAATCTGGATTGCTTTTCACATACCTGTTCTGTTTGTTGACCTTGTGAGGGGCAGGGGTGGGCTGAGCAGCAGGTGCTTCCTCTTCTACAGTCACCCCTCCGAGGTTGCCCTGGCAAACTACCGTGGTGGCTGACCACGATGGGGGTTCTGCTGGGAGGCACCCAGGACACCCAGAGCTCATGATGCAGGGGATAGTTTGGTCTGGTGGGCCATGCTGGCAGAGGTGTGGGGCTTGCATCTGAGGGGGAGGGGTGTGTGTTGGGGGTCTGTGCCCGATCCACTGGCTGCACCTGCTGCTGCTCCAGTCTGTGCCAGAATGCCCACCATATGTTTCTTTGAGCTGCATAGCTCTGAGGGACCTATAGTAAGCTCGTTTTCTGTGGAAGTGTTAGTAAGAACAGCCTCCCTCCCCACTTTCCTGGTTCTGTCCTGGCCCCAGGTAGAGGCCTCCAAAGAGTCTAAGTCTTGCCAAGATAGGGTAACCTTAGCCAGTAGCCTTACAGCCCTGTGTTGTTGTTATATTTCACAGTCCAAGCTCAGTGCATAGGCCAACTCACTGGACAGAAGAGGGAGAGTAGGGGATGTGGAGGCAGGGATAATGCACTTCTTTTATAACCCAGCCCTGCCTTCCTTCCCCTATGAACATTTGATAAGGCCAGCCCAGGACCTATTCAGGATACCTCTAAGGAGGAGCAAAGAGCCTGACCCAGACTGAGTCATATCCCACAATTTTCTTTGTTTTGTTTTTACACACACACACTTAGATACACGTGTTCTTTTTTTGGATTATTTTCCATCATAGTATATCCCAGGAGACTGGATATAGTTCCCTGTGCTATACAGTAAACAGTCTTGTTGTTTATCCATTCTAAATGTAATAGTTTGCATCTACTAACCCCAACTCCCAGTCTATCCCATACCCTCCCCCATCCCCCTTGGAAACCACAAGTCTGTTCTCTATGTCTACGAATATGTTTCTGTTTTGTAGATAGGTTCATTTGTGTCATATTTTATTTATTTAAACAGAGAGCTATGAGAGTTGTAAGTATTTATTTATTTTTGTCTTTTTAGGGCCACACCTGTGGCATATGGAGGTTCCCAGGCTATGGGTAAAATTGGAGCTGCAGCTGCCGACCTACACCACACCCACAGCACTGCATGTTCCCTGCTGCATCTGTGACCTATACCACAGCTCACGGCAACAACAGATCTTTAACACACTGAACGAGGCCAGGGCTCGAACCTGTGTCCTCATGGATGCTAGTTAGATTCATTTCTGCTGAGCCAGATGGGAACTTCTGTGTTAAATTTTAGATTCTGCATGTAAGTGATATCATATGGTATTTGTCCTTCTGTTTCTAACTTACTTCACTTAGTATGATAATCTCTAGTTGCTCCCATGTTGCTGCACACTCTATTTTCTATTGTCACTTAAAGTGGCTAGGGTGCCTGCCTCAGGCTGGGCACTTCTCTAGGGTTTCTGGCCACTCCTGTAGAAGTCAACTGGGTTTCTGATCTTTCCTGTGTGTCTCTTGGTTCAGAGGGCAGGAGTAGGAATTTGGTGGCATAAAGGAAAGGGCCCAAAGAGTCACTCCTTTGTGGGACTAAGTGGCCTCAACATGGAGTCGGGAAAAGCCCCTGAAGCAAGTAGAAATTAAGTGTAGAATTCCTCATCCTAGGTCTGGCACTGTTGGGAGAAAGAAGGAAACAAGGCTGGTATGGAGACTGGGTCCTCAGGGAAGTTCTGTGCCCAGAAAGAGAGGCAGGACCACTCTGACAGGTTTGGCCTTTCTGCCCGCTATATTTAGAGGGTTTCAACAGTTCCATCCCACAGATCCCAGCCTCTCTGCCTTGAAAGACTGGCTTTGCTAGCAAGGGTATCCAAAGCTTTCTACCAAAAGGAGGCTATGGTGGGTGGAGCAGTGATAAATGAAGGTCTGAAATGGCAGTTTGGTAAGTCACTGCCATGTACCAGATTTTGCTAGACTAAAGGTCTTCCTGGCTCTGAGTGGGACTTGATTTTCCTCAGGCTCCATAACCACTTTTTGAGAAGAGGGGACTTCACTCCTACAAGGTGGAATTTCAGGACTCAGCTAAGTTCTCTCTCTGGGCTCCTCTAAGCAACACTGCCAATCATAGGAGGGGTCAAGCTGCTGCACCTATACATATTGAATGGTAATCTCACATGTAGCTTAATAGCCTGCATTAGATCCATTTGCAGGATTTGGGTTTCACTCTTGTTACACTCATTTAAGTGGGCTTGCAATTCAAACAGTTTCCCCAAAGCTGGAGGAAATATTGCTCTTACTCTTTTCTGGTGGGGAAAAGTAGATCTCTCTGAAACTTCCCTGAGCAATGTAAGATCATTGGAGTCAGGAGGCTCTGCTGTGGCCAGGTACTGATCTCCACCCTTTAATTCCTACCTTGCCCCCTCAACATCTCTATTCCGAGCCACACTACCCCTCTGTCCCCCAATCCAAGTGACATTGGGCATCAGGCACTCCAGGGCCACCTGGGGAAGCAACATTCCAGAAAAGCCTGTGGGATGAGAGAATAAACAGTTGTGCTGCTTTACCTTGTTATCTGGGTCAGGAAAAAAAATATTTGTGAGTGTATGCCATTTAAGGCTTTCCTAGCACCTTTGGGAGGGCCCTTTTCTGGGCAATCCCTAAGTCCTGTTCAGCCCACTAGTCAGCAGGAAGGAAGGAGAGTAGGCCTTGAAGCCTTAGACTTGGAAATAGCTCTGGCCTTGATGTTGAGAACCTCAGAGGGGAGAAAAGGTTGACCTGGGAACTACCAGGAATCCTCAGAGTCAGAGAAAGGGGCCCCCACTCTCCTCCCAACTTGGGATGATGATGGGAGGGAATTGGCAAGAGGCCCCTCACTGTTGGATTCCCTGCTCACCTGTCAAAGGCTGGTTTGGGGTGCCTGGTTCTATGGCTGGCCATCCAGCCTCAGTTTGTTTTGGAAATCAGCGTTAAGACTTGTTGCGTTAGAAGGAGCCTGGCCAGGGAGGCAAGAGGTATAGTTCTGGCTTCTATTCTGCAGAAGCCCCTTCACACTCTGGGCGAGTGTCCTCAGTTCTAAAATTGGGATATGGATTATCTACTGTCTAAGGTTCTTCCTGGTCCTGCATTTTATGATATTCTGAGCTACAGAACAAAATTACTCTCTTTGGTAGCCCCCTGGAATGGGGGTCTGTCAGCAAGCTTCGATCTGAGGCCTGGCCCTGGGCCCCATCAGTGCTTAGCTGGGCCGAGTTTGCTGTCTCATCCCTTCCCCTGCTGTGAAAGCAGAGAGGCCATGACTGAGGCCCTAACTGCAGGAAGGCAAGCGGTAATGTCAGGACTCTGGGCCAGGGCTGAGGTAAAAGGCTTTTGATTTCCCTGTGGAGCATCCTTAGGCAGTCTGGCTCTATGCTAATGGAAGGGGCCTGGTGTGTGTCTTTTTCTAGGCAGGACTGCCAGTGGAAGAATTAATAGAATGTGACATACTGGGGGTCATGACATACCAGTGATGACACTGAGGGGTCAGCGGGGTATGAATGTCATTACCTTTGTGCTGACAGTTGACCAGACCGTATTGGTACAAAAGGTGTCTTTATTGAGGTCTAGACGGGTAGGAATTAGGCACTTGGCCAGAGCAGCAGCTTAAATATGAGGCAAGCAGGCAGGGGTTAGCCATGCCCGGGGCTAGGTTAGGGTGGTGAGGCTATAGACACAGACTCCCCAGACAGACAGAAGCTGGGGAGAGAAGGGGAAGGGGACACAGAGCAGTCTGGATCAGAGGCCTCTTTGGCTGGCCCCGTGGGGTGAGCAGGAAGCACTAGATGGCAGGTCCAGCAAAGAGGGGACCAGGCTTTCTGCTCCACATGCCCCTCAAGACCCAGGCCTAAGCCTCTGGCAGGAGCAGTCACGCTGGGATGGGGTAGGGGGGCAGCCTTCCCAGGCCTCACTTCTTCACCTTGGCATCATAGGTGCCTGCATTCTTGTACGCACTCACATAGCCACTGTCATCCAGGATGTCCTGTCGCCCAGCAATGCCCTTGCCCTTGCCACTCTCATCGAAGCGTTCCTTGTGGGATCCTGTGTACTTGCTGGTGTCGGTCAGCCGTTCCACAGCACCCCCTGTTTTTGCTTTCTGTTTGGACAGAGTTCCCCCAAGAGTACCTGATTAGGGGGCCCAGCTCTTCCAACCCCAGCCAAGACTCCCCACATCCCCTTAAGTGGCCACCCAAGACCAGCAGGGCACTTACAGTGACGCCCACATTGGTTGGTTCCTTGCCTGCCACCAGCTGGCAGATGGCATCGAAGGCCTCTTCCTTGCTCTTCCCCTTGAATCGCTTGGGTGCCAGCTCTTCTAGGGCTTTCTTGAACTCCTCATAGTTGATGACCCGAGCAGACTTCCCCCTGCCAAGTATGTGGGTACCATGAGTTTTCCCCCTTCTCCACATCCTCCCTGGTTCCAGCCCCCCAGTTTCCTTTCTGGGAACATCAGAAGCAGGGATAGCCTGAGGCTTACTTGACTTTGGAGAAGACAATGTCGACATCGGTCCCTGTCACAGCCTTTCCGTCAGCCACCTTGCAGTCCTTGCACAGCTTGGCCCAGTTCTTGCCATTCATCTCTTGCCCACTGGCCTTGGGGTCACCATGGATAGCAAACTTACGGAAGCTTTCCTCCAGCCCAGCCACATCTGTGCTTGCTGCCATGCCACCCTGTAGGGACCCACCATGGTCACCTCTCAGCCAAGCCCACCCAGCCACCCACCCACCCAAGGCACAGACCATCACTCCCTCCACCTCAAAGCTTGCAAGGATGAAGTTTGTAGGCACTTCTGCCACATATCCTCAGAGCTGGAGATGGAGTTACCTGGGGAGAGGGGCCAGCACTCAGTGTCTGACTGGGCCCCAGTGCCATGAGGAAGAGTGCTGAGAGAAAAGATTCTGTCACTTAAAGCCAGCCTGGCCCAGAGTGTAGTTCAAAAGATGAAATCATGATGTTCATACCAGGCTGGGAACAGAGTGGCACTGACCAGAAAGACTATAAGGGCAGCAGCTGGGACCATGGTTTTGTCTGGCCCTGGCACAAGGCCTGCTTGGGTGGAAGTGAGGGTGGCAGAGAAGGCCTCTTCCCTGGGAGTTCCACGCCAAGCTGGGTCGGGGCCAGGCCAGGCTGCTGGTTGGGCAGGTATTTAATGATGTCAGTGACTCCATTGGGGTCATGAGGACCCAGTAAGACCCAGCCCAGGCTTAGAAGGGAGCCAGAGCGTGAGCAGGAGTGCATGCCCTAGGCAGGGGTGCAGCTGGCCCAGTCAGGAGCTTGTTACTATTTGCTGTTAAACGAAAACATGAGAGGAGGGGGAACTTGGGGCTGGCCTGGCCACAGTTTGTGAAGCCTGGAGACAGTTGCTAAGGGAGGATGGTGCTGCTTGGAGAGTGTTTCTAAGGGCAGGATGGTGTCAGGGCGGCTCAGGGAGAAGCTCCCAGTGTTGCTGGGCTGGACTGGAGAACAGGGGTTCACGGGTGGGGCATACCAACACTCCCAGCGCCTGGAGCACAACTGTAGCTTCCTGGCTCCTTGCCACCCATTGGGGCTGTAACCTCAGAATTTGTGGAGTTTAGGAGGAGCAGGAGATTTGCAGGGCTAGGCTGTAAGAGTTGTAGAATTGAGTCCCCAGAGGTCTGTTAGCAGATGAGACTGTGGCCTTGGTTCTATAGTCCTCACAGCGACACTCTGCACTGAAGCACACTTCCCCAGTGTCTACACCTTCAGCCTTCCATGGAGGCCTCCTTGCCACACCCAGAGCAGCACCACACAAGCCCACACTCCCACAGCTGTATGCACTCAGCCCTGGCCTTCCATATCCTCGGCCTTATTCCCTCTGACCACACCCTTAAGCTTGTACTCATAGCTCCCTAACCACACCAGCCATGTACTGAAGTGCTCCGCCCACTGCCACCCCCTCCCCCCCTGCAGTCTCCTGACCACACCCACAGCCCTAGGACTAAGGGCCTGGACCATTCTCTGAGCATCCACACCTGACGTGTGTACTAATGGTCCTGTACCAAGGCCCCCCCAATAATACCCTCAGCCCTGCACTAAAGGGTCTTCCCCTTACTTCCCCATAGTCTCCACTGCTGTCCCCTAACCACACCTTCAATTCTGCACTGAAAGTCCTTCATGTAACACGGCCTGGTACTAAGGCCTCCCTGACCACACCCTCAGCCCTGCACCACAGCTGCCTCCATCTATAGTGAAAAGCCCTGGGACTTAGTACGCTTGTCCACACACCCACAGCACTTACTGAGACCCCCAACCAGAGCCTTACAGTTCACCCCTTCTCCACATACCTGCAGCCTCGGCAACTCTCCTTATCCAGTCAGCCACAGACTTGCACTTCCAGATTCCCAGGTACATGCCAAAACCCCCGTGTTGACACCCCATGAACACACCAACCTCCTCCACTGCAACCTCCCAGCCACACCCTCAGTTGTGTCCTCAGCAACCAAATTCCACCTCTGCCTAGATGACCTACCCACCTACCCCACTTCCACTACCACTGGTCTTAACACTGAAAACCCTCTCCCAGCAACCATACTCATCCATCCCTAAGGTGCAGTTTCTGGGATTAAGCGCAACAACAGCTCCTACATTGCAAAGATTCTGTGGACTAACAGTCCCTTCCAAACAGCAGTCCTCTTCCCTCTCCCTATACTGCAGTCTTCCACCAGGGACCTGGGGACCAGCACTTAGTTCACCAAGGGTAAAGTCTGGCAGAGCTTGAGTGCCACAGATGCTTGTTCCAGGATCCTAGAAGGACCCTATACTCAGGCTCACTCCTGTCTGTAGGAAGATGGATTCCTGGTAATTTCAAGCTGATCAGGTGAGGCCAAATCCCGTGCCCTAGCGCCAGGGGTCTGCAGGCCACGCTACCTCCCGCCGGGACAATTGGACTCATCAGTCAGCCCTGGGGCGGGGGGGTGGAACGCTTGGGCCCAGGGCAGGGCCGCTCAGCTGGTGCGCTCAGCTGGTCACCTCAGCTCAGAACCATCCGGGATTGGAGCCCCTACCAGGCCGCTCCCACGCCACCCCCTTCTTATCGTGCAGGATACTGATTAGGGCTGTCGGCGCTGGGGTCTCCTACCGGCTTCTACCTCGTGGCTGCTCCTGCAGCGGGCGTTCGATGGACAGAAGGACACAACAATGGACAGAGGGACTGGGCGGCTCCGCAGCTCTGCTCCCTGCCGGCTCTGGGGCGGGACTGCAGTCCGGGCGGTTCCGCCGTATTATCCCTTGTTTCTCGGTCTCCATGGAGACGGTGAGTCCCACCCCCGGGGCTGTCTCAGCGGGAGTGTGACCAAGGTCAGACTGGCTCCACCCACCCGACCCCGCCCTCCCTCGCTCTGCGAGGGCGGAGCTGCTGTGATAGACTCATCCCGCTGCTCAGGGTGCAGCTCAGTGGCCTTCGCTACCCAGCTGGGGGAAGTGTGGGGAGGGGGCAGATTTCTGTAGTTCTGGGCTTGCCCAAAGTTCAAAGGTGGTCCTCACCTCCAGGGAAGATCCCGCTTCCCAGAGCTGCAACAGAAAACCTTTTTTGGGGGGCTGGGGGGTGGAGAGGGTTGGTGTCGGTGCAGAGGAGCGGGAAGGTCCTTTTGTTTAGTAACAGTGGAGTTTAGAGCTGGCTCAAGACCACAGCTTTCCAATGAACTTGTGACATCCCAGGCCACAACTCTGGATCACTGGGGGCGGGAGGAGATAATAATAATCACGAGTGCCGGCCTCAAAATCCTGGTACACCGACCTCTATTCTGCTGACGGGAGAAGCTCCTGGACCGGCAGCCTTCATTTATTCCCACCCCATCCTGTTGTTAGCCTGGAAGTCTCTGCTCCCGCTGCTGCTTCCAGAGCCCAAAGACAGGTTTCCCGCCTCTCAAGGCCAACTATCTTCAAGAAAAATAACCTCCAGGCATCCTTCCAGTACATTTCCTAACCCAGGACCCCCTACTTGATTAGCATTTCAAGTCTTTGTGTATCTCAGTGTGACCATCTGGAGGGTCACCCACTGCCCCTAGATTGTCAATGTCCCGGCTCCAGGAGGGCCCGTGGCCCCTGTCATTAACAGAGTATGCACTAAGGCAACAAGAGCATAAAAAAGTTTATTGGAGCATCATGGCTGGTAGGACGGGTATTGCTAAGTCGTGGGGGAGGAGGCCGATCCAGCCGGCCCTAGGGATCCCTAAAGTGCACTCGGTGCAGCGGGGGTGGGGTTGTTGCATAGAGAGTCGGTGCCGCCGCTCCTCCGCCATCCTAATTCTCCGCCCAGCTACACCAGACCGGCCTCAGGGCTTCCCCGAGCCCCAGGCTTGCCGCTGCTCGGGCTTACGAAAACGGCTGACCCAAGCGCCTGCTGCTCCAGTCCGGACCCTCGGCCCCTGCCCACTCGGGCGGCCAGAGCGGCGCTGCCTAGGCGCGTCTGAGCCACTGGAATCTCGTCCATGGACTCGGCTGACGCCGAGTGGTAGGCAGCCGCAGGCCCAGAGACGTGCACAGGGCTGGCGTCCGCGGAATCCGACGACGAGCTGGAGTGACGGCCTGGGGTGCGGGGCCCTGCGGGGTTGGAGAACATGAGACTAGGAGCTGCGACTCGCTTAGGGCCCTACCTTTCTTTCATTCGAGGCTCCCCAGCAGGATTTGGTCAGGTAGGGGTGCTCACCCGGTAGCCTGGGCAAGGGAGGCTCCCGGTCCAAGATCCCAGATATGGGCACCTTATACATGCGCCGTTTCCTCTTTTTCTGCAGAGACAGGGGGAAGCCTGAGTACTCATTCCCCAGACTTCAAATCGCCAAAAGTGGAGGAGTGGATCGGGGTAGAGGCTTCTTTCCCGTCCCCTTCCAACTGGGCAGAGGCCCGACACAGTTCCCCCTACCTGGGGTTGGATCCGGGGGGGCAGAGCGAGGGTCTCTGGGGAGACGGGTGGTGGAGGCTCCACTTGGCCATGGGTGGCAAGAAACCCGGAGGGACTGAGGGGGAAGTGATAGGATAAATGCTGAATGAATGATGTTGTTCCTTCAAATCCCACCCTGATGGAGGTTCTAAAATAAGCCTCCCTTCCTAGCTGGAAAACAACATTGATCTGTCCACCTTGGGCTGGACCAAGACCTGTGCCTTGGCCTAACCCCTTTCTCCCACCTCGGATGGCCTGACATACCAAAGGGAGATGTGAGGTGGCACACACCCAGGTCGCACTTACTTGGCATTCACTGAGGCAGGCCTGACCTGACCAGGGGGCTCTGGGCGCACATGACCGAAGGTCCGCATGTAGAACTCCATCTCCTGGGGAAGGTGGGGGTGAGGGAGGCTGGCAGGCCAGGTGTGGATCCAGGGCCTTCTAGGTCCTGAGCCCACTTGATCTTGGACACAACACCCCCTCAATGAACTCTGTGAGAGGTCTGAGAACAGGTCTACAACTGTCCTCCAGGCTTCCCAGCTATGCTGGGAAAACCCTAAGGCACAGTGTGGTTTTAAAACACCTGTTTTGTACCTTACCCCATCCCCACCATTTTCCTCACTTCATTTAGCTGAACTCCATCTCCTCCAGGAAGCCTCCAGCCTAATGGGTCCAAAGCACCCAGTCTAGGGCTGTTCTGGCCAAGTGGGGTTGGAGGAAAGAGGAACTCAGAGAGGCCCTCTTCAGCTCCTGACTCCTCCCAGGGCCCCAATCTCTGAATCAATCTTTTCCCCCCCTAGTTGGGAGATTTGGCAGTTTGCACACCCAGGTATGTACCCAAAGCTGCGAGCTGCAAGCAGAGATCCAGGGCTCCCTCCAAACTGAGTCCTCAGAGTAAATGCTACAATCTCAGATGCTGGTGTGGAGTGGGGTGGGGGTAATGAGTGGTCTCCCCAACTCATACTCAGAAAGGGAAGACAGTAGGTGGTGGAAAAAACAGTGCCACAGCCCCACCTGGCACCAGGTTTATGGGCAAGTTCGGTCGTCTTTAGCTGCTGATCTTCACAGTGACCATAGGAGTGGTAGACCCAACCCCAGAAAGTGAAGGAGTCTGAGGCCAGGAGGTAGGTAGCAAGATGCCCTAGGCTTGCATCCCAGCACCCACTCTTGGCCCCTGGCTGTGCCCTAGAGGACTGCAGGTGAGGAAACCAAAGCCAGGAAAAACAACCGGGGAAGGGAGCCTAGCGGAGGGTGTGGGAGGGTGTCAGGTGGAGCCAAGATGACAAGGCCCCGCCCCCATCGGGCTGAGGGGAGGGAACCCAGACAGCTGTCGCCTGCTTGGCAGTTTCTATGGAGACTCAGGCGTCCTGACTAATGCAGAAATGACACTGTAACAGCAATACCGTCTCTAAAACAAGCCTATGTTTGGGGGCAACGGCTCCAGAATGGGGCCCCTCCCGCATTCCTGCTCAGGGTGGGGGTGGGGAGGCTGACTGTGGGGCAGCCTTTGCAGATCTGGGGAACAGAGCCCAGCTGGTCATAGGCTGGCTGCTGGACGCAGAGAATGAACCCCCAGGCAAGTCTCATGGCCAATGTCTGCTCAGGCTGGCCCTTTGGGGAGGATTTGTGGGGGTGGGGAGGGAGCAGCCTGGGCAAAGGAGACCTGGGAAAGAAGTCAAAGGCCATTCACAAAGACTAAGATATCAAGGTAATCCTTCCCCTACACATTTCCTCTTTACTAATGTGTACTTAGCACCCCTCCAAGGCTCAGGAGAGAGGGCCAAAGTCTACCCTAGTGCCCCTGGGTTCTAGAAGGATACGCCAGAGGGCAGAGCAGCAGGAGTGGGTGGCCTCAGAAGCCTGTGGGGCCAGAATGGGACAAAAGCCAGGCCGTAGCCATCTGGGGAAGTTTGAGGGGGTCCCTATTTAAACCCACCTCCCCTCATCACAGCTGTCCATACAATCCTCCCTTAAAGACCTTCAAAACCTGTCAAAACCTGCACAGTCCTGAATGGTACATGGTACCTCTCAGCCTCAGCTCTCCTCTGTACAGTGGAACAAACATATCCCTTCTCCCCTGGGGAGGGCTCCCTCAGGTCATTTGCAGATGATATTAAATATCCTTGCTACTGGCACATCTGGCTCCAAAGCCTAGGCAGGCAGTGACTACAGGGTAGGGGCTCTGAGCCTTTAAATTCGGGCAACCCAGGGCCAGCCCTTCCTCAGTGGGCACTAGCTGTGAATCCTGAGAAAGTCTCCTGCATGCCTCTCTGAGCCTCAGTCTCCTTTGTGAAGTGGTGACAAGGATGATGTTTACATGGGTTCAGTGCCCAGCACTAGGGCAGGTACACAATGGTGTGGCAGCCAGCACTCCCCCAGGCCTACCTAGGCTTTGCAGCCTGGTCTACTCTTGGCAATTAGAACACCAGAGGCGGGGTCCTCAACCTTCCCCCAGTCCGCCCACCAGCCTGTGTTTGTGTCCAGTTGCTATGAGGACTTGAGATCCAGCCCTCAGCCTTCCTAATAAGGCCTGCTGGGCCCCCTGCCTTGCTAGTCCCTGGGGGCTGCAAGGACTGGACTACCCCCACCCCCAGATGCTGACCTCAGGAAGCCACGGGGCGTGGGAATGGGGATAGGCTGGTCAGCAGCTGGGCAGGCCAGGCCCGAGCCTGGGTTGAAGGATTCCTGCAGAGACCTTAACTCTTCCCAGACACAGCTTGTTTTACCTTTCTTGGCCTCAATATTTTCATCTTCAACATAAGGTAGCATTACCTGCCTCACGGGCTGTTTCAAGATTTAAATAGGGTAATGAGTATAAGGACTCAGGATCACAGGTAGAGAACAGATGGCTCCTTCCTGGAGACCCAGTCGCTAATCCATCCCTCTCTTTCCTGCAGCCCCAAACTGCCCGCTTCCAGGCTCTCATGTTCTGTGCCCTCCAGCACATGCCTGGAGCCTGGACACGTGCATATGTGGGGTCTGGGAAACACAGGCTCCCTCTAGCTTGAGCAAGCAGGCACATGCTTAGTACAGGCCCCTGCTGCCTCTAGCATCCCCTCCCCCACATGCTATTCCAGATCTGCTTCCCTTTGCCCTGACTTGTCATTGGTTAGTAGCTGCACAGTCCACCACTCCTCCCACACCCAGGCCCCAGCTCCCACTCCCTCAGCCCTGTGGACCACTTTTATACCTGAATGGGCCGCATCTTAGGGGGACATGATTCGAGCTCCCTGTGGGGCCCCTTTGCCTCCTGTGACGGACGATGCTGCACAATGTACTCATAGGTGGTGAGCTTGTGCCACACTGAGGGGGTGAAGAGAGGATTCAGTGCAATGGAAAAGGGACTCTGGAGTTCAGAAGGTGAGGGGGCTACCCAGCCACAGACAAACCATTGTCCCCATATACACTAAGCCATGGAGTGAGTCCAGGTCACCATTAAAGAGCCAGCATGGGGGAGGGGCATAGTTTCAGGGCTCCACAGTCCAAAATGGGTACCCTCCTGCTGCATAGGAAACCCCATCCCCTGCAAAGCAAGTGTGAGTGTATATGTGGGGCAAGGGTCGGGGGCACTCACTGAGATAAATGTGGAAACACAACAGGTGGCCGAGCAAAGCTGTGGAGAGCAGGCCCAGAAGGATGAGCAGGGCAGCCAGAGCCAGGATGGCAGGAGCCTGGGTCTTCACAGGGGCAGCAGGCAGGAACACGAACCACACATCTGTGTGATTCTTCAGGACTGCAAGGTATGGGTAGACTGTGCTCAGCCAAGGCTGTGGCCAGTGACCAGAAAAGACCCAGGGTTGGGGGGGTGGGAGTGGGCCTGGAGCCCAGACTGACCTTCAAAGTGGCGGTTGGTACGCAGCCGCATGGGGTTGACAAAGAACTCCACAAAGACATAAGTGGCCACCAGCACGAGGAGCAGGACACCCAGTAAGGCAGATGCCACACTGTGCAGAAAGAGCCTAGGCCCAACCATGGGCAGCTGTCAGCACCCAGGTGCTCCAGCTGGGTAAGGGCCCAGAGCTCAGAAGGGCCAGTGATCGGGATGGGGTGCTGGGCCTCTGACCTCACAGCCCTAATTCCTCACGAAGCCAAAGGCTTAGGGCAAAGGTGAAGATAGGTGGCCACCCGAATAGCCTCCCCACCTTTCCCTGGGCCAGCAGGAGAAAGACCCCAAAGCTATTCTCAGCCATCCAGGCGGCATCCATCGATTGGGACCATCACCCTCAGACCAGCACACACACACCAGCACAGAAGTACCCCCAAGTACCACTATCCTCTCCCCAGCCCATATGCAGTTTCAAGGCCCCTAACTCACACTCAGGCACACAACCTCAGGCACCCCTATGGCCCCAGCCTAGCTCTTACCAGTAGTTCCTCTCGCCCACGCAGTTGTTGAGCCACTTGCAGTGATGGTCGAAGCCGCACACGCACTTGTTGCAGGCGCTGCAGTGCTTGGAACGAGCACTCCTGCGGTGGGGAGGGGGCACAGGGCAGTTGCCAGCTCGTCCCTCCCTTTGCTGGCCTGGCTGCGAGGGTGCGGGTCGGTGTTTGGAGCGGGTTACCCCCCAGGCGCCTATGCGGTTAGCAGAGCAAGTCTACAGGGAGCGCGCGCGCCCTCTGGTGGGCGGCACTGTGGGGCAGGGCACCTGGAGAATGCAGCGTTTCTGAACCAGTGGAGAAACAGCAAGGGGGGAACTGGGGAGGGGGGAAGGGAGGTGTACCCAGCGGTGGGAAGAGGAGTAGGTCAGCACTATACTGTCCCCCTCTGGGACCGTGCACCCGGGTGATGGTGGTGTGAAACAAAAACGGGGTTTCCCTTCCAAGCAAGGTTCTCTGCCCAGCCAGGAGACAATGCAGGTGTGGGGCAAGGGAGCAGAAGAGAGCAAAGCTGTAAGGCCCAGGGCCTGCATTGCTCTTCCTGACATATCCATTTTTTTGAGTCCCTGTTTCTCTGCCAGACTATGGGAATTTTACTGGCATTCCTCCAGAAAACTCCAGTCTGTCTGGCTTAATCCAAAGGAAGAGGAGCAAGCTGACATCCTGGTGAGTCCACTGCAGAGGGTCAGATGAGGTGAGGCCACATTAGGAATGCAAGCAGTCTCCCTGCCCCAGGGAGGGGCCAGAGTAGCCTAGAGGAGAGTGGAAGAATAAGTTTCCACCCCCTCCCCCAGGTCAGAATGGAGCCCTGGAACGGGCAGCAACTGCCAGGGCATCCACTGAGGAACAGTGTGCTGACTAGTGTCTAGTGAAGGGAAGGATGGTCTAATGCCAAAGTCCTCAGCGTCTTAAGGCCATTGGCTCTTTCACTGTCCTATGGGCAGAGCCCCTTCAACTGGCTGCCTGGGTCTTAAGATTAGAAGTGTGGAGCTGGCCTTGAACCATACTCCCATCCCTGATCCCTTACCTGAGGTTGGGAGACTGGGATGCTCTAGCCTAGGGAGACAGGCTAGACCAGCCAATGGTATGGGTTCTGTACCTTCTGACTCCTCAGTGTGACCTGGAGCAAATCACTTGGCCTCTCTGGGCCTCAGATTCCTTAATACATAAACAAGGATAATAGTATCAGCTCTGCGCCAGGCAGGCTAGGATAGCCATATGAGCAACCTCAGACCACTCAGCATTGTTTTTCTTTAACAGCCACACCTGCGGCACATGGAAGTTCCTAGACTAGAGGTTGCATCTGAAATGCAGCTGAGGTCTACGCCATAGCCATGGCAATGCTGGATCCAAGCCACATCCATGATCTAAGCTGCAGCTTGTGGCAATTTTGGATCCTTAATCTACTACCAAGCAAGGCCAGGGGTCAAACCTGTAACTTCACAGAGACAAACATTCGATCCTTAACCTGCGGAGCCACAACGAGAACTCCTGCTCAGCCTTTCTCAACACTAGGCTCCTTCTCCTCTGCGAAGTGAGAAAGATACTGCCCACACTGCAGGGTGGTTGTTCATAAGCACTTACTACATGGCAAGTACTCAAGTGTTAGCTCCCTTCCCTTCCCCTATCTGGGAATGCTTGTGAGAGAAGGGGGGCAGTTACTGGGAGAGTTAGTCATTAGAAATGTTTGTTTCAGGAGTTCCCATCATGGCGCAGCAGAAACGAATCCAACTAGGAACCATGAGGTTACGGGTTCAATCCCTGGCATTGCTTAGCGGGTTAATGATCCGGCGTTGCTGTGAGCTGTGGTGTAGGTTGCAGATGTGGCTTGGATATGGCATTGCTGTGGCTCTGGCACAGGCTGGCAGCTACAGCTCCGATTAGACCCCTAGCCTGGGAACCTCCAATGCCGCAGGGGCAGCCCTTAAAAAAAAAAAAGGAAAGGAAAGAAAATGTCTGTGGCAGTGTCAAATATTTCCTACTTTAACTTGGAAATGCTATTCCTCATCTGTTTCCAGTCACTTTATCCTCACATTCTCCTTCATCCAATCTGTCACTCCATCAAGATTCTTCACTGTGTATAGGATGAGTATAAAGCCTGGGTATGCCCTATCTTCCTTGAGCTCCTGCTGGCAGTTCCCTGGGCACACTCATTGGCTACACACACACATCCAGTCCACATGCACTCACACATCCACGTCACACAAGTTGCAGTGCAGGTCTTCAATGACGTGTGCATGTTGGCTGCGGTTGAAGATGGGCAGGGGCCCTGCATAGCTCTTGTCCCGCACGTTGGCATCTGCTGGATCGATGGAAACAGCAGTCAGGTGCACCACGAGGTGGCCAGCAAAGATGGCGCCCATGCACTGGCCCAGCAGGTTAAAGACTCACTTCACACAGCTGGCTGAGAGCCCCACCCCTGCTTCCTGTGGCCAAGGATTGCTCTCTATCTCTATGCAACTCCCCACCTGAGACTCTCTACTTGAGCCACTTCCTACCTCCAGTCCCCCAAGAGCATGCTTGTCAGACTTCTTTAGCATACCTGTGCCCCAAAGAGAAGAGCAGAGGGGCCATCTGGTAATGGAGCACACAAGTCAGCATTGCCTGCTGCTGCCAAAGAGCCCAACTAAAGGCCATGGGCACACTGCTCCAGACCTGGCATAGGCCTCAGATAGTCTCACCGTAGAATCTGATCGGGTTTCAGATTCTAAACGGTAAAATAAGACTGAAAGAGATCATCTTCTAAGGTTGAAGGATCCAAAACATGAGTTCTAAGCTTGTTTATCTTGCTTTCACAGGAGGTCAACTCTGAGAAAGAAGCAGCCATCCTTTCTCAGCAGCCAGTTCAGCTGCAAAATCATCTGCAGATGATTTGCCTCCTCAACCTAGAGTCCAGGTAATTGGAGCACTGGGGCTGAATGTCTGGGATGGCCTAACATGTTCAGGGGCTGGCCAAGGGCAGCACAGCTAATTCATGGAAGTGAAACAGTTATTCTAGGATCTCCATATGCTAGAGACAGTTATGCTTACAACTTGCTGCAAACTGAATATGTAAAAACTTACTAATT
This sequence comes from Catagonus wagneri, assembly GCA_004024745.2. Classification (NCBI taxonomy): domain Eukaryota; kingdom Metazoa; phylum Chordata; class Mammalia; order Artiodactyla; family Tayassuidae; genus Catagonus; species Catagonus wagneri. Next base: position 14,298,696 of record PVHT020000180.1, read on the forward strand.
GATTCCACCCAGGCAGCCATCCACACTCCATCAGTTCACCATCCATCCATCCTCTTGCTAGCCAAGCAGACAACATGCCTCCACCATTTTTCCTCCATCCATACCTATCCAACCTCCTTTTCTCTTTTCTTCTTCCTCCCAGCAGCCAAATTTCCCTATATATCTGCAGAAGCCAGGCTCTGCTCTAATGTGCTGCACCAGAACTGAAAGAGACAGTCTCATAGCCCACCACAATCTCTCTAGCCCTATGGCCTTGGCTGTAGGTCAAAACTTCACCTTTTGCCTCGGTTATTCCATAGTTTCCCAACTCTGCTTCTCCTGTTTAGGTCCTCTTCAGTCTGCTCTTTACTTGGTCCTTTTCAGAGCTCTGAAAAGCTTAAACCTAAACCCTTGACTGCTTAAACTGCTGCAGGGGCTCTCAATGGTTCTCAAGCTAAAGTTTACTCTTCAGCTCAGTGCCAAGGCACTTTTGTTCTGGCTCCTCTCAAACCGTCTGATATCACCAAACCACTACTCCTCACCATTCCAGCCTCTCTTCAGACACACTAAATGTGGGCAAACATTTAGTTTCCTGCATGCTTCAACCTTTTCCCACCCCCACCAGCATGGTTCATTCATTCAACTATTTACTGAGGTCTTTCTCTATGCCAGGTACTGACAGATATGGCAAGAGCAAGTTGGTCCCTAACTCAGAAGAGCCTACAGTCTGGTGGGGACATGAATGTTAATCAAATAGTGGTTGATTGCAATGTAGAAAGTTCATAGGACTACATGAGTTTGTGACTGGGTGACCTCATCTAGTCTGAAGGGATCCAGAAAGCTTCCCTGAAGAAGTATTGTCTCAGCTGAGACTTCGAGAATAACAGATAACCGGAACCTGGCAGATAATTTAAAGACAAAAGGTGGCCCGGGTGGGTACTGCAAGCAAGGAGAGTCCCAGCTAGAGAGGTGGCTAATGTGTGGTTCCAGGTCAGCTCATTGCTGCCATGCAGGAAAATGGGCCTATGTCACCAAGTTGTGGCTTTTCAAAAGGAATCAGAAATCTGGATTTGTGTGAACTTGTATCTGAATATATGCCGCATGTCATCTTTAAAATGTTGACAAGGGGAGTTCCCGTCATGGCGCAGTGGTTAAAGAATTCGACTAGGAACCATGAGGTTGCAGGTTTGATCCCTGCCCTTGCTCAGTGGGTTAAGGATCCGGCGTTGCCGTGAGCTGTGGTATAGGTCGCAGAAGTGGCTCGGATCCTGTGTTGCTGTGGCTGCGGCATAGGCCAGTGGCTACAGCTCCGATTGGACCCCTAGCCTGGGAACCATCACATGCCGCGAGTGTGGCCCTAAAATGACAAAAAGGCAAAAAAATAAAATGTTGACAAGGAAATAATTTTTTAAATGTACCTGCCAAAGGACCACCTAGAGTATATCCATTTGTGTGTTAATTATCCCCCAGTTTAAAAAAATCTGTAGGCCAAACTGGCCCATGGTCTACTAATTCTTGATTTCTGACTTAGCTGGGTATTGCGGTGAAAAGAGAAGCTAGGGGCTTCTAGGCAGAGACCAGTGTTGTCACAACAGAAAACAAAAGAGGAAATAATGTAAGAAGATGCTAGGGAGATGGGCAGAGTCCAGAATAGGGAGAGGCTTGAGGATCTTGAAATTTAAGGCGGTAAGAAACTATTAGAGGATGTTAAGCTGGGGAGTAACTTTATTATATTTGTTTTTTGAAAAGGCATTCTGATAGCAGGGATGTAGATGGACTGGCCAGAGTGAGAACACGTGTGGGAAAACCTGTTTGGAAATAAAACGGTCATCTAGGTAAGACAGGCAGGGCAGTGGGGAGAAAAAAAAAAAAGGGCAAATATAATAACTCTTTATTTGAGTGCACCTATAGTATGTGGAAGTTCTTGAGTCACGGATAAAACCCGAGCCACAGTTGTGGCCTGCACCACAGATGCAGCAATGTTGGATCCCTAACCAGCTGCGCCACGTGGCAACTTCCTATGATAACTTTTTAAAGGTAAAATCAACAGGATTTGGTAACTGACTGTATATAGGTGATGAAGAAAAGAGGTGGAATTAAGAGTACCTAGAGAGGCCAGGAGAAGGAAAGGAGAGGAGCTAAGAGCAAAAGGTGTGCATCTGGGCCCATGGTGATGTTGGTCTGAATGGCCCTCCTCCTACACTTGGTCTGCTGTATGAACCCCTACCCTATACCTCCCACATGAGGATTTCCAATCTACAAGGCTCCCCTCCAATTAGAAGCTGAGCACCCAGAGCTGGGGCTCTGTTTTCTCATCTTTGCAACCCTAGGGCCCAGATCAGTTCTAGGCATAAGGTGGGTTTTTGGCACACACCATTACCCTACTTCATTCCTCAAGGGACCCTGAAGGAGCCTGTAGAAGGAAGGTGGAGAACAGAGAACCATTCCAGCCTGGAAATGGGAGTACCAAACCTGGTAGTTCTGTGAGCCTCCAGCATTGCCCAAAGCAATGAATATGGAAAGGACAGAACCCTCAAGCCATTTCACTGCCTTTGAGGCAGGCTGCCTGAGAAGACATCTAGTCTTATTGGGTACCAGCTGTGTGACCTCGGGAAGTCATTTAATTTTTCTGAGCCCCAATTTCTTTTAGTAAAGTGGGGAGAACACCTGCCTTACAGATTATGAGGACTGAATGAGATCATCCATGTACAGAGATTGGCAAAATGCCTGGCACATGTAAGTGCTCAACAAATGTTAGTCTTGTTTAGTGTTATTTGTTCTGATTCTACTCACGCCAGACCATGTAGTATTAGTTCCAGGTACCCTGATGATAGAAATCCAGGTAGTCCTGAACAAGTAGGGTACCCATTCTAGATCATGGGAGGAATGTTCCATGAAGCAGTCTACTTAACAGCACTAACTAAGCCCTGTTGGTCACCTCAGAGAAAATCTAGTTTTCATACAGAGTTGATGACTAAGCCCTGGGCCCTAGTGAACCAGGAAGCCCCTCAGCGACACTGCTGGCATCTGAGACCAACAACCTTCTCTAGAATCTTTCTATACCCACCTACCTTTGTCACACACCAGCCCAGGGCTCTATGGTTTCCCAAAAGAGCATGCTCACATTCCTGGCTCATACATTCTGGTGCTCACACACACATCCTTGTGTGCTCCTTGTCCCCTGCCTGGAAAGCAGGCAGCACTCTTCCTGTCAGATAGAGGAGGAGGATGAGACATGAAGAGCTGGCAGAAGCTGCTCAGCCTTCTGCAGCCCTGAAAGGGCCAAGCAGACTCTATGTCTGAGACTTTCAGATTCTTCCCTGCTAACTCCTTTAGCTCACCATAGGCCACCTCCCACCAGAGGCCCAAAGAATCATCACTATGAAGCATATATGCCAGGGCACACTCTCATGGGCACCCTCTGGACTAGGGCACATGGCCATATGCTGCACCTTAATCTCCTAGCCTTACAGCCACATCCTCTTCTCCTGGGGGTTATGGCCAGGGCTGGGGCAGTCACATTACTAAGCTCAGGCAAATACATGTTTGCCACTGCTCCCAGGAGCCTCCAGGGTACTGTTATCCCTTCTCTTGGCAATTCAGCCTTACCGTAAAAGGATCTGATTTATGCAATCAATGAGCTCCTAAACAGTCCTGGGTAGAGTGTAATAATCTCTGTAAATAAAACCACATCTTAAATGTACTAGGGGAACTTACCATATAAAATAATTTTACCAAGAGTCTTTCCAAAAAGTGAAAAATTATTTCATAAATGGAATGATTACTCTCTTTTATCCCTTATCAAGCTCTGGACACAATTAACTTGAAGACAGCTTTAAGGTTCTCTTCTGAAATTGCTCTTTTGGTACCTCAGCTGATTCAGTTCCCATCTGTGTGGGGCTTTCTTTCTTTCTTTCTTTTTTTGCCACAAAAGTTTCCAGGCCTGGGATTGAACCCAAGCTACAGTAGTGACAATGCCAAGTCCTTAACTACTAGGCCATCAAGGAACTCCTGTGTGGGGCTCTAAATGCTTCAAGGTTCATTAGGTCTTTTCCTTCACCCAGTCAGGCAGAGAGGCCAGATCAAGGAGAAGCCACGAAGCAGACAGCTTGTCCCCCTGGGCAGAGACAGGGCCCATCTCCACTCTCTGAGGCTCTAGAGCCTACCTTCAAGCCACTCCCAAGTCCCTGCATCCATTGCCCCCACACTTCCATGTACCAATCCCACATTTTCCCAAGGATACAGCATAGCCAGCAGGCACCCAATGGTGAGGCAGAAGGGGAACAAGGACCCCAAAGCCAATCACAGCAAAGAAGAGGTACAGCAGCCAGGCCACAATCTGGAGTGGGTGAGGGGGCCAGCTCCACCCATTTCGGCGGGACCGTTGGCCCTGCAGCTCCGGGGAGGGTCCACTGGCCTGTGCAGGAGCTGTCCACACACTCTTCTCAGGGGCTGTCTTGTTAGAGGGCTTGTTGCAGATGTTCATCTCCAGAGGGAGAAAGAATAGAGAGACCATTAGCCTGAGGAGGCCGGAGCTGGAGCCCAGAGCCCCACGTCTGCAGCCAGGTCTCAGCAGAGGGAGAGCAGGCTGGGATGTGAAGCCGTCTCCCAGCTACTCCACAGGAGAATCCAGGGCCCTGGCATGAGGACCCTGCCAGTGGGGGAGGGTGGCAGGAGAGTGCTGGTCTTAAAGCTCCTGAGGGAGCTCTGGCCCCAGCCCTAGATAAGACAAGGTAGAAGGGTTCAGGGTTTATTCAGGACATAGCATGACTGCCTGTTACTCAAAATGCTGTCTGGAATTCCTGTCGTGACTCAGCAGAAACGAATCTGACTAGTATCCATGAGGACGCAGGTTTGATCCCTGGCCTTGCTCGGTGGATTAAGAATCCAGCGTTGTCATAAGCTGTGGTATAGGTTACAGATGTGGCTCAGATCTCGCATTGCTGTGGCTGTGGCATAAGCCGGTGGCTACAGCTCCAATTCAGCCCATAGCCTGGGAACCTCCATATGCTGTGGGTGTGGCCCTACAAAGACAAATAAATAAAATAAATAAATAAATAAATAAGAAACAAAATGCTCTGTCTCCACAGCCATCAAAGTTAAATCCAGTAAGACATGCTCTCATCTGGTAACAATATCAGGCTGGGGCCAGAGTGATGAGAACATATGCTGATTTTGTTAGGATTAGTCACCTCTGTCCTGAGGCCCAAATGCAAGTGTCAGAGAGGGCCCCCCCTTCCCTTTGCTAAGGGAAACAGAGAGTGGGAGTACTCAGAAGAAGGATCTATCTTCTGTCTCTCTGCATAATCCCTTTAAGGACTGGGGGAACCTGAATCATCTCCTCTGTGCCTCAGATGAGCTGCCTGGGATTCTTGGCTTGAAAGAGGCCAGCACACAAGAGAGAGGGGAGAATTCCTCATTTGTTCCCTCCAGCAACATAAATGACCATGTTTTTAAGTAAATCTGAGCCTGGTGCAGTGAGAAGAGAAAGGTGAGCTTTTTGACTCACTTGAAGGAGCTCAGGGAAAGACAGGCTTTGGTCAGAGACAAACCACCAGATGGCAGCACTCTTCCACCCCATCCCACCATTCCTTTTAGTCCAAGAACTGACCTGGTTAGTCATAGATGCAGGGCAGGCAAGGTAGGCCTGTCATTATGAGCCTAACCTTATGAGCCTATCTTCTGGGCCTGAGGTGAGACAATAGCCTGTGCAGGCAGTTCCCTGCTTGGGTAGACAGGCCAACTCAGAGCTCTTGGAGGGAAGGTCAGGAGCTGGAGGCAAAACCCTGACAGCTGGACTATTCTTCCAGGAGCCCATGCCTGTGGGCCAAGAAGTCTGATGAAGCCAAAGAGTATGGGACCCCTCTGCCCTCTCATCACATCTGCCTGGAATGTCTTCCTCACTTCTCAACCCAACAAAATGTGACTTGACCTTCAGAGCCCACTGCAAGCATCACCTCATCCAGGAAACTTTCCCTGATGCCCCAAGTGAGTCAGGGGGCCCCTTGCACTGTCTTTATTGGGCAAGTCACTTTGCCATTTGAAACACTTTGCCATCTCCATGTCTGACCTCCTGTTAGGCCAGCTCCCCCTAAGCGTAGCAAAGGTACTATGGATTTATTCACCTCTATTCCCCGCTACCCAAGTACCCAGAACATACCTTGTATACAGTAGGTGCTCAGTAAATGTTTGCTGACTTGAAAACATCTGAAATTAAGGGAAAGATAGGCACAGTAAATGGTGTGGAAACTTGACCTACTCAAAGCAATCTGGCCTTTTCTGCCCTGCCTTCAATCTGCACAGCCACCAGGCAACCATATCCCCAGCACCCAGCTCCCCGGATAGACATTCAGACTCAGACACTCTGCCCTTCATCCCATCCGAGTTCCAGAGCTTCCTGAAACCAAACCTGGAGTATCTGAGTAGGCTCATCTCAAAACTAAATGGAGTGACCCTACTTTTCCCCATGGATTCAACTGGAATCCTTTGGTCATTTGCTTTGTCTTTAGTAAAAAGGAATAAAAGGTGAAAAAGAGCCCAGCTTTGGAGGGTCTAGATTCAAGTCCTGGTTCTGCACTTACTAGCTAAGTGGCCTGAGTTTCTTCATCTGAAAAACAGAGGTAGGGATGCCTACCTAGGGCTGTGTACAAATCAGCAACACTGTCGATAAAGCCTTGACATATAAATGCTCCTTAAATGGAAGACATTATGATTACACTTAAAATAGCCCTTTGGGTGTCCTCATCTCTCCAGATTGAAGATGGGTAGTTTGGCAGTCTTGCAAGGGCCAATCATTTAGTTGACAGAACACAGAGTATATGAGTTTAGGGTCAGAGAGCAAGATCCAGAGAGAGACAGAGACAGAGACAGAGACAGAGGTGAGCCCTGGGAAGCTGCAGGGTCAAATCCCAGGTTGAAACCAAGTCCCCCTAAAACTGAATTCCTTTACTGAGATTATAATTAATCTGTCTATCCAAAACTTTATTCCCTTTCTAGTCCCCTCTGACCTCAATCCTTGCTAACTGAACATTAAACAACCCGAGTCATATGACTAAAAGTGCTGTTGTCGATAACACAGTTAATGTACTAAAATTGCTGTTGCTGATAACATCATTAATGTACTAAAATTGCTACTACTGATGTCATCGTTAAGGTACAAACTCAGGTTAGTTCTCCAGGGCAAGATAAGCTGACAGATCTCCATTCCATGACCCATCTGGTCAGAGGCATTCTGACTCCTCAACCGACAATTAAGAAATGTCACAAAAATATCACAAGATGATGATTAATTCAAGCCTCTTTGGTCTCAGCTTAAAGAAAAAGAAAAAAAAAAGCAATAATCCTAACTCAAAGACCAAGTTAGAATTGACCTGAGGCTTATCTCCCACTCTCTTGCCCGGCACCCTGTGATAAATGCTCTACTTTCCTTCACCACAGCTCAGTCAATAGATTGGCTTTGCTGTGCACTGGGCAAGAAGACCCGACTTCAGTTCATTAACAAGGTGATCCTAGGAGGCCAGGTGAGTAAGCTTAAGCACTGTTACAAGAGCTACAGGGAGGAGTTTCCATCATGGCGCAGCAGTTAATCCGACCAGGAACCATGAGGTTGCGGGTTCGATCCCTGGCCTTGCTGAGTGGCTTAATGATTCGGCGTTGCCATGAGCTGTGGTGTAGGTCGCAGATGTGTCTTGGATCTGGCGTCGCTGTGGCTGTGGTGTAGGTTGGCAGCTGTAGCTCCAATTCGACCCCTACCCTGGAAACCTCTGTATGCCACGCGTGTGGCCCTAAAAAGCAAAGGGAAAAAAAAAGGGAATCACAGAAAGTTTAAAGCAGTGGATTGACATAAAGGTGATGGGTGCTTCAGAAAGCTTTCTGGTCACAGTGGGCAGGGAAGGCATGGGGGAAAGAAAGGCAGCATGACACCACAGCAGGCTGGCCGCGTGAGGGCAGCAGCCCAGTGCTTTGGGAGGAGTTAGTTAGGAGGTGGGAGTCAAGCCTACAAGCTCCCCACTGCCCACCCAATGTCCCCGCTGAATCTTTGGTGGGCTTAGAGGTACGTGGACCTTGATAAAAGATTATTCAAGTACCATCTGCTGCCACAGAACAAACCACAAAATTAAGCTGGCAGAGATAGAGGGACGATAAGAGCAGAGGCCCCATGGAGGAGTTCTTGGTGCAGCAGAAATTAATCCGACAAGGAACCATGAGGTTGCGGGTTCAGTCCCTGCCCTTGCTCAGTGGGTTAAGGATCCAGCATTGCTGTGACTATGGTGTGGGTCTCTGACGAGGCTTGGATCCTGCATTGCTGTGGCTGTGGTGTAGGCCAGCAGCTGTAGCTCTGATTGGATCCCTAGCCTGGGAAGCTCCATATGCCATGGGTACGGACCTAAAAAGCAAAAAATAAAAAAAGGCCCCATGGAGTGTTTTGGCCAAAGGTAGCTGTTGCCCTGATAAGTTAAGGGCCCACCTGGCTTCTGAGGCAGGCTGGAAGGGGCTGTACAGGTCCCTCCCTGTCCCAACAAGGTGAAGGGCATTGCTAGGATGACAATAATCTATGTTAGCATTAATTTACTAAAAGCGTAAAATAGCATTTCAAAATAAGGTTAGGCTACCTTATTTCATACGCCTAATTTAAATAAGGAAAATCTTACCATTTCAAGTTCTTGTTATGAAATGCAGAACGGTTACCTGACTGATCCACTCTGTCTTGCCCACCTCTGCTCCCCCCCAAAAAAATATTTAGAATGTTGTCCTGAGATTCACGAATGGCACTGTCAAAAGAACCAGACTGAAGTAAAAAGTACCAGCCCTGGAGAGGCTGTAGGCATCCCCGCATTCCTGCAAAATGGCTGAGGATTTCAGGGAAGAATCTACTTAATTACTAAAGAGGGTTTGCTGGCGGAGGCCACAGAACTGGGAGGGTAGAGTGATGGGATCAGGAGAAAGGTGACAGGGCTGATGTGGGGGCTTGAAGGGCCTAGAAATCTGAGCTACCACTGGGGAGAAACTGGCTGGAGCCAGGAAAGAGGGCTAGGCTCAGAGACAGAGCCTGGTTCTGGTGCCTGCATCGTGGCTCACAGATTGAGGAACCCAGGAGGGAAATTTCACAAAGCCACCTCTTTGGATCTCGCCTTTATTTATTTTTCAAAAAAGTTAGTTGGAAGGCAATTTGGCATTGTCTACCAAACTTGAGAACACATATACCCTTGGGCCCAGACATTCCATTTCTAGTTATTTATCTTATACATATGCTTATAAAGTACATGAAGATTCACTGCAGTCTTGTTTGTAATAATAAAGGACAAAAAACAATATAAAATATATGGCACATCCACACAGTGGAATGTGTATATACCAGCAAAAACAATGAGGAATGAAATGGTTTTTGATACACAGAAGGAAGAAAGAAGCAGAAAAGATATGGGATGGTTGCAGAGTGTGCTACAAGTGAATGAAAACTAAGGGGGATGGATAGACATCTGTGTTACTATATGCACAGATTCTCTCTAAAAAGAAATGCAAGAAGGCAAACAGGGGCTACCTTTGAGAAGGAGATCTAGTAGCTGAGGGTAAAAGAGAGTTGCTTTTACCATATATTCCTTGGTGCTATTTGGATTTTTTTTTTTTTTACCATGTGCATGTACTACTTTTAGAAAAAAAATACATCAAATAAATAATTGAGGGGAGTTCCTGCTGTAGCGAGATAAGATTGGCAGTGTCTTGCAAGCACTGAGACGATCCCCCACCCAGCACGGTGGGTTAAGAATCCAGCATTGCCACAGCTTTGGCTTAGGTCACAACTACGGCTCGGATCTGATCCCTGGCCCAGGAACTCCATATGCTGAAAGGCAGCCAAAAAAAAAAAAAAAGGTTGAAGGATGTCATCTCTTACCCTCCTGGCCCCAGTGGGCTACCATGTAGATCAAATGTGCTCCTGTGGTTTAGGGTCTGGTAATGTGCTAGATAAACAAGGAAATCCTGACCAACAAGCATGCAACAAAAGAGCACTCAGTTTTTAGTCCAGTGCTTTCTCACTCTCTAAAGCAGTTCTGAGTTGTTCAGCTGAAACTGTCCCTATGAGCTGTTGGAGGTTTTGTCAAAGCTGGAATCAGACAACCAGGCAGCAAAACAGAGGAGTAGCTGACCGGGACCTTCTTCCAGTTCTCTGCTGAAGGCCAGCTGAGCTCCCCATAACTTCAGAACCCAAAGGGAAAGTGCATGCCACAGGAAAGTTTTGTTCCCAACCACGTTTTCTTTTTGCTAGAGGATTTATGGTTGACATGTGAATGATTTTCAATGGATATGTCAAAACAAGCTTTCCATTTCTTCGTCAGAATCTGCATTTTCACTAAGACTTAACAGATGCCCAATTAACCACCTAAAGGGGGGCTGGAAAGAAAATGCTGCATGGTGCACACTGTTTTACAGTACAAAACATAATTTATAAAAGAACTTTTAAGGGGCAAGTACTTTATTAGAATTCTACACAGGTGCCAAAGAAGACTCTGGCCTTAAAAATTTTGGGAAGTGGCTACAGTTTGACTAAGAGATGCACACCACAACTCTCAGAAAATAAACTGGAACTTCAGGCTATTCTCATAGACTTCTCCAGTCATTGGTCTCAAGATGTGCTGGGCTTCTCACGTCAACAACATGCAGAAAAAGCTTGAAACCTCAATCATTCCTGAGTTGACATGATCTGCAAACATTTTCTGTGTCATCTCCTGAAGCAACCACTGCAAACTGTTTGCAATTCAAGTTAAGCCAAGGAAAAAGGACAAGAATGAGGGAACAACATGGAGCTGAAAGAAGGCCAAGGGCAGAGGCAAAGGTTGTTGATTGCAACCAGGAAATCAACTCCCTTGATCCTAAGAGCAAGCCTTGAGGAACACCCACCAAGAAACAGTCATTAAGAACAAAGTTGTGACACAACAGAGTAAGAAAAACAAAAGAAAAAAACTGGCTAATTAAGTACCACTGTTGCTTTTATTGCATCTCATGGTGATTATCTGTTTACAAATCCATCCCCCACAGTGAACCACCAGTTCCACAAAAACAGGGACCATCCCTCAACCATCTCTAAATCCAGCTCTCCTTCAAGAAGGAGAAGTTAAGCCACTTCTACCATCTCTGCTACCATCACCTTAATCCAAGCCCCAAGCATAGCTCCCCTATGGTATTTCAATGATGACAATAACCATCTCTAGCATTTAGAGGGCACTTATTCTCTTCCAGTCACTGCTAAAAGTGCTCTGATGAAATTCACTTATTAAACCCTCACAACTCTCTGAGGTAGGTCCAATCATTTCAAATTGTTCTCACAGGACTCTAATCATTGGTCTCAGATGTGGTTGGCCACTCACTTTCTCTCTTATACAGTACAATATGCCCATTTCACTGATGAGGACACTGAGGCTCAGAAAGATTAAGTTATTTCTAGGAGGCACTGCTAGGCTGGCAGAACTAGGATGGCCCTCAACTGACTTCCTGTTGTGCCCTGTCACAACCACACTGCCCAGAGCAGCCAGAGTGAGGTGAACTTTTCAAAACTTGAAACTCATCAAAACCCCTCAGTGGTTTCCTTTTCATTTTTCAGGATAAAGTTGAAACCCCCACCACATCCTGCAAAGCTCCCCTCACCCTTTCTGTTCCTCTGTACTTGCTGCCTCCAGATCTTTGCATGTGCTTTTGCCTCTTCCAGAAACATCCTTAACCCTGATCATAATGCTGGCTCCTTTTCAACCTTCAGGTCTTGGCTGAAAAGTCACATGATACAGCAGACCTTTCCTAACCATCTCCCGCCATTTCATCACCAGAGCATTTAACCCGACCTGAACTCACTTTAGTCGTGTATCCGGCGCCTGCCTTCCCCAGCACCCCCCCCCCCCCCCCCCCGCATACCCGGCCCCGCCCCTTCTGAACATTGTGGGTTGCGGAGAGAGGCGCGTCCTTTTGGAGCCCTCTGTGGCCCCGAGCCTGGCAAAGCGCCTGGCACACAACAGATGCGCAACGCAGATCTGTGAACCTGATGAATGCTAGAAGGAAGCCCCGCGATCTGCCCAGTACCTGGAGCCCAGGCCGCCGGCTCCACGCACAGAGTTCAGCCACGCAGCGAAAGCTCTGCCCCGCTGGCTCAGCCAGGCTTCCAGGTGAGAACTGGGGCGTGGGCTCCTCACTCGCGTCGAGGCAGCTGACCCAGACGGTCCTGCCAAGGTCAGTCGGCGGTTCAGTCCCGCGCCTGGACGTACACTCACCCCAGAGCGGCCGCGCTTCAGACTCTTGAGGTGGAGAAGGTCCGCGGGACTGGGCGACGGTGCGCCCTGGATCGGGGTCCCATCCGGCGGAGTTTGGCCCCTCAAGTTTTCTGACTCGGGCTCTAGCGGGCAGACTGTACCGCCTGGCCAGGCCGACGCTGGCTGGGCCTCGTCCGGCGCTGGGCCCGTTCCCCTGGCAACGACGCGGGCTACGGCGCCCCACAGCGGCCAAAGCGCGTTGCGTCACGTCGCGCAGGCATCCCAGCTCCGGGGCGGGGCTCACCGGAGACCACCTGGTGCCTCAGCCTGCCCGTTTTCTATTCCTTTCCAACATTTCTCCTCAAAAACCAACTTTCCCTTACCCCAGTCTACATCTTGTCTTCTTGAAATCCTGACGTGTTCCAGAGGCGTCCTCCTCCAGTTTCTTCTCTGAGCTCCACCACTCTCAGGGAGACCCTCAGTCGACCGGCACACTTTAATGAAGGCATGTGCTGGGCACTGGACATACCATGAAAGACACCCTAATGGGAGAAAATATTTGCAAATGATTCAACTGACAAGGGATTAATCTCCAAAATTTACAGACAGCTCCTACAGCTCAATACCAAAGAAACAAACAACCCCATCCAAAAATGGGCAGAGGATCTAGGTAGACAGTTCTCCAGAGAAGACATGCAGATGGCAAATAAACACATGAAAAGATGTTCAACATCACTCCTCATTAGAGAAATGCAAATCAAAACCACTATGAGGTACCACCTTACACCAGCCAGAATGGCCATCATCAAAAAGACTACAAACAATAAGTGCTGGAAAGGGTGTGGAGAAAAAGGAACCCTATTACACTGTT
>PVHT020000180.1:14319274-14437464 GCA_004024745.2 Catagonus wagneri
AAAGAAGTTCTGCTCGGTATTTAGAATATTCCTTCAGCTTCCTTGGTGAGAAGACTCTGGCAGCTTTCCCACTGTTGACTCTAACCACTGTAGCTTGGAACACGATGTCACCCCTCCGGAACTCTCTCAGACCTAGATAAAAGTTATTCTGTGTCTCCAGTTGGGGACAAGGTGTTTGGAAACAGCACCTTATGCAACAGAGCTGATGCAGGGCCGTCATTCAGAGGCAAATGAAATAAAAATCATGGAGTGTGGAAAATGTAACCACAGTGTCCTAGGAACCAAAGATTTTAAAGCTTCGCTGACAGTAATTCAATTTTTATTTTATGTTTCTTGGAAAACTAAAGGCTTATATTTATCACGTGTGTTACCTAAGATGCAGAAAATGAGAAGGAAAAAAAAGAGGATCCTCTGCTGGTAAGGATTTACAGGGGAACCCAGTTAAAGCTGTGCTCTTTGCAACTGACTTCCACTTGGCCCATCCGTGCTCCCTGGGGAAGGGTATTTCTCTTCAGCACGAAATCTTTTTGCTTGCTTGTTCCTATGAGGAGTGGTATCTACATGCACAGTTGTTGGCTATTCTTTTATCAGAAATGTGCAGGGCTGAGGCACCTGAATTTTTCCTCAAATACTTTAAAGCAAATTATGTGCCTGAACCTCTCATGCCTGCTCCCACAGGAATTTCTTTTGAGAAATTTCATATCTCAAAAAAAGGTTATGTAACCTGGCACAATTATCTAAAAAGCCTTGGAATCCGAAAGAACAGAGTTCTGAGCTAGGAATGAAGGTCGGATTTGGGAAAGAAGTGTCCTCCCCTGCCTGGGGACTGGGTCATCCTTCAGTATGGCAATGTTCAATTCAACTTCCAAAGAAAAATGTGAAGCCCCTGGCACTGTGACCAGTGAGTGCACTTGCTTATCTCTCTGAACAAGGAATCTCTTGATGAGGTGCTTGAGAGGCATTACATAGCCTTAGACCTGGCTGGCGGTTAAAAATATTTCTATAACCATCTTGAGCAACTGGTCTTCCCAGGATGAAAGCAAGAATGGCTTGGGCCCCTTACAGGGGATAACCCTCTCCACTGACTCCAAGATCAACCCATCCTGAGAGTTGGGGTCTCGTGCCAGTGGTTAGTGCTGCAAAAAGTGTGCTGAATCCGTATTTCACCAAGCGTTTGGTCCAGGTGATTCTGACTCAAGCCCGGCTCAATCCCCTACTGAAGAGAGAGAGAAGGAGAGCAAGGACACACACTTTAGGTGCATAATATCAGGGCTCCACCAGGAAATGACCCCGCCGTGTACCCAAAAGCCCTTGGGCCAAGAAGCTTCTCTTTCTCCTCTTTGTGTTTTCACTTTTAGAAAGCCCAGCTCCGTTGCTATTTGCATACCAGCGGTGAGGGACCTCCAAGGAGTTTAGACAGCACTCATAGGTGGTTGGCTTTTCAAGGAATTCACTGGAGAAAATTGTAGGCAAGGCGGTGAACAAAACCCCCCTCCATCTGGTTTCAGTTTATTTAAAAAAACAACACACACAGGCCTCCCCACCAGCAATCAGAAAACAGCCACAGCTACCCCCAGGGGGGTATTAGCCATGAGGGGTGGAGCTGAATTATGTATATGCAAATAAATTAAACCAGTCAGCCAACAGCAATGAATTTTTGTAGCTTTTGCAGTTGTTCTGCCAAGAAAAGGCCTGAATCAGGGTGATAGAAGCTGTAAGAAAGCAAATTTTGGAATTAGTCTTTAAGCAACTTGCCTTAATTCTACCATTGGGAGACATGTTTCTAATCCAGAAGCAAATTTTAAAAGATTGATAGGCTTTCTCCTGGTTATTGACCACCAAATAATGGCAACCTTCTAGGCTGAAGGCCAGAGGGCAGTGCTGCCTGCTGGTTAGGAGTGGAATGTCTGATTGGCTGTATGCCCAAGGGCATGTCACTTACCCTCTCTGACTCTGCTTTCTTGTGTATAGAATTGTAGTGACTGCTTCATAAGGATGGTGTGAGGATAATAAATAAAATTAAGTATGAGCAAGTCAAATGCAAGGACTGGCATATAGCAAGCACACCATAAATGTGACAAAGGATTATAACTCAAAGTGGAACTACAGGACTCAAGAGGTTCAATTTCACCTGGAGTCAGCCAAGCTCTCCCAGCAAGTGTTCTCAGCTGAGGCTTGCCCAGAAAACCCTTCAGAGAAAATTCTCTTAGTGTTTCCCAAATTTGAGGGCCCTAATCCCCAAATATCTGCCTTAAATCCTGGAGGCAAAAGAAAAGAACTTTCAGAGTTCCCATCGTGGCGCAGTGGAAACAAATCCGACTAGGAACCATGAAGTTGCGGGTTTGATCCCTGACCTCGATCAGTGGGTTAAAGATCCAGCATTGCTGTGAGCTGTGATATAGATCACAGACACAGCTTGGATCCCAAATTGCTGTGGCTGTGGTGTAGGCTGGCAGCTGTAGCTCCTAGCCTGGGAACCTCCATGTGCTACATGTTGGAACCTAAAAAGCCAAAAAGAAAAAAAAAAAAGGAAAGAAAAGAACTTCCGAGGAGGGTGCCGGACACAGTATGAAAATGCAAGTGATACTCCTGCCTTCCTGCATCTCCGCACGTCTTCTCCCCGGGAACCGAAGGGCCTGACTTCCAGGGACTTTCAGGTGCACAGCCTAGAGGACAGAGATGGAGGATTCCATGACTGGTGAGTCGGCAATCTCCCAGGCTCTTGTGCCACACAAGTGATATGCTGGGGACCTCAGGCACCCAGCTGTCTCTGAGCTCCACCCTTGCATGTCCATGAGCACTTCAGGCTCATTTTGTCCAAAGGAGACCTCTGCTTTGCTTCCTTGTATGGATGCACCAGTAGGACTTCCAACCTCCCCTCTTCCCCTGTCTCCAAATCTACTTGCTGGCCAACCAGGAAAGAGGTCTTATTTGCTCAAGACAATTCCCAGCTCTCCTTTGTCCTCAGAATGAAGTACGAGAGGACACATGTGGCAAACGTAGTCCTGTTTTAACACAGTTCTCAAGAGCCCAGACTTCGGCTCCAGTACACTCGAGTTTGAATCTTGGGGCTGGTCCAAGTGAACTCAAGTTTGAGACCTGGAACAATTTTATTAGCCTGCGGAAACCTGTTTCCTAGAATGTAAAATAGTATTGATGATACTTCCTACAAAGGGCTATCATGAGGCCTCTTCACCCAAGCTGGGGTTTGCGACAGAACAAGAGGTTTGGAAGCCAGTGCATGGAATAGAGATTGAGGATGAGGTAGGGAGGGAGTAGCTACCAGAACCAGGGGAAATGATGAGAACAGCGATGGACGTGCTGAGTGTAAGGGGCCCATACGTGTCCAGCGGAGGCATCCAGGGGCAGCTGGACATGTGGCCTAGAGCTAAGAGCAAGGCCTTGGCTGGAAAGGAGCGTGGAGTCGCCAGCGTGTGAGTAGGAAGATGAGCTCATGGTAGGGGAGGGACTGGATATGAGGCCTCCACAGCCAGAGGTTCACCCACAAGGAAGAGAAGCTCCTAAAGGAGGTGAGAGGGAGAGCCAGAGGGGTAGGAGGAAGCCCAGCAGCAGCAGCTTCACAGGCGCCACAGGGAGAAAGGGCCTGGGTACTGAGGCGTGGCCAGCAGGCCAGAGACTTCAAGGAAGCCAAGTTAACTGAAAGCAGAGATGTGTCCATGGTATCTGGGGACTAGAATGTCATTCACTGTTCACCTTTGGCTTGGTTGGGAGAGGGAGCTGACGCAGAGCTAGAGTGAGGAAGAGGAGACTGGGGATGGTGACTAGATTGTTTTGAGAAATGCAGCTGAAGGAGAGAGCATGAGAACAATGCTTGAGGAAAGGGATATAGAATCGAGGTGAAAAAAGTTGAATTAAAAAAAAAAAAGGAGTTCCTGTCGTGGCGCAGTGGTTAACGAATCCGACTAGGAACCATGAGTTGCGGGTTCGATCCCTGGCCTTGCTCAATGGGTTAAGGATCCGGCGTTGCCATGAGCTGTGGTGTAGGTTGCAGACGTGGCTTGGATCCCACGTTGCTGTGGCTGTGGCGAAGGCCCGCGGCTACAGCTCCTGTTAGACCCCTAGCCTGGGAACCTCCATATGCCTAGATAAAGGCAAAAAGACAAAGACAAAAAAAGGTTGGATTTTTTTTTTTTTTTGGCCATGCCCATGGCATGCAGAAGTTCCCGGACTACAGATCCAATCTGTGCCACAGCAGTGCCAGTGCCAGATCCTTAACCCACTAGGCCAGGGAACTCCAAGAGAAGCTTTTTATTGTGGTTACCTGAGGGAGAGGCCAGAGCCAGTGTGCATACTGCTGGGAAGGAGCCGGGGGTTAGTCATTAGCACCACAGTGCCCAGAGCAGGGCCTGGCACGCAGAAGGAACTCAATAAAAATTTGCTGTCTTTGAGGATGAGAAAGGATGGGGTCTGGAACCTGGTAGGGGCACTGGTCATTGGCAAGAAGAGGCTCCCCTCTGCAATTGTGCCAGGAAGGAGGGGTCATGGCGTGCCAAGAGTGAGCACAGTGCAGGGCAGGGCCACTTTGGGACTCTGCTGCCTTTGAACCTGACCACAGAGGAAGGAAGAGGTGATAAGGGAGTGCTTGGCTCCAGAAACCCCAGTGTGGTCAGGGAACAGTTTGTGAGCTCTTAGAGACTGCCACTTGGCGCACACCCCCCATCCTGGATTTCTGTTCCCCCCATCCTCAAATCCAGCAGTCACCTTCATTTTATCTCCTTCAGAGCCATGCCCTCCCTCAAAGGCCAGCAGATGGTGCCAGTGAGCTACTGGTCTCAGCTGGAGCTGAGGAGAGCCAGCCCACCAGCCTCCCATGGACTCCATGGCCCCCCAGAGCCTGGGGCTCTTTAAAGGTTTGGGTCACCAGGTTTCTGACTACTGGGGAGGGGGAAACAGGACTAAGGGAGGCTCTGCACTGAGGGTATTGGGGTGGGGTGGCTCAGGGGCTCTGCTCCTTCTGGTTGCCCTTCATTCTTCTGCCCCTGCCAGCTCTGCCTTATCTACCGGGGCTCCTGCCCTCTGCCCGCAACCCCCCTTCCCTTCTCTTCCCTGGAGGCCGCTGCCAGCCCAGAATTCTGGTTCTGGCTGAGGCTGGTTCTTTGCCCTTGGGCAGGCATGGCCTGGCACCAGGCCTCAAACAGGGCTGGGCCAGCCCCTCCCAACCACAACTGCCTTAACCACCTTCTGCTTCCAGAATGTCTCTACCTGATGAGAGGTAAGGGGTTTGTTGCTGAGGAGGCAGTAGGGAACCAGAGCATAGATCCTGGGGAGGAGGCTGGCCTCTTAGCATCCTGGCCTAGGAAGTGGGATGAATTTCTGTGTGTGTGTGTGGGGGGGGGGTTGTTAAATTTTTATTTTTATGTGGCAGATCATCCAGTTCCATGAGACCCAAACCACACAAGACTATTTCTCTCTAAGGTGGCACAGTGTCCCAGAAACTAAACTTGAAGCACCCCCTGACCATCCAAGCCATCCTATACTCTATAGCCAAAGACAACTCCCTACACCCCCCTCAGCAAGTTTCTCTCTCCATTGTGCGCTTCCCAGTGAGTCGGGATCCTTCATGATTCCTTCCCAGGACAGTGCAGGATCTTGTTTCTCAGACTCTGTTCTCACCTTGCTTTCCCACTTCCATCTCCCTACCCTGTGACTCCTGCTCTATTAAGCACTGGTACTATCTGGATGGCCTTGACCTTGAAGGCTGCCTGGGACCCCCACCTCACTCTTTCTTCTACATTCCCTTCACAGTCCTCAGGGGAAGCCCTTAATGGTCTGAAGTTGGAGAAATCACAGCCAGACTTTCAGTAAGGTGACTAAAGCTGGAGGGGATCGGGGGGGGTCCCACCAGTTCAGGGTCTGCAGCTCAGATCAGGAAGCCAGATCAAGGGTACTGTGTCCACCTCTGAGACTGGGCCACAGACTCAGGACAACAGTGTTGAGCAGGTTTTGGAAAATGAATGTTTCCTTTAGTTTCCAAAGAATGACCCGGACCAAGGGAGAGAGTCACCGAAAACACAATACACATACACACACACATTGTGCTTACATACACATACAGAGTCATGGCACAGAGAATATGTTTTATATGTCTTTGGACAAGCTATGGAGCCCATGGACGTGACTGTACACAAATACAGGCACACAAAGTCATATATCCAAGGTCAGGCATGCACACCCTCCCCAGCCAAGTCCTGCCTCCCAGGACCAGGGCTATCCTGTCATCTGCATTTACAGAGGGGAAATAGGTGGAAACACAGAAGTGGCTCTGGGAAGGACATGGGTCCTCTACAGCCTCTCCCCTTAATTTTATTTTTTATCTATTTAAACTTTTTTTTTGCCAGCACTCATGGCATGTAAGTGGGCCAGGGACTGAACCTGAGCTGCAGCTGTGGCAATGCCGGATCCTTAACACACTGTGCCACAGGGGAGCTTCCCAGAACCTCTCCCCGTAAGTGGGTCTGACTCCCAGCCTTTCCCTGAAACTCCTCTGGCCTATCAGGGGGCTATGCCTGGGTGTCAGAGAATGCTTTGGAGGAGGCATTGCCTTGAAGCCCTGGCAGAGCCTGAGCATCTAAGAGAGAGTATAGCCAACAAGAGAAGGTCCGTGGCCTCCCAGAACCTAAGGTGGGCATGGGTGAGGTGCTGGGCAAGGGTCCACAAGAAGCAGAGAACCCCTCTGCCACGGGCTGTACCTACTGACCTCAGCATTGGGCCTGGCAGTGAGATACTGGCACCAGCTCCTAGTGCTTGCAGAACCTGGCATGGATGCCAAGCACAACTTGCCAGACACGGGGGTGGGCAGAGTGGGGGGCCACTGGGCCACACACAAACACAGACCTTCATACACACAGGCAGGGAAATGCATCCACACTCACTTATACCCTGGGGAATCCTGGGGGCAAGACAGGGATCACCCTGTCCTAGAGGCTGCCTTTACTGACTTCCCAGGTGACCCCATTGGCCAGGCTTTGGAGTCTCTGGGGTTGGAGAGTGGGCTGGAGTTAATGGAAGGCCTAGATGTATCCTCAGAACCGCCCCCACACACACACCTACACCCACACATATACCTTGTGTGGCAGGAGGAGATGGGGTTGCTGCATCCCTGGCACTGGAAAGTGAAAGGAAGGAAAAGGGGCAAAGATTCCCGAGAACCAGAAGGTCATACTGCTCCCCCCAGTCCCTTGCCCCAAATCGCTTGGTGGCCGCAGGCAGGTTATGTGTGAGCGCAGGTCAGGATGCGTGTGCTAGGGACTTGCGGCTGCGAAAGGCGTGGGAGTACGATGCGTGTGCGGGCATTGGCGGTGGCTCCCAGGTGAGGGCGAGCTGGTTATCCGCGGTGTTTCGGCCGTCTTGGCGGCCACGGCGGTGCTGTCAGTGTGGGGAGCTTGGATGAAGGTTGTGCGTGTCCCCGGGTGTACCGAGCAAGTGTGAGCTGTGGATGTGCTCACCTGGGAACCGCAGCTCAGCGGCCCAGGGCGCGTGTGTAGGGGCACAGGAGTAAGCGGATGCAGGGCACTAGGGCTAAACCGAGCGGACATCTCCCCAACGCGGCCAGCTGGAGGCTGCTGCTCCTAGAGCAGCAACTTTGGGACTTGGTTCCGGTTTCTTCGAAAGAGGATCAGGCCGCAGGGGCGGGGCAGAGGGCGGGGTCTAGAGGTGGGGGCACCTGCGGGACAGGGGTTGCGGGGAAAGAAGTAAAGGAAAGCCCCGCCCCTTCCCGCCTCCGCTCCGCCCTGTCCCCCGCCCCTGGGGCTCTTTATAAGCTCTGCCCGAGGGCGAACAGAGAAAGCGAGTATCCTTCTTGCCCGTGGCTCGTGTTCTGCTGCACCTCGCGCCCCTCATCCCGGCCCCTCGTCCAGCCCCTGCTTTCCAGTCCGGCCCCTGCCCCACCCTGACCCAACCCGGCCCAGACGGCATGGAGAGCTGGCCCTGGCCGTCGGGCGGCGCCTGGCTGCTCGTGGCGGCCCGTGCTCTGCTGCAGCTGCTGCGCGCAGACCTGCGTCTGGGCCGCCCGCTGCTGGCGGCGCTGGCGCTTTTGGCCGCGCTCGACTGGCTGTGCCAGCGCCTGCTGCCCCCGCTGGCCGCACTTGTCGTGCTGGCTGCCGCGGGTTGGATCGCGTTGTCCCGCCTGGCGCGCCCGCAGCGCCTGCCGGTGGCGACTCGCGCGGTGCTCATCACCGGTGAGTGCGCGGGGCGCGGAGCGCGGGGACTCCAGGTTCGAGGGCGGGACTGGACACCCAGAGGGCTCCCTGTGGGCATGCCAAGGCAAGGCAGGACCACCTGCGCAGTAGTGGGAGCGTCTCCCTCCCCTCGGTGCAGGGAGCCAGCCAAGTAGGAAGCGTAGGACACCTCCCCAAGTCCGGGTTAACTACCTGCGGCTCTGGGGAGTGTTGGAGGGAAAATGAGGCAGGGAGTCGGCAGGTGTGCAGTGGAAACTGGTGGCTGAGAAAGAAGGAACCTCCTGGATTCTGGGATTTATGCTATGCCCCTCTTCAAGAGAGCAGTTTTTGGACAAGGGACACTGCTGTGAGGGACATCAGAGGATGGTCACCCGTTGAACTCGGCCTAAAATCTCCACGTGGGTGGGCCCATTGCCTCTTCACTGGGATCAGAGGAATAAAGGCTTAGAGAGTTGGGACCCCTCCCCCCAATTGACTGGGCTCCTTGGAGTCCAGAAAAGCGTGAGGTCATCATGAGGGACAGCTGGGCATTCCACTGCTTCCCAGATACCACCACACACACCCAGATTGCTGAAGTAGTTGTCCAGAGTCTGCAGCCAGCACCTCACCACCATTTCTCCTGGTCCTCTGTGCCCAGGAAGGAGGTGAAGTCCTGGAAAGCTGGACTCAGGTGCCTTTGGACACCCGACTGAGCTCCTTTTGTCTGGAGCAAGGAATAGATCTATCACCAGAAGAAGGAGAGGAGGAGCTAAGGCCCCAGCCAAAGTGGTGAGAGAAAGGCCAGGAGGCACTGGCTCCACTGTATGGGACCTGGCCAGCCTAATCTCTCCCCTAACCTCCATGGCTCTGGACAGGTGCTCAGGGCTCTGGGCTGGGGGCAGCCACTGGTCTGACTGGCTTCTCAGAGATCTCAGTCCAGTAGGGGGCCCTGCATGATCAGATAGAGCTGGGAGAACTTCCCAGAGGAGGCCATCCTTGAGCTGGGCCCCAGAGGATGGGTGGAGATAGGTGAAGTGTGGAAGGTATTTTGGATCAGACAGAGGCTTGAGACAAGAATGAGCATGGCCTGGGTAGGGGGCCGTCGGAAACCAGTCTGGCTGCTGAGATGTGGTGGGATATGAGATTGTTTCCTTGGAAGGAGCCTTGAATGCCAGGAGAGGCAGGGTGAAGGTGGAATGAGGGTTTAGACTTCAGTAAACATGCAGGAGATAGAGCAGGACTCAGGCCAAATGAGAGAGACCCGAGCTCAGGGTGGTGTGACATTTCAAGGGATCCTAATTTCAAGGGTTTGAGGAGGAAAGATGACAGACCTCCTGGTAGGAACCAGGGACAGGGCAGCTGCCCTTCTGTCTTCTAATTAATGAGCTGCCACAACAGAACTCAGGCCATCTGCAGATACTAGTGACCCAGGGCAGTCTTTCCTGGGATCTCACCTCAGGCCTTTGTTCTGCTGCTGTGACATCTTCTGTCCTTGAGACTGAGAGTGAGGTGAGAGGACAGATGCCTTTTGTGACTTAGGACTTCCCCCAGTTCTGGTTACAAAGGCCCCTCTGGAAGAGGGGAAGAAAGCTGCCCAGCCCACCCCAGCTAAACATCAGGAATAGACCCTCAAGCTTCCCAGTGCCCCCAAACTCTGGGATTTCCTCTCTCACCACCTGACTGCAAGACACTAGGTGACCAGGCCCTGCTGCACCTGCTAGGAACACTGTCTTGAGGCTGTCACCAACCCCTCTGAGAACGCTCCTGGTCGCTGCCCAAGGCTACTTGGGAAGCTCAGCCCTGGGTCAGGGATTGCTGTGAGGGCTGGGGGCCTTTTGTGCATGTCTGTGCATCGATGGGCAGCAGGGATATCATGGGAGGGAGCCCATTTTTGTTCACGGCTCACTGCAGGTAGGTTGGAGGTATGTGCCGGTATCTGAGTGTGTGCAGGTGAGCAAGAGGGTGTGCAAGACATGGGTGACTGTGTTGGGATCACAGGGCTGAGGTGCTAAGAGAACTCAGTTTCCCAGTGAAGGGCCTATTTGTCCTGGGAGGGAGCTTAGACAAGTAGACACACACACACACACACACACACACACACACACACACACACACTCCCCTCCCTCCACCTAACTTTGCCTAGGAAGTACTCCTCATCTGGATCTGGCTGATGGGTCCCCAGCCACACAAAGCCCAGCTTCCGACTCCCCGCCCAGCTTCGTTCTCTGCCTTAGCAGAGGGGACACTGGCTGAGATGGGGGGAGCTGGTTGTGCAGAAGCATTCTGCAGCTTCTGCTCCACAGGACAACAATCGGGCAGGCTCCTGAGAGCCTTCTCCTTCATGGGTCCCCCAACTCACCTTGTTGGCCACCCATGGAGCCGGATTGGAATGGGAACAATGGAGGAAGCAGGGGTTTATCAGACCCCCTGCTCCAGCTCTGCCTGGTGGTTCATCTCTGTACACAGCCAAGGACAGAAGATTAAGTCTCCAAGAGTGGTAACTGACCTCAGGTGACACTTGGTGGTGTGGGAAGGGATTCTAATGCAGACCTGTTCTTGTCCTTTACCCATCCTGTCCTTGTCCTGGAGGCAAATGGCCCGGGGCTCAAAGAATGCCCCAGTGTCACCACTGATTGGAATCTCAAGGGCAGTGGTCAGGGGTGAGGTGGGGATGGCCCTCCAGTTTGCCTAGAGCCTGGAACAGTAGAGGGTGTTGAGACTGGAAAGGAAGGTGGGGCTCAGGTTGTACAGGGCCTGGATGATGGGAAAAGAGCCTGCATCCTAAGGGCTGTGGGAAGGCTTGGAAAGGTTTTTCAGCAGCAGAGAGATTTTGCAATTTTCAAAGGATCCCTCCGGATGCTTAGACAGAGAATGGATTCAAAGGGGCAAGATGGGACTAAAAGGGGCGGGGGTCTGCTTCAGTGTCCAGCTAAGAGGAAGAAGCCTGGACAAGGGCAGACAGGAGGCTGAGCAGTAACTGCACGTGCAAGCTGAGGCCTGATATCAGGCAGGCAAAAGGACATCAAGGATGAGACTGGATCTCAGGCTGACATGCACTAGAGTCCTGACCTTACTATATGCTGGCTGAGTGACTTTGGGAAGCAACTTTGCGTTAATAGGTCTCAGTTTCCTCATCTGTATAGTGGGGATAATAAGCATGTTTGATGGGATAGCAATGAGGAGTCAGGGAGATGACAGTTGTGAAAGGATTGGTACTCAGGTGCTCAGCCAGAGGAGCAAAGCAAAGCCTGCCAGAGACAGGCCTAGGAAAGAAGGGAGGCTATCAGAGGCCTGGATTCCATCCAGACCATGGTGACCCTGGGGCTGTCTCAGGTTGAACTGGGTCATAGTGGGAGTTCACTGGCTGTCTTCCTTGGTCAGGCTGTGACTCTGGTTTTGGTAAGGCGACTGCCAAGAAGCTGGACGCTATGGGCTTCACAGTGCTGGCCACCGTGTTGGAGTTGGATAGCCCTGGTGCCCAAGAGCTGCGTGCTTGCTGTTCCCCTCGTCTGAAGTTGCTGCAGATGGACCTGACCAAGCCAGCAGACATTAGCCGTGTGCTGGAGTTCACCAAGGCCCACACTGCCAGCACAGGTCAGTAGGCTCAGCTTGCCAGGAAAGTCATGGCTGGGCACGTGTGAGGGGGCGGGGACTGGAGGTTTGCTGCTGGACTGATCCACAGCTTCCCTCTTGATTTCACACCCTCAGGTCTGTGGGGCCTGGTCAACAATGCGGGCCACAACGCCCTTGTGGCAGATGCAGAGCTGTCTCCAGTGGCCATGTACCGCAGCTGCATGGAGGTGAATTTTTTTGGTACCCTTGAGATGACCAAAGCCCTCTTGCCACTGCTGCGCCGGTCGAGCGGTCGCATCGTGACTGTGAGCAGTCCAGCAGGTAAGAGCCTGCCCACACCAGAGCAGAAAAGGTGCCCCTGCAGGGCGGGGAGAGTTGCCAGAGCCCCTGGCCCATGCTGAGCTGCCCCACTCACAATCCATCCCCAGGAGATATGCCATTTCCGTGCTTGTCTGCCTACGGGACCTCCAAAGCGGCTGTGGCATTGCTCATGGACTCTTTCAGCTGTGAACTTCAGCCCTGGGGGGTCAAGGTCAGCGTCATCCAGCCTGCCTGCTTCAGGACGGGTGAGGTTCAGGGGTTTGTGGGTGGGGCCCTTGTAGAGTGGTGGGGGAGAGGGAAGAGATGGGGTAGGTGTGGTCTTACCTGGAGTGGGGTCAGGTCTGAGGAATGGGCGTGGTTTTGGCTGGGGGCTGATCTCCGGTTGTGATTTAGAGACCTGGGTCTGGCTTAGGGTTCCCTAAGTGACCCCTTCTGATCTTGTTACTCCTTCCCCAGAGTCAGTGAAAAACGTGGACCAGTGGGAAGAGCGAAAGCGGCAGCTGCTGGCCACCCTGCCCCAAGAGCTGCTACAGGCCTATGGTGAGGATTACATCGAGCACTCGAATGGGCAATTTCTGCACTGTCTGAGCCAGGGGCTGCCAGACCTCAGCCCAGTTGTAGATGCCATCACCGACGCACTGCTGGCGGCTAAGCCATGCCACCGCTATTACCCTGGCCATGGCGTGGGGCTCATGTACTTCATCCATTACTACCTGCCCGAGGGCCTGCGGCGCCGTTTCCTTCAGTCCTTCTTCATCAGTCCCTATGTGCCAAGAGCACTGAGGCTTGGCCAGCCCAGCCATACCTCTGCCCAGGATCCAGGCCCAAACCTGGGCCCTTCTCCCACCACCCAATGAGCAGTGTGTACACAGAGCTGCTCCATCAGAGGAGGTCCCATGTGTCCTTGGCCCTCCCTTGGGCATTCTATCCCTCAGGTCTGCCTAGAGCCTGGCCTAAAGGATCCCAACCCACTGCTGATGTCACAGGCCAGGCCTGGTGAGGTGAAAACTTCCCACTGAACCTCCAGGCCTCCACTGCTTCATGAGCCCAAACAGACCCTCCTGGGCACAAGGCTCCACCATGCAGCTTGGAGAACCCAGCTGGATGGGGAGTTTAGTGCAAGACTTAGCTGTAGCCTTTGACAGGATCCTGCAGACTGCCTCTACAAACTAAGGAGTGACTAGGTAGGTTGGGGATCCGCCTCAGGATTATTTCTCAGCACCAGTGCCTCAGTGCCGAGATTTGAAGGGTGAATCCCAACTGTCTCTTGACTGGCTCAAGAATTAGGGTCCTGATCACCCACCCCAAGCTCCACAAGCCACAGGGAGGCTGCATACCCTACTTGCCTGGTTGCCACTTTTTAAAATAAAGACAAATTTTTATTTCTCCTAGAATGGGAGAGATGCTATGTTTGGAGGGTGACTGCCGAGGTGACAGGCTGTGGTTAAGCGATAGCCTGGGAACTGCCTGGGGCTCAGCACTGGGGCTGAGGCTCTGGGCACAGACTCTGGTTTACACCCAGCCACCTTCAACGACCTTGGGCAGATCATGTATCCACAGGCTTGGGTTCCCTCATAGCGAAACAGGGGTAGTGACCCCAGCCTAGAGAGTTGTGGGCTCAATGAAGCAAACAGGGAGGCCTGGGGGCCCTCTAGAGTCAGGACCTAGCTCCAGAGACAGCTCCCAGCAGAGGAAGGGGCTATTCTCCCCTGACTGCCCTCACCCCAAGGAATCTGGCTGCACAGGGACAGGGCCAGCCTGGAGCTGTCAATTAAGTAAGGGAGGTAGAAGGCTTAGGTGGGAGTTGGCTCAGCAAGGGTGGGGCCTGGGGAAAGTTGGGGACCTGAGAGACTAGGGCCCAAAGGAGACAGAAGACAGCTGGGCTTAGACAGGGCAGCTTTTATTGTCTCTGAGGGGACCCACTAAGGGGAGAGGAAGCTCATGCCGCCCTCAGTGGTTCTTACATGAGGGAAGGACACAAAAGTGACCACATGTTTCTCAGATACGTCAGCAGCTGTAAACATAGGGCTGAGGGGGCCTTCTTGCTCTGGAAGGAGGGACTTGGTCCATTCTTGGTGGAGTGAGCAGATGCCCAGCCCCTTTTCAAGCCCAAGAGAGGTTTCAGAGAGAGTCAGGAAGCCGGACAGTCACTAGGAGAATGTGCTACCCCCCAGGGCAGGTGGGTGAGCCGTGGGCTTTGTCACAGCACGTGCGCACGCACGCACACACACACACACACACACACACGGGGAACCTTGGACCGGGCTGCTAGAAGATGGGGATGTAGTTGTCAATCTTGGCGCGGTGGCGCTGGGCAATGCACTCAGCAATCCATACAATGTTGCGACACTCCTGTTCCTTGAGCTTCACAAAGGCGTAGAAAACACCAAAGTGGAACTGGTTCAGGAAGGCCAACTTGTTTAGTTTTACCTGCGGACAGAGACAGGAGTGTTGTGAAGGTGGCTGTGACCAGAGTCAGGCTTAAGCCGCCAACTCCTCCCTATGATGTGCAGGCCTGGCACTCACCTCGTGCTCAAAGAATCGGTCCTCCAGGGTCTTGTCTCCGGGGTTGCTGCCTGCACCTTCAAAGAGCAGCTTGTACTCCTGGCACAGGGGAGTGGGGGAGGCATGAGCATGAGGGCAGTGCTGGGTGTAGAGTGGAGATGTGGGTGCCAACATGCCTGCCCCTCCAACAGCCAGGGCACTCACCGGGTAGTAGTCAGCCACGTTCTTGACCTGCTCATAGTCGTCAGCCCGAGCCAGCTGAGCCAGGCCCTCAGGGTAGAGCCGTCCACAGTGAGGAAAAAGCTTGGCACGGTCCTCCTTGGACAGCTCTGTGCCAAAGGAGTTGATGGTGATGATGAAGGCTCGGCGGTCTGCTTCAAACTGTGGGGCCAGTGCCCAGGAAAGGAGAGAGGGGCAGGGAGGAAGGCAGCAGCCAGTCAATTGGCACGGCTTCCCCCAGGCCAGGGCCCTAGGGAACCAGCAGGCTCTAGGGGAGGGCGGGCACTCACTCACCTCCAAGATGGGGCACATGGCATCGGCTGTGGTCCCGCCCAGTAGGGTGCAGAACTTGTAGAAGGACTCCAGGTAGGCCTGTGCAGGGCATGGGGCTTGCTCAGCCCAGGCAGGGAGACTGGGAGGAAGGGCGGAGCTGCCAGGCCTCCTCCTCACCGTTCCCTCCTCCCCTCCTCTCCTCCCCTCCCCAGCCCCTTTCATGGTGAATCCAGACAGCACACCCAAGGATTAGCTAGGGCAGCCCCCATGTCAGAGCCCCTGAAACCCACAGATTTCCAGCTGTTAATCAGCCAAGCAGCTACAATCTATTCCCCACCCAGGAAGGACAGAGCAAATTCTGGCTGTTTCACCATGTTGTGCTCCTCACACCCTCATCCCACACAGGCCCAGGCCCAGGCCCAGAGAAGGGCTCTGCCTTCCCCCTGCTGCTCTGTCTGCCTTTCCCCCCAAATCTCCCATCCTCAGCCTCTGACAACCATGTGTCTGTCGATGGGTTAGCGAAGGATGGTTACTACTGAGTGTTCACAGAGATGGCTTGGACTGGGTGCCTTGGCCCTGCTCAGCACCCCACCTTCAAGAACACCTTCTCCTCTCCCCATCCCCCAGGTAGTTCCCAGGCAACATGCAGCAGGAACCAAACTGTCAGTCTAGTTGCTGCTGAGGGATGGTTATTGCCTGTATGGACGTCAGCCCTGTAGTGCAATGGCTGGACACGTGGGCAACTGGCGGGAACAAGCACTTCCTGCCCAGGCAAATTGGATCTGCTGGGCATGAGAAGGAGCCAGGTCAACCCAGGCCTCAGGTCCCTTCTAGGACTTACTCCTGAAACCAGCTAGGCTCGGTTTCCTTCTCCAGATCTCTCTACGTCAAGGAAGGGGGATGGTCTTGTGGGGCCACAAGAAGCTCCCTCTACTCAGATACTCTGAGTCCCACCTGATGGCATGGCCACAGGGACTCTAGCTCCACAGGTTAGAGACCATTCTTCCTAGCTGGCTGGCTGTGATGGCTGGGAGACAGGGCAAGCTTTCCATATTGCCCTCCAAGGCACAGAGAATGTGCCACCCCCCACACACACTGATGTGGGCCACAGTTCTTGCCCCAAGAGAGGAAGTGGGATGAGGCCCAGGAGTCCATGAGGCGAGGCTCAGCCTGGACAGCAGGCTGTGCAAGCTGGGCTCAGGAAGCAAAAGCCTAGAACAGGTCAGAGAGTAAGAAGCCTGGCAGGGGAGAGTGGATCCCAGCACCATGGATCCCCAGGAATTGGAGGGCTTGGGTGGCAGAAATAGCTGCCAATCCTACCATGGCTTGGTAGTACTGTTTAGTCCCTCTGGGACTGTCCCCAGCTACCTCCTTCCCCATGGCCAGCCAAGCTGGCTATGTCCAAATCTCTAGGACAGACCCAGTGGGGCCTGCAGCTCCTATCTGTAGGAGAAGCCACCAGCTTCTGCCCAGCTAGACTGAGCCCTGGAGAGGCCGACCCCAGGGTGGCAGAGGCTAGTGGAATAGGCCCAGACTCTCTTCTGGAGACTGAGCAGCGAAAGAAACAGGCAAGACCCCAAAGGCCCAGGTACCAAGGTCACCTTCGCACCCCCACCCTGTCCCCTGGAGTCTTGCCAGCCCATGGCTGCTGCACCAGCTGCCTAGAGTTCCCACCCACCACCGGGGTCGCCTAATCTTCCATCTGTGGCTACTGGGCTGGGACAGCGCCTGACAGGCGGTCTTGGCACGAAGCCTACAGCAATGGATCGGTGTTTACAAGCTGGTGCCTGGGCAGCTCTCACCAGTGTCTCCAGCTAGAACCAGTTAGGCCCAGTGAGGGTGTGGGTGAGGCTGGGGGGACGGCCGCACCCCTCACCCTGCCTCAGGGCAGGGAACCCGGCAACAGGCCAGCAGGGCAGGCAGGAGCACTGGGGGAGGTGGGAGAAAGAGAGAGAATGACTGAGAGCACATGCATGCAGCTCTCAGTGCCTGCCCCCCAGCACCCCCACGCCCCCTCATCTCCCTCTTGCTCTCTCCCTCTTGGCAGGTGGATGAGAACACTTGCTTTGTAAATAAGCAGAGCCAAGTATGATGCCCACTGCTGCTACTGTCCAGCAATTTCCTCATCTTACAAACGGGGATAATGCCTACCCAACTCCTAGCAGCCCCAAGAAGTAAAGAAATCAATGATCTGCCTACCTCTAGTCTCCTCTCCTCTCGTCTGTCCTTCGCATTCTGATGACACCCTTCACTGGCTGACTCTGCCCACAGGATACAATTTGAACATCTGGCCCGGCATTCAAGACCCTGGGTGACTTGATTCTGTGCCTGCCTTTTTTTTCCCCCAGACCTGTCTCCCTCTGTCCATCTGGAACCTGTACTTCCACAGCAACCTGCTTGCCAACTGGCTCATGTCCACACTGGCTTCTGCATGTGCTGTCCCTCTGCCAACACTACTACCAGCTCCAGGTAGGCCCTTCACCTACCACCAGACCCTCCCTGCACCCTGGCCCAGACCCCTGCAGGAAGGCCAGGGGGCCTGGGCTCAGGCTGCCACCATTTGGCCACAGAGTCCAATGAGGGCAGGAGAGGAGCCTCACTATAAAGATCCAAGAGACAGATGCTCTCAGGGTTACAGCAGCAGGGCTGTTGGCCAGTGCTATCTTCAGGCCCCCTCAAGGCCTGCCCACTGCTGACCCATCAGAGGTCCTGGCATCAAAGGTCCTCACCAGGGCCAGAGCCCAGTCTGCCCCACATATCCCTCACTGGTTCTTGGCCAGCCCCTTTCCTTGGTTTCCAGCCCTGCTCCTAAGCTGTTTCAGCCAGGACAGTGCTGCCCTAGGAATCTCAAGCCCACTCTATTTCCAGGGATCACCAGCTTCTGCCACAGCCTGGTGGGAAGCAGAAGGTGGGTGAGTGTGAAGATTGTGGGATGTGGCATTGGCTCTAGACCTAGAAACCTAAGAGGGGCACAGGGACCCGGCTACGCCTGGCTGGGTCCCTCCCGCCACCGTGACTGAGCACACTGAGCCTCTGCTCAGGGACCTGTCCTTGCTGGTGACAGTCCAGGTGGGGTAAGCCTGAGAGCTATGGCCTGAGTGATGGCCCATAACCCTCCTGGATGCAGGGGAGCGGCCATCAGGTGCCCGCTCTGACAGGCTGAGCCGCAGAGCACCAGCCCCTCCTGCTGATCTTATCTGGGCCAGAGGGATGGAGAACCTGTTTCATGCAGTCTTGCACCAGTCACAGGAGCCAGAAAGTGAGTGGATGAGCCCCCGGGACAGGAACCTGGTACAGCTGCGTCCCATCCCAGCGCCCCACATAAATCACCAACCCACCACGCCCACGGCCCCACCCACCACTTGCCCCTGCTGGGGCACTACCTTATAGAGCGTGTTGCGGATGATCTCGATGTTCATCTCATCAAGGTCCTGCTCTGAGATGCAGTCCTGGAAAAAAGCCGCTGGGAGGGAAGACGTGGGTGTGAGGGGTGCGCGAGTGGACTGAGTCTAGGCAAGAATCCTGCTGATAGTCACACACCCTTGCAGGGCTCAGAAGATCCCTGCCCCACAGTCCAGCTGGCTGGGAACTGGGGGGCCTGCCACCTGGTCTGGACTATTGCCTTAGAAGTGGCAGAAGCAATACTCCAGGCCATGTGCACTGACCTGAGCTTCTCCTGCCTTCCTGCTCCTAAAGTTGATTTATAAAGGAGGCGGCCAGCCATAACATGATCTAATCGCCTCTGGGGCAGACCCAAGCTCAGATCATGCCAAAGAAAGGCTTGCATAAGAGGCTGTGACATCCTCCCTTCTCAAGGGGCAGCTGTGGATTCAGGGCCTGACGCCCACTTCTCTGTACCTCCCAGGAGGGCCAGGGGCCCACACTTGGAAAACCATCCTTCTCCTTAGGACAAGGAATGAGTACGACAGCTGAGTGAGCATGGACTGGTGACCTAGGGGGCCACTACAGGGCTGGAATTAGAGGCCAAAGCAGGTTAGAGCCTCTCCATCCCCAGGGGCCCCCACAACTCACTGGTCTGTTTCTTCTTTTTCAAAGATGGAGAACCTGAGTTCCTGTCATGGTGTAGCGTTAGCAAACCCGACTAGGAACCATGAGGTTGCAGGTTCGATCCCTGGCCTTGCTCAGTTGGTTAATGATCCAGTGTTGCCGTGAGCTGTGGTGTAGATTGCAGATGTGGCTCAGATCTGGCATTGCTGTGGCTGTGGCGTAGGCAGGCAGCTACAGCTCCGATTAGACCCCTAGCCTGGGAACCTCCACATGCCACAGGTGCAGCCCTAAAACGACAAAAAGGAAAAAAAAAGATGGAGAATCTGAAGAAGCCACAAACAGCCCAGAATTAGCTCAGAGTTGTGAGAGTCTATGGCAGCTAAGGCCAGTAGGCAGGCCTCAGGCCTTTTTGTGTAGGACCAAATGCAGCTTAGGGCTCAGCTGCAACCCTGGTGGCTTCCTGGAGGTGGTACCCTGGGGACTAGGACTCCAGCTATGAGGGCACTAGCTGGTGACAGAAGTGCCTTCTCCCCAGTCTCCATCCAAGGCAGGCAGGAGCCAGTGCTGCCTAAGTGGAGCCCTGCAGAAAGCTCCCAGTTCCCCTTCCTTGCTTAGCCTCTGACATGATCTCTGCGTTCCGCCAGACACTGCCTGACTTGGCCCCTGGGACCTGCTCAGTGGGGGCAAGTGAAGCTGTTTGCTTCCCTCCTCTGCCTCAAGGGCAGGCAGCCGCTCCAGCCCATCATAGGGCCACGCTCTGTCAGAGCTCCCAAGACTCCAAGGGACCCGGGCCGGTCCCTCCATGGGCTCAGCTCTCCTCTGCATTCTGAGAAATTGGTCAGTTTCACACAGTTAGTCTGAGTCAGGCCCTGGGGGTAGTCTGCCTGGCCCAGCAAAAGCAACAGCAAGGGAGCAGAAGGCAGGGTGAGGAGGAGAGAATGGGTGCTGAAATGAAAGGGAGAAGGGTAAGCAGCAGGGGGCGGGCCTCGCTTTCTGGCTCAGGGCCGCCCCCCCGGGGTCCACAAACCCCACACAGAGGCACTGACACCGATGCCAGTCCTGCCTCCTCCCTCCTCCGCCAGGGCAGCTCACCCAGGGGTGTGTCCACCAGAATGGCATTGTAGAGCTCGGCGGGTGTCTGCGCGATGTTCACGGCCTCCATCTGCTCAAAGCTGCCCAGTGGGTGGCACTTGGGCACAAGCTCGGCGATAGAGCGCTGGTGCAGAGTGCCCGTGATGAGCAGGATTACGTTGTCAATCATGTAGCTGTAACTGTAAGAGGCACACAACAGCAGGGCGGCCCCTGAGGTCCCAGCACGGCACCATGCCCCTGCCCCCAGCCTGCGCAGGCCACCAGCCCCTCAACAGGAGCGCGATCTCCTCTAGCACCAGGAGCACAGGACAGACACGGCCCCATCAGGCCCCCTCCGGGGGGCAGGGGAGGGGGAAAGAATTCATGCCCCGTGAACTCTGCTCTCGGGAAGCAGGTAGTAACTACCCCATGGTTGTGAGCAGCGTCCTGGCAGGACATGAGAAGCATGGGCACACAGAAGTGCAGGGCACAGGCCAGCCTGGGGGATGAAAGAACCGGGAGATGAAAGTGTGTTCTGGGAAGAGGGAACAGGGTGTGCAAAGACCTGGAGGCATTCGCTGAGTGGCAGATGCATTCAAGGAACTGAGCACAGTCAGGGTTGGCAGAGGGAAGGGAACTGGGGCGGTGCTACCGGCAGGCTACAGCCTTGAGGCGGGTCCTCTGGGCCTGGCTGAGGGTCCTGACTTCATTTTGAAAACAAGGGATCCACGAGCAGGATAGAAGCGAGGAGTACCACAGTACTGGCTGCTGGATGGGGACAGAGCAGGAGGAGGGAGATGGCAAGAGGAGGAAAACCTGAGGAGTAGGGTGGGGAGAAGCTTCTCTAGGAAAAAACCCAGAGAGGAGGCAGTGGGAAGGCCCCTTAGAGTAAGGCCCCTCTGGAGATGAGTAGGCAAACAGCTGCCCTATGCAGCCCACTCCAAAGAAAGGGCACTGCCCCCTCCTTTAGCGCCCAAGGCCAGGGCCAGGTATCCACTCAGGATGGCCTGGAGGAGACCCAGAGACCTGGACAGGAGGCTGGGCTCAGGCCAGTCCCCTCCAGCACAGAAGGCCAGCTCTGGACAGGGCACGGGCAGCAGAGGGGGCTATGGAGCTGGGGAGGGGTGGGGCTGCTCAGTTCAGTCTTGCAAGGGGCAGGCTTTGCCCATACTCATTAAGACAATGTCATAGAGGAGCTGTGGCTGAGAGTTCTGTGTGGTCACCTGTGTGAGGATGGGGAGAAGCAGCCAAGAGGGCCCCAGGCTCCAGTCAACTGCAGTACCCACAACATTCCTACAGCTTGTCACCAATGATGAACTCAGGGCATAAGGCAGCTGGATGAGACCTGGGAGTCCGGGGCAGCTTCAAGGCCAGAGTGGGGCTCCCACTGAAGGGTAAGAGCTGGGCTGGAGGCTGCTGCCCTGAACTGGGCACTGAGCACAGGCCCCAGTCTACCTTTTGGGTGGGCCAACAGCTAGGGCCCTGTCCTATGACAGTATCTTAAGCACCCAATGCTGAGGCTGGCCAAGGTGGGAAGTGGCCCGCTATACCAAGGGAAGAAAGGGAAGTGGGTGGTGGCCTAGCCCTTAGCTAGAAAACTGGCTATTAGGGGAGCTTCTATGGGGCCTGCTGGGAAGGCGGCAAGAGGAAGAAGCCACAGCTCCTGTCCTGGCCTGACCCCTGCCCCCCCAACTCCCCTAGCGCCCTGCTATGACCTCTGCTCTCCTGGGCCTGATGCCAGGCAGCTGCCCTCTCTCCGCCCCCAGTCCAGCTGGGTCCGTTCCATGATGTGTGACGAGAAGAGACAGGCCAGTCTTCTTAAACTGAGGTCCTCAAACAGGGCCCATTTGCAGCCACAACCCAAGGGGCCCAAAGAGCCAGCCTTTTGCCCCTGCCACAGGGCTGGCAGAGTGGAGGGACCTCAGAGAGCCCACCAGAGCTTTGTGGCTTGGTCTCCAGCCCCAGCCTGCATCGTCTCGACACTGGACAGCACATCCCTCTTGCCCCCGATGCGTCCAGAATCTCATGTACCCCAGGACCTGCTATACGTCACCTCCTACAACACTCCACCTGTGTCTAATCCAGCCCCACTCTAGCCATCATGTTCCCTGAGGCAACCGCAGAGACCACCCCAAATCTGAAGATGCCGTTTTGTGCTCTGACAAGATTTTGGACAGGGAGGAAGAGAACACCATACCTCTTCGAGCTGTACTATGCAACTGATCCCACAACCACTAGCATCGCCAGCCCCGCTGTCAGAGGATATAAGGCACAGAGACTACAGGCCCTAGACCTGTCATACTATAAGGCAAAGAAGCACTCTGTCCCCCCGGCCAGTGTCCCTGCACCTCCACTCATGTCCAGGTCCCGTGCCCTGATTCTACACCCCCATCGAGCCTTGTCTTCTCGGAAGAATCTCCACAAGTCAGTCTCCTTTCTCTAAACCGCCCCGCTCCTTGTACCACAGGGTATTCATTAATGTGGGGGATGGGTCTGGGGTCAGGGCCCAAGGGAGGCCTTGATGCTTGCCAGGGTCCTGACCCAGCTCAGACGAGAGCCCTGTGGGAAGACTCCACTGTCTGCCTTTGCTGCTGTCGCTCTAGTGATGTGGAACAGGCCAGCTATGATTCACTTTTCAGCCCTGAAAGCAGAGGTGGGAGCTATTGGGAGCACCCCTGGCTGCCCCGGACTCTCCTGCTAGAAGTTCTGGCTGGGGACCAAGGGAACTGCTAAGCCAAGTAAAGCCCCCCAGCCCTTTCCAAGGGCCCCTTTTAACCCAGGCTAGGCCAGCCGTGGACAACCCTGTGCCAGGCCCAGCAGCTCCGTCCCCCTGGGTCAACTATAAGGTTGCTACGGCAGCAGCCCGTTTCTCTCCCCTTTCCAGTGTGAGCCAGAATCTCTTCTCCTGGGATGAAAGGAGGCAGGGTATGGCAGGGATGATGCTGGTCCAGCTGTCTGCTTTTCCCCCAGGGTGAAAGTCTTCAGCAGGCAGGGAAATCCTCCTCCTTGCCTGGCTTCAGCAGCTGCCTCCCTGCCCCCAGAAAGCCGCTCCACCAGTCCTCCCCTCATTTGGCCTTAATAGGAGAGTATGAAGTTCCAGCTGGTCAGCATCTCCCTCCAGAAGAAGACAGCTGGGGAGTGGACAGGCATCTGCCTGCCAGGCCAAAAAGGCTCTCTTGGGGTGGGAATGGGAGTCTGTATTTCTCTGCCCAGAGGCCTGCCCTCACCCTGTGCTTTCAAGACTCAGCTTGGACCCACAGAAGTCTTGGGACAGAGTTTACAAAGCCACTTTCTCCAAGAAGTCTTCAGAGCCCCTAGCCAAGCCCTGTTCCTCTACTGTGCCCTTTGGCGCCACCTGCTGGAGCAGTGACGGCTAGCTCCCATGTTGTCATCATCTTGGTCAAGGGGGGGCGGTCTGGGCTGGGTGTTGGTTAGTGGGCCATGATGACTTCACACCCCGCCCATCAGCCCAGCTACAGCTCCCAGCAGACTGCCAGTAACCACACCTGCGTTCAGTCACATCTGGGTCCCACAGAACCCTGCCCGCGTGGAAAGTGAACAGTTACTAAGTTAAGGGTCTCAGCACATTCATTTCCTGTCATGCCTTAGTTTCCCCTCTGAAATCAGGATGTCTGAAGTACAGC
This sequence comes from Catagonus wagneri, assembly GCA_004024745.2. Taxonomy (NCBI): domain Eukaryota; kingdom Metazoa; phylum Chordata; class Mammalia; order Artiodactyla; family Tayassuidae; genus Catagonus; species Catagonus wagneri. The sequence continues at coordinate 14,343,066 of PVHT020000180.1, forward strand.
CCACAGACGAGCTTGTGGGACCCTGACCTTCTCCTAACTAAAATCCTGCCCTTCTCCCAAGGTCCAGTGGCTCCTCCCACTAGACCAGAACCTCCTGGGTATCAAAGAGCTCCTGTGTGCTTTCCCCTCAGGCTCAGGAGAACTGTGTCTGTGCTGGCTCTCCCTCAGGGCTGGAACCAGAAACCAGAGCAGGCCTACAGCCCTGACCTACAGAGACCCTGCCATCAACTCTGAAACAGTGGTTATGGACAGTGAAGGCTGGGCGGCCAAGACAGGGAGGCCTGAGGATACCTGATGCTCTCCGTGATCCAGCTGAGCCCAAGGTTTCAGCAATGCGAACTGGGGAGAGTGGCAGATGTGCTGACAGGCCCACTGGGCACTTGAGGACATTGTCCTGGAACAAAGTTTCTGTGAGCTACCAATTCCAGACAGGAGGCACTAAGGCCCCTGGCATAGAGGAAGATGAGACCTCACTGCCCCCAAATGGCACAGGTCACCATGCCCAGGCTGTGCCAGTGGGTACCCGGGATGCAGGCAGGTGCTGCACACTGGGGATGGCAACCCAGGGAGGCTCACTCATATAAGGAGAAAGGCTTTTGGGACCCACCTGAGAATCCCCAGAGACCAAACTCACTTCTCCCACAAACAACTCTCCCAGCTTCCCTTCCAGGGCCATCCTAAAGCCATCATGGGATGGTCCAGATCAAGGTCCCCTCCAGGAGTTCCCTTGTGGCTCAGCAGGTTAAGGATCCAGCATTGTTACTGCAGTGGCTGAGGTCACTGCTGTGGCGGGTCGGATCCCTGGCCCAGGAATTTTCACACGCTGGAGGTGCACGCCACCCCACTCCCCACCCCCACCCAAGAAAAAATCCCCTCCAAAGCCGAGATACCCTAATACAGGCTCTATCCCATGTCAGAGAAAAGTAAATGACTGGGCCTGGAAGGAGTCCTTGGTGCAGTGACGTATTACATGTTAATGCCATGAAATTGAGCTGAATCATCTCAAAACCACACAACTGATGATAGTCTGCTTCAGGGGAACCTCTCACTCATGGCCTGTCTGCGGCATACCAGGAAGCTGCCTCCACTCTGGTCACCCACTCTCTGAGTGGCCTAACCCCCTGTGGCCCTGGAGTCCTTTCAGTGCTGAAGCCTCCTGTGACCCCTGACTCCATGTGTGGCAGCTGACTCCAGGCCTCCCCAGAAGCTATCTGCACCCATCCTATCGCATCCATATACCTCCCTCCCTCCTGGCACTGAGCCTGGCCCAGAGCTGGTCATGGGTATTGCCTCTACACTGGCCGGGATCTACAGAACCACTGGACACTGCCTTTCACCAAGGAAGGCAGAGGAGCCTGGACCAGCTTCTGCTTGCACACCTTCAGTGACAAGGAACTCACTGCCTCCTGCGGACATCTGTTCCAGTCATCCTGGGGCACTTCCAAAGGCAACTAAGAGCCTCTGAAGGCTGGAGCTAAGGTAATCTCTGTGGTGGTCCCGACCTCCACCCTAGCTGGGCCAGCCAGGATGGGGTATCTCGCTGACGTGTCCACCACCTGGGGGATGGCACTCTCCTCACTGTGACGTTCCTCTGGCCATCTCCAGGCTATCTGCCTCCTTCTCAGAGGGTCACAGAGCCAGGGGCTCCATGTTCCAGCTGCTAAGGATACACATGGTTCCCTCTTTCAGCCTTCCCCTAATTCTTCTCCCAATTGCTCTTCTCCTCAGCCAAAGAGTCACCACCTCAGGGAAGCCAGCTGTGGGTCCCCAGCATGGGGAGGTTCCCTGGAGAGGGCCCTGTGAAAGGTTTCACCCCCTTCTGCAATGCTCTTTACTCCTAGGATGACCCAAGGAGGAGAAGAAAGAGGCGGAGGTGGAGGAGCAGCCAAGGAGGCAGGAGTTAAAAATCAGAGAGACACCAGGAGAGGAAGCAGACTGCTGGAAAAGGTAAGAGGCGTGTGGCTCCTAATTAGGTTGGAGACCTTGGCCATATGAGCAGTAAGAAAGTCGGCCGTGACCTTAGCTGGGGCCTTGTGGTGGAGTGTTGAGATGGCTGGAAGCTGACTGAAGGCTCAGGATGAGGAGATGAGAGAACAGAGAGTGAATGTAAAAGTCCAGGCTGTACAAGATGGGTTTTTAATGGTGTGAGAGATTTGAGCTTGTTTAAATGCTGTTGGGAAGAATCTGCAAGGGAAGGGAAGGGGCTGCGCAGGCAGGAGTGCAGATTGAGTGGCCACTCAGAGTCCAAAGAGTGGGGGAGGGGACACGGGACACTAGGAGACAGACCCAAGCTAAGGAGGGTGCCCCTGCCACAGGAATAAGGTTGGGGGTACAGGCACAGTGCTGGGAGGCGGATTGGCTTCTACAGTCTCTGGAGAGGAAGGGGTGGGCCTTCTACCCAGAGAGCAGGCTGGGGACAGGTTATGGATGGTGTTTAAGATGGGGCGGTGGTCTCCCCACACTGGATGGGGAGCTGCAGGGGGCTGAGCAGGAAGAGCAAGCGGCTGGCTGGGCAGAGCCAGGCTAGGCCAGGCCAGATGAGCTGGTGAGCGTGCATGTCTGGCAGCAGGGAAAACACACCCAACACTGGCTTCCCCGGCTCTGCTCCCAGCAGCGGAGGTGGGGGAGGGCACCTCCAGGCTGGAGGCTGCTGGGCTTCCTCCAGGGCTGGGGAGCAGCCAGCCAGGCGGGACCATGAGATGGGCGGCCAAGAGAGCTTCAGATGTTGGCAGAAGAGTGCTTGAATGATGGACCAGGGAACCTCAGCTGGGGAGGGAGGAAAATGAAGGCAGAATGGACAGCAGGGGAGGAAGCAAGGTCCAGAGTCCTGCTGAGTCCAGAACCCATGTCCCACAAGGGACTGAGAGTGGGCTGGAGGTTCTGAAGGCTGTGGGGAGAGAGGGGATGCCTGACTCAGCAATTTCAGGGGTGGAGCGGTTCCAGGTGGTGACAGTCTTGGGCAGCCATCGATGGGGGTGGCTGAAGTAGAGAGCATAGGAGAGGGCACTGGAGATGACGAGGTCATGGAACGAGTAGCTACAGGCTCAGACAGGCTGACATGTGGCTGCTGAGCTCTTCCTGAGAGAGAGTGGGAGTGAGGGGATGAGAAGACTATGAGCCCTAATCAGCCATGAATGGAAAGGGTGGGGAAGCGACAGCTTGCCACAGGACAATGCCTGGCTGCTTTAAGCATGCTTGGTGCTTGCAGCCAACCTCCAGCAAAGAGCTGGCGGCTGTGTGGCCTCAGTCACGCTCAGAACCCTCTCTAGTTTCACGCCTGGCAGGCTGCGACCAAGCCTCTGAGGGCACCAAGATAGGCCAGGGGCTGGCTGCACAGGCAGGTGGCCAAGCAGGCAGCAGGATGGATGACCTTTGCCCTCCGACCACTGGCATGGGGTTGGCCTCCTCTGGCCAGCCTAGCAGGCAAGGCCAGAACATTCACCAGGAAGCTGAAGGAGCCTTGTGCAAACAAGGTGAAGGCTGGGCTCTGGCAATAAATTTACTGCTTCCTGGTATGTCCTTCAGTGCTGGCCTTGGGGTAATGGACACATAGGCCCAGGCTAGGGAAGGACTAACAGATGGGCGTTGCAGTGTGACCCCTAATGTGGCAGCACAAGACGCAGCCCATATCTGGCCTCGTGCTCCAGCAGGACTATGTTGGCTGTACCCTGACGGGGGCCAGGGCAGTGTAATGATAGAGGCAGCCAGGACAGCAGGGAGGTCCCCAGGAAGGAGGCCTGTGGCCAGGAAAGAGCCTGCTTCCCAGCCTGAGCCTTCTGGGTGCCCCAGCCTATGGCCCCCACCCATGGTAAAGCCATTCTGGTTGCAGACTCTCCTTGAGCAGGTGGGTCTCAAGTAAATGGCTGCTCCTGGCTGGGGGTGGGAAGAAGGCCAGGCAAAAGACATCCAGTCCTACCCCTGCAGGGTACGTGGGGGAGGTGTGTCAGATCCCAAAGATCTGGGGGCACTGCCATCAGGGAACGATTAAAGCTAGATAGTACCCAGAAGAGTACCTGGAAAGGCTCCCCCACAACACAAAATCACACGCCAACAGTGTAGAGCACATTCAAGTAAGCCAGCCACTGATGCCTCTGTCCACCACCTGCCCAGGATAGCCTCTTGGGCAGAAGCCATCTCTTTGTCCTCCAGGCCCTGGCTTCTGGCTCCTGGGCTGTCTTGACAGAAGCGGCCTCTCTCCACCCATTTCCACAAGCACACCTCGCAAGCAGAGGCTGCCTCGTCCAAATGCCCTCCCAGGGTCTTTTGCTCGGCTTCCCCAGTTTAGTACAGGCAGGGCTATACCCAGAGGTAGACAGTAGGAAAGTTGGGCAGCCAAGGGGCATAAGCATGGGGGCGGGGGGCTGGGCCAGAACTGGGAAAGGCAGTCAGGTGGTCAGCACCCTGCCCACCTTCTCCCTGAGACCCAGGGCACAGTCAGAGATGACGGATGGGCCTCAGCCCACACAGGGTCAGAGGGCCTGAAAGGTCTATCCCCAGAACCCGATTCTTCAATGCTTTGCCCATCCCCTGGCCCCATCATAGGGTTGGGGGCCTGGGTGAGTGTTCAGTGTGAGCGCTATATAGGGTGAACCAGGGAATGGGTTCCCATCATCCCTGGTCTCTGTAACACCAGCGGTGCAGAGCAAGTGGGTTCATCCAGCACTACAGCATGGGCCATTCTTGCCTGCCCACCAGATTCCCTGCCAGCAGTAACATGGCTGGTGACCTCATTTTATAGGTGATGACCTGAGCCCAGGGTTGTTGAATGACCAGCCCAGCCTTCCAACCCAGCAGGAGCCTGCAGGCAGAGTAGCTATCCCACTGGGAGGAAAAGCCTGCTGCTATAGAAGGCACTCACGTAATGAAGTCCAGGAAGCTGGCGAGTGGCTCATAGGCATGGTTCCTCATGTGGCGGAACTCCACCACCATCTTCTCCTTAAGCCGATCATCAATGACAGACACTGTCAGCGGTGACGCCTCATTGGCCAGGAAGTTGCCATAGTCAGTGCTCTGCAGGTGTAGCTTCAGGTCTGAAACCCAAGGGGAAGGGATGAGAGCTGGCCATGTCGAGCCTCCCCAGAACCTGAGACCTAACTCTGGGCCCCAGCCCCTCCCCTGCAGCTGTGTCCTGCTGCTACCCTGACCTCCTGTCCCCGCCTCCACCTCCCTGTTGGCTCAGAGCCTACTCCAGGGCAGTCAGGCCAAGGCCCTGAGATGCCCCAGACCCTTGGGCCATGAGCCAGTACACTGGGCCCCAGCGTCCAAGCACAAGTAGGATGATTGTTCCCCCAAACGACAAGAAAGCCTGGGAAACCCCAACCCAAGCTGCCAATGACAGCTCCAGGATGGCCCTAACTTAGGTCAGAATAAGACATGGGCCCACCAGAACCTCAAGGTGAGAAGAGCAAGCCAGCACACCCCCAGGAAGAAATGATACATATGAAATGAAGGAGGTGCTACAAGACCTGAGTAAAGTGGAGAGGGTGCCAAGACAGGACTGGGAGAATGAGAGGGCATGCCAGGCTGGGCCAGGCAAAATGTAGGGCAAATACAAAGGAAACAGCCAGTAGGACGGCATGAGTGACAAGTGACCCAGAGGGCAAATGAGTGGTGTGAGGGGGAGATGAGGCTGGGAAGAAAGACCAGCCTTGCCCAAGGAGTGGCTGGAGGCAGACAAGCCAATCCTATGGTCTCCTCTTAGCAGATAAGAACAGCAGTGAGAGAAAAGGGAGAGGACAGGGCGGAAGGGCCCTTGGGAAGCAGGACAGGTGAGCCCCAGGGGGATAATGGCAACAACCTAACAGATTAGCAGCTTTTGTCCGAGCCTCCCACCCCCCCCAGTCTATTCTCCACCTAGCAGCCAGAGTCATCTGCAAACGCGAAGCGGACTGTCACTGATCTGCACATCCTTACCTCCAGGCCTTTCCCTGTCCCTTGCCTGAAAAGTGATGAGCTCTCCTCCAATGCCCCTCTTCAGAGGCCTCTCCTATAGCCCCAACCACTCTGTCCCTTCACTTGTGCCGCTTTTCTTGGTAACACATCCCATCCCACCTGGTACAGGGCATGTACACCATAAGAGCAGGGACTCGGTCACTCCAGTATCCTAGCCTAGAACAGAGTTTGTCCTGGTGCATTTTTGTGCTCAGTAACTGTGGAATGAATGAAAGACTGGGAAGAGGGTTGGTGAAGACAGCAGGAGGATTTACTCCTGGATTTTCAAACAGGGGATACTCCAGTAGTGTTGGCAAGTACTAAGGACAGTGGCTGAGGAGAGACCCAGGTGTGCATCAGTATATGTGTGTGTATTAAGACCCAACAGCAGAGGCCGGATTCTGCTAACTGGGGACTGCATGGTTTCTATCCTCTGGGAAGGTTACCCAGAGGGTGACAGGAAGGGTCACACTTGTAAACATTTCTACAAGCCATCCACCCCACCCCCTTAAGCTAAGGCCTCCCTGTGCGTCCTGGGCCACTTAGAAAAGAAGGGCGAGTGGGACACATCATTGCTCTACAGATTTAGGGGACCCCCGAGATGCCCCTCTTCCTGTACCTCATCAAGGGAGGAATGCTCCCGGACAGGAGTCAGGTGTGCCAGGGAAGACATGGAAGGGAGTTCCCATTGTGGCTCCCTGGCCTCGCTCAGTGGGTTAAGGATCCAGCGTTGCCGTGAGCTGTGGTGTAGGTCACCGGCGCGGCTCAGATCTGGCATTGATATGGCTGTGGTATAGGCTGGTGGCTGTAGCTCTGATTTGACCCCTAGTCTGGGAACCTCCATATGCCATGGATGTGGCCCTAAAAAGAAAAAAGGGGGGGGTGGGTAAGGGGGAAAAAAAAAAGACATGGAGTTCCCATCATGGCTCAGTGGTTAACGAACCCTACTAGCATCCATGAGGACCCGGGTTTGACCCCTGTCCTCCCTTGGTGGGTTAAGGATCCGGTGTTGCCATGAGCTGTGGTGTGGGTCACAGACGAGGCTTGGATCACGAGTTGTTGTGGCTGTGCTGTAGGATGGCGGCTACAGCTCCGATTGGACCCCTAGCCTGGGAACCTCCACATGCCACAGGTACAGCCCTAAAAAGACAAAAGACAGAAAAAAAAAAAAAAGACATGGAGGAATGTACCAGAGGGAGGTGTGGGGGGATCGAGGCAAAGGGAAAGGGGCGGGAAGCGGGGTGCGTACCACTAGAGTGGACATGTTCCACCTGCATCTCTCTGGGTGGCAGGCAGCACTCATGTCCTTTGTGGCTCCACTCCACTCAGAGTGGCCCTTAACTTTGTGTGGCCTACAGGAGGCCTTCAACATCTGCCTTCACCAGCGTACTACCATTTGCATCTTTTTTCTCATGGCCACCCAAAAGGGGGACAGAACCGAGGGCAAGGTAGGGCAGGGAAAAACCACCAGCTCCTGCTCTGCCCCGTGGACCCTGCAGCCTTTTTGCCTAGGAAGCATCCACACTCCCACGTCCTTGCCCCAGGCTGTCTGCCACGAGGCCCTGCCAGGGGTTTATTCTTTTTTATTCTTTTTTAATAGCTGCACCTGTAGCATATGAAGTTTTGGGGCTGGGACTGAATCCGAGCCACAACTATGACCTACACTGCAGCACCAGCAAGGCTGGATCCTTTAATCCATTGGACCAGGCTGGGGATAGAATACACACCTCTGCAGCCACCCAATCTGCTGCAGTCATATTCTTAACCCACTGTGCCACAGAGGGAACTCCCTGGGGCTCTATGCTTCCTCATCCTCACCTTGCCTCTGGCCAAGACCCACCTACACCTGGAATAAGGCACAAGTGAGGGAAGATGCTGTGCTCAGTAAAACTTGAGTTGTTGCCGCAATGATTATCCACTTTGTTGTTACAGAGAAATTCTTAACTATAATTGAGGGGTTTCGCTGTAATAGCATAAACCTGTATTTCTACCTCTAATAATGCGTTTTACATGCTAGATATTAATATTCTTGATTCTGGATAAGTGCACAAGTTTTTTTTTTTTTAAAGAAACAGAACTGGTCAGCTCTGAGAGACTATTAACACCCCTGAAGTGGTTTTTGTGTGTGTGAAAACAAATGGTGAGAATATGAATTGGTCCCTCTTATCTTCATAATGAAACCGAGTCTACTTAATTTATCAAGTCATGTGTCATATGCCCTATTTTACCTGTTGATAAGCATCGTGATGCTTGAAAAAAATAACCTAGTGGACAGACAGGGAGTTCTGGCCCAAGTACAGCAAGTGCTCTAGTCCCTACTAGGGGAAGCCACAGGGCAGACGGCCGCCGGAGGCCGGGATGTGGTGTTCTGAGTCAGACGGTCTGGTGCAGCAGCTGCAGCCCAAACCTGTTTCCCTGTCCAGTCACCGCAGCCAGCTCAAAGCCCTTCTCAGGCAGTGAGACTCCTTCCTTTCCAAGATACAACTGGGGCTCGGAAGCCAGATCAGATGCAAAGAGCCAAAACCAGGGCAAAATCTAGTCCCTATGGCAGGTACCCTCATGCCAGTGGCCCCAGCGTTCTCTGGGACAGTGACTTCAGGCCCTGGACCCCAGCACAGTCTCCTGATTCCTACCCTCCAAAGGATCCAGGCGCCAGGCCTCCCCCAGGCCTCCTTGCTCATGCTGCCAGGAGGCTTCCCCAAGCCCCAGGCTAACACTGCCACTGTAGCTGCTCAAGTTTTCCAGCAGTGAGAAGTTTCTCCCCAGGCTCACCTTTACTTCACACAGCCACCCTCCAGGGGAAGGCTCACTCCACAACTCCCCCATTGCCATGCACCCCTCTTCCCTCTCCAGGCCCTATCAACTCCACCCAACACCTGGCACTGGGAAGGGGGGAGTCAGCACCGCAACAGAGAGGGGCAGCCAAGACCCCCCTCTTACTGGAAATTACAGGGCCCCAGTGAGTACTCAGCCCCATGCCAGGAGCAACCAGTGTGCTGGACCTCCCAGCAAGCCCATTTCACAGACTCAGAAAAGGGAAATTAGAGGGAGCATGAAAAGTGTCCAAGAGTCCTACATTCAAGTGTAGAGGCGCTGCAATATGGATCAGGCCTGGTGGATTCTCACCATCCCCGACTGTGTTCTCCTCTCCTTCCCCACCCCCTACATTTTTTTTTTTTTTTTTTTTTTTTTTGCTTTTCTTTTTTTAGTTTTGCACCTGGGGCATATGGAGGTTCCCAGGCTATGGGATCGAGTCGGACCTACAGCTGTCGGCCTATATCACAACCACAGCAACATTGGATACGAGCCGCATCTGTAACCTTTACCACAGCTCACAGCAACGCAGGATCCGTAACCCACTGAGCGAGGTCAGGGATTGAACCCTTGTCCTAATGGACAGTAGCTGGGTTCATTACTGCTGAGCCACAACAGGAACTCCCCGCTACACTTTTGACCATCCTCCCGTGGCCCTTGGCCCAGGATGGGGCTCTCAAATATAGACCCAATTGCCCTGGCAGACTTTAGCCCCAGAAGAGCTGGCAGGTGGCAGAGAAGTGAGAGGGGCCAGGGAAGGCCCTCTCCACAACTTCAGAAGCAATTTGAACACTCACTGCCCTCCTGACCGAGGTCCTAGACTTGTCTTGACTCATAGACAACCCCTGCGGCATCACTTGTGGCGCCAGCCATTCCTAGAGAAGTTAGTGCATGTGAATGAGAGGGGCAAAGCTGACGAGTGGGCTCTCCTCTGCACGCCCCTGGCCCCTGGGACCTAGCGTGGGCCTTAAAGCAAACATCCTTGTGCCTTGGCTGCTGTTTTCTGCTGACACTGCATCTGGGGACTTGGCTGCTAGAACACAGATGGCCGGGTGGTTTCTGCTGGCGTTTGTCAGACCAGAGCAAACCCGGGAGACTTTACTGAGAATCCTGCCCAAGACCTAAGGAGTCTTCCTTACCAGGAAACTCCTCTTTAAAAGCCCCCGGTGACAGCATCAAAGGGCCAATCCAGACCACTTACCCTGGCCAAGCCTCACTTCTCCCTGTGACCCAAGGAGAGGGGACAGCCCACCAGCCAAGAAGGCGACTTAGAGGCAGGCAAGTTAGCCGATCCCTCAGCTCTGACCACACAGGGCATCTGAACCAGCTCTGACCCTGTTTGAGAAACCTGGCACCCAGGCCCAGTAGTTGGCAGCCCCAAGCCCTTTACACAGTTCTCCGGGCTGGGGCAGACCCATGAGAAACCACCTCCCTCCCCTCCAGCTTCCTACTCTGAGGGTTGTGGAGGAGGTGTGACTGGGGGTGGGACCAGAGCACAGGAGGAGAGGCCTGGAACTTGTTGAGAGCTTCGTGGGAGACCCAGCCCTGGCCCAGCCCCCGAGGGCAGCCAAGGACGCCAGGGGCTCTGGGAAGGCAGGGGCTAATTCTGCTCTGCACCCTGAGCTCAGTAGCCTGAAAGCTTTGGTGACAGCCCCTGAGAGCCCCAGACGTGCCTGGGATGAGGCCTGAGCAGTGTTCTGGTTAGCACAGACTCGGGGGACTGCGCTGGTCTACCCACAAGCCCAGCTGTCAACCCTAAATCCCCCCGTCCATGGCCCAGCACCAGGAATGTCTAGCCAGCTTGGGATCTCTACAGCAAAAGACTTCTCAGAAGCTGATTTCTCACGTCCCAGAAGATGCTGCTGCTGCTGTAAGTTCCCTCTGCAGTCTGACCTAAACCCTTCCTCAGAGGAAGCCCAGTGACTCAGTTTCCCAGTGCCTCCAGCCTCCCCTGAAGGCCTTGGGTCTGCTCCTTAGGACCCCACGACCCCACCCCACCCAAGACCTTGCCAGACCCCTTCTGCTTCCCAGTGTTGCCTGTCGTGACGTTCTGGTGACTATGCCCCCAACTCCACCTCCCGGGGCCGCCCAGCCTCCTCACCCCTGCTGTGCTCTTTTGCTGGCCTTCTGCCCCACATTGGGCTCCCTGCTCCCAAGTCCACTCTCCACACTGTCACCAGAGTAAAGTCCTCCAACTCCAAGGTGTCTCTGTCCCCTTTACGCAGCAGCCCCTGTGGCCCCAGGGCTGGAGCCTGGTCTTCTACCCACAGCCTGTGAGGTCCCTTACCTTCAGCACTAGCACTGCCTCAGCCTTAGCCTTTGTCTCTCTGCCTACAGTGCCATTCTTCACCTAGGGTGACCTGCCTATGACCCCTGCAAGGGACCCAGGCAAGTCCATGGAGTGCCCTAGAGAGAAGCCGTTGAAGTTCATGAAACACGGCTGCTTCCTCTGGCCCAGCCAGAGAGGCTCGGTTGGGAGGGCACACTCCCAGCCAGGAAAGTAAGTGCCCTGCCCTCACTCTACCACAGGGTACCCCTGTCCACCCTGAGGTGGCCTGTGTCACAGACCACTGTCCCAGCCCCAGCAGGATCTAGCTGAGCTCTCTTAAGTCGCCTGGGAAGGGTGCAGTCCAGCACCCGCCTGGTGTGGCTGTTCCTCCCAGGGCTTGCAGGGCCACACCACACTCAAGCTGGCCCCATAGCTGCACCTGTCCATCCAATGCCTGCCTGCCCCCAACCCAAGTGTTCTGGACCAGGCCCCAGTTAGCACTTCTGATTAGCACCCTTGTCCCAGGTTAGCAGGAGGGCGTGGGGACCCCTAGCCTGTCCAATGCTCTTTGTTCTGTGAGGAACAAAGTATGGGCTTGGCAACCAGCTCCAGCCAGGCTGTGACAGGTGACAGCTGGACAGCCCTGCCTCCCATCCACTTTCTGAAACCTTTCCCAGATCCTGCCAGCCCTAAAAGTGATCTTTCAGCCCCATAAGGGCTTCCAAGGCCAGGAAGCACACGGCCTCTCCAGTCCCCAAGCCTCTGCAGCCCCTCCCCAAAGGCCCCAGGGAGGCAGGAAGGGAGGGTCCTGGTCCATGCCAGGGGTTGGTGCCATGCCACCGCAGGGGCCCAGCAGGCACGGAGGCAGCCCCTGGCATAGCATACTAGGTGGGGCGGCCCCCTGCTCTAGACTCACCCGTGGTCTCATGGCCCATAGAAGGGCCCTGCTGGCCAGCTGGCCACAGCAGAGTGTGAGAGGACAGTGTGTTCCCAGACTTCACTTCTGCTTTTCCAGAGGTCACTCAACGATGCTCTCCTGGGGAGCTCAGGGGTTTTTAGGAATTAAGGCCCACTGAGTGAAAACAGATGTGCAAATACGCTCCCTAGAGCCTAGCGTGCCCTTCCTGCCACTCCCTGCCTTGGCGGCAGTGCCCTGATCTCTTCTGCCACTTCCCCAGGCCCATCTGAGGGGGCTGCTTTTAAGGGACCGGATCTGGGCTCTTCTTCCAGTGCTCGTTCTACCCAAGAGCCTCTTTAATGCTGCAACTTCCAGGGATTCAAAGTAGGGAAACTCAGACAGATATACAGATGTGGACAGATGTCCAGGCTGGTGGCCCAGTGGAGCCACTGCCCCTCCTCCCCCAGCAAATGCACTACGTCTGAGTATTTTCCCCAGGCTCTGAGGGTTGGGAAGACCTCTTTTCTTCATATCAGCTCCAGAGCAGATGTATGCACTGGCTGGCTGGCTCTGCAGGGTCAAATGGCCGCATCTGGATCTCCCAGTGTGGGAGCCACAGCATGGAAACCATTAACCCTGCGATTACCTGGGACCCAGAGCACAAACTAAGCATCCTCCTCGCCTCTAGGCCTCTGCCAGGGCCTATCACAGGCTCCCTGCAAAACTCACCTGAGTAGCCCTAGGTTCCAACTCTTACTATCAAATGCCTCCCTCAGGTGCCTCACCTACCACCTCACCTACCTGCAAGATCATATAGAGCTTTGGGCAGAATGGCTCCAGGGACCGGGACAGACTCTAGGACCCAACACTGCACCACCCGCCACATGGTGAGCTACTGCCCTGGGGCCCTCGGGAGCAGGCAGAAGCTGGTGTGGCCAAGGGAAGCTCTTGCCCCATGGGAAGCCCCGAGGCTGGCGGGCCAGCAGTCTCGGGAAGAACCTGGAGTCTACTGCTGGCACAACCACATGCAAGTGACTAGGTTTCAGTTGGCGTGAGGTAGAGAGCCTGCAGGGAAAGGACAGCAAGTTCTCCTCGGTCCCTAGACCAGCATTTTGTTTCATCCTGGAGGCCTTTCAGTGAGGTGTGGCATTCACAGCAGGGGGGTGGGACTGATCCCCAGAGGTGGCCCAGCTGACACTGGGGTTGGTGATACCACCCACCAGCATATCAGATACAGGGATCTGATAAGCGGGAGTGTCACTCCCGTTGTCTAGGAGGCAGCAGGATGTCTGACTCAGGTTCACCACCCTTCTCTGTGCTCTGAAACAGGTGGCAGGTGGTGGCAGAAGCACATTTAATTACCCTCATGCTCTCAGGAACACCTCGTCCCTGTAGCTGGGAGAATGAAAGAAAGCATCATCACAGCCATGAGGAAGTCAATCCATTCGACAGTCAGAAGGGTGCCAGGCAGGCAACAGTCCCACGTGCCAAGGGAGGGGCGGAACTGGCTACTGCTGCACCCAGGGCAAGTTCCAAGAAGCTCTCCTCTGAGTGAGTAGAGATCTGCCTGGGGAGCCCCTCACCAGAACATCCCCACCCAGGGCTCTAAGGAACTGGCATGTCCTGGGAGACATACAGGGCTTGGAGAGCAGCCTCCCCTGTTCCCCCTCCACAGTCCAGGCTGAGAATCAAGCAAGCCAGCCTCACCCTGAGAGGCAGGGGCCACGCCTTCACTGCTGCCCTGTACTTTGACCCTGAGCAAATTTTCTTTTCTAGGCTTGCCACCCCCACTTATACAGCCTACATGTTTGAGTGGATCTGGAGCTGGGAGGGAAGGGCTTCTTTTAATTTTCCTAAAGATATAAATCCACCTAGGTGTTGAATGAGAGGAGGTACAGTGGTCCAGTGTGGCCAGGTGCCAGGCAGCCCAGGAAAGGCCAGCTGTGGCAGGCAGCTGGTTCCTGGGTCCACTGGCAGCACACCTTCTGAGCAATCCTCTCTGCCCTTGATGCTGGGCTTCTCTTCTACATGCACAGTTCCCTGGAGGAAGAACACTAAGAAAAGCTAGAGCTCACTTCAATGGAAGGAAAGCAGTTTTAGGGCCGCCAGAGGCTGCTGTTCCCAGTGAGATTAAGCCAGGTGAGGCTGAATCCTGGCTGGAGCATCTTGCCAGCTCCACAGTACCTAAAGTGAAAGCTATGGAAATACTCATTGTGCTTCGACCCAGGCACTGAGGATGGGCTTCCAGGATCAGGCTTCATCTGGGGCTGTGAGCCATGCTATTTTCAGCATGAAGCTCCATTCTCTGCAGCTCACTGAAACAAGACCAAAGAACATGGGCCAGGAGCAGAGTCAATCCATTCCATACCATGCCTAGTAAAGCCAAGGGGCTTGGGCCAGGCATAAAGTGGCAGGAGCAGTAACATCCAAGTTGGTCTTGTACAGCACCCTTGACCCCCTCACCCCCTCACGTGCAGGGGACGCAGTAACACACCAGACTGAATGTGATCAGCACCAGGCCAGCCCCCAGGAGAGAGGCAGTTGCCTGCTCAGGGAGACTCAGAGCAGAAGCTAGGTCCCAATGATGGAAGCCAGTGGAGGAATGCGGGTGACAGGGAGGCATGGAGCCTGGGCCAGGCCTAAGGGATAATACTCCAGGACCCTCATTTTTCCCAGGCCTCGCAACATGGCATCAAGCTTGGAGATTCAAGTGTTGAGGGTGGGGGAAATGAGTGAGCTACAATCCAAGATCTGGCAGCCTTGGGCCCTGTGTGCTAGGTCACAGGTGGCAGCTCTTCCATATTCCTCAACTCTCAACCCTTAATTTCCAAGCTAGATACCATGGGTAATAAGGCCAGGAGAATGGCAAGGGCCCCAGAATCCGGGCTCTTTCAGCTGACCACCCCTTCCCGAGCTGGGGGACAGACACAAAAAGGCATAGTCCAGGCAACCTTCAGTAAACAGATGAAGGAAAGAATTAAAAAATGTAGAGTGACTGAACAAGAGGAGCCAAGATGGGTGTCAGGAGACCATACACAAGGTCTTGGACCTCACCTGGAACCAATTTCCTATGTAAAGTAAGAGGGCTGGATAAGGTTACCCCTGGGGACCTAGCCAGCTCTGACCCTCTCTACCCTGCTCAGCCTGGATCTCACTGACTCTCTGCAATCTCAGCCCCTGAGGGCCACGTCAGGGCCTTGAGTGAGCCCAGAGGCTTGGGTAGACCATGAAGCAGCTTTAGCAGAACTCAGAGCAGGTACGGGAAAGGCCCAGGGCTGTACAGCAGCAGGCAGGCAAGGCTGAGTTGCAGCAGTAAAGACACCAGAGATGCCGTCTCAGAGGGGGAAGCCCCACCCATCAGCCAAACACAAAGCCTCAGCTAAGGTCAAAGCCTGAAAACCACTGGCCGAATGACCAAGCCGGGGCGGGGGGGCAAGGTCTGGCCCAGGGCCAAGCCAGAGTCAGCCAGGAAAGCAGAGCCCAGCACCCAGTCAGGGTTTTCCTCCACACCCCCATTTCCCCACCACAGGTCTGTCCACCAACCCCGCAGATCCATCCACACTCACAAGGCGGGCAGCTGCACCCTGGCCCCTGGAGCTGCAGGGTGAGCTGCAAAGTGCTGGATGCAGACAGGCAGAGCAGGCGTCAGGCTTAATGCATAGCTATTGCCTAGCCTACTAAGTGGCCTTTCAGAGCCTTGATTTTCCTGCCTCTAAAAGAGAAGGAAGGCAAAAATCCTGGGCAGGACAGATTTTTTTTTTTTAATCAGCTACGAAGTAGGTGTTGGATTAGGCAGAAGCCAGGGAGGTCAATGGAAAGATCCCTCCAAATTGGGGTGCAGGGTGGAGAGTTGTCAGTTACCTGATAACACAACTGTGTGGACTGACAGCCTACAAAGTCTGGAGTGCCTGACTTGGGCCTCTCCCAGAGTCACCCTAAACCCATGTACTTGTATATGCCACATGCACCCCTACATGTCCTCCAAAGTGCTGAAGGAGACTGGGAGGAGAGGAGTCTGTTCTGAGAATGAATTGTCCCTCTTCTGGAGGGATCAGAGTAGCAGGACCAGACTGGAAGCTGCTTTGAGAAGGATGGTCTTCTGTGAGCTTGGGAAGCATGGCCCTGACTTCTGTGCAGCCTCAAGCTCCTACTTGGAGCCCCCAAGACCCTTAGTTCGTACCTTCCCCTCTTCATGGTGCTGAAGCTGCTGCTCTGATTCTGAGAGCTGCTAGCATGACCTAGGTGGAAGTAAATGAGGACAGCTTCATGGTCAAGGCCAGGGTCACCTGTACTGGGCACCAAGGTGGACAGCATCAGGGACTTTTCACTGGCCTTCCCCTTCCTAACCCAGGAAGCTGGGGCACAGGGTAGTGCCCTGTGGGAAGAGATGGACAGGCAGGAGACACTGAGCAACGAGCCCCATTTAATCTGGGAAAGCCAACTAGGGCTTGTGTGAGGAAAGTAGGGCCCAGAGCAGTCCCAAGGGACTGTGGCTCAAGGCAGGTGCTGCCAGAGAAGCAAAGGAGACAGGAAATGGGTCCAGCCACACCCCCTTCCCCAGTTCTCAGGCAACTGAATGGTCCTGGTGTGCCCCCTTATGGCCAAATGGAGAATGGCACTGTCAATAGCCAGGCGCTCTACTCTGGCTCCCTTCAACTTAATCACTGCCTCAGACCCCTGTTCCACATCTCCCCTAGCCAATGATCCCTGGAGAACAGGCTGCAGGCACCTGCAGAGCCATGCAGAAATGTGTCACAAAGAACAAAAATAGGCCTGTGGTGGACATGAGTCCGGGAAAGCCAGAATGGAGACAATGCAAGCTTGAGTCTGGTCATGAGGGGCTGGTCTGTCTTGCATCAGGTAAGACAGAATCTTCTGAAGGGAAAGACTGAAGAGGATGCAGAGGAAGACTGGGATTCCTCAGCCCTCTACACGCTTGTTCTCCAGTTCGGGCAGACCCTTCCAAGGCTCCAAATCCCATTATCAGCTAACTTGTCTTTAATGACTAATGCTGTATCTAAAAACAGTACAACCTACAACACTGTGCACCCCTCCAGGACAAAGGCCTCAGCTTCTCCTCCCCTGTACCCCACAGCCTGGCCTCCTGCCAGTGAAAATAAAGAGCTGTCACTCATCCAATCATACAAGTATCTATTGAGCATTCATTCTGGCTAGGCACTGTGCTGAGTCCTAACAACCTGCAAGTGATTTCTGTTTCATTTTGCAGGTGGGCAAACCAGCTTCAAGGCATTAAATCATATGTGCAGTGTCATACAGTAGTGGCCAGAAAGGGAGCCACAGTCTGCCTGATGCCTGGCCTCACATAACAACTCAAGAGAGGCCCTAGGGTCCTGACCCTGAGCAGGCACAGGTGATTTACAAGGGAGACCGTGACATCATGTCCTTGTACCTCTTCACTCTTGATGCCGACCCGTCTAACAAGCTGGAGTGTGTCTGACAGCTGAGCCCAAAGCACAAGAACAGCTGTAAGTTGGAGAAAACATCTAGGGTGCTGTAGCAGGCACTTTGACCACAGGGGGCCAGGGACAAACTATTAGAGGCAGATATGGGCCCTCAAAGACAGCAGTTTGGTTTCATCTCATTTCAAATCTAACAGCCCTGGGGAGTTCCCGTCGTGGCTCAGTGGAAACGAATCCGACTAAGAACTATGTGGTTGCGGGTTTGATCCTTGGCCTTGTCAATGAGTTAAGGATCCGGTGTTGCCATGAGCTTTGGTGTAGGTCACAGAAACAGCTCGGATTCCTCGTTACTGTGCCTGTGGTGTAGGCCAGAAGCTGCAGCTCCAATTCGACCACAGCCTTGGAACCTCCATACACCGAGGGTGTGGCCCTAAAAAGACAAAAAAAAAAAAAAAAAGGGGGAACCAAATCTAACAGCCCTAATTCAGGAGAAGCTCTGCTATGTTCAATGTATGCTGCTAAGAAAGCAAGAAAGTGAGACTAATATATTCCAGAAGGGTTTTAAGCAAAACGTTTAAAACTTGGGTTTTCCCTCTCTGCCAGCCACAAACCCTGGTCACCCAGAAAGCTCATCTCCAGTGGTCTTGGATGGCTGACATTCGCCTGTGCTGATATCACCTCAAAATGTCCTAAGCACAGGTTCAGGCACTGGCTCCACCTCAGAAACCAGGCCCAAGAAATTACTAACATCCAAGGACAAGTGTGTTATCACCCACCAGGGCAAGTTCTGACATGACATGAGGCAGGGCTTGTGAAACAGGGGTTATCAGTTCATGTGGGGACTATTTTAACCATAAACAGCTTCCCAGATCAAATCAGACTAAAGTATATACCAGTGCAAGATGTTATCAGTGAAGGGAAAGCAAAAAGTAGGTAGAGGGAGTGCCCACTGTGGTGCAGTGGAAACAAATCCAACTAACATCCATGATGATGCAGGTTCGATCCCTGGCCTTGCTCAGTGGGTTAAGGATCTGGCCTGGACCCTTATGCATCCCCTGGACTCTGTCTTCTAGTGTAAAGAGAAGGGGCTTGATGGGGGTTCCCTAAGACTCAGACCAGCCCTACACCTGATGAATGAAAATCTGAAAGAACACCCCCAGGTCACCAACAGGGTTCTCCACTTGGATGGCCGATGGGTGTGAGTACCTTCTCTTGGCTTGCCCATATGTTCTAATTTCCCTTATTTTACATATCTCTGGCAGATTTTTTAAAATTTTACTTCATATTGGAGTATAGTATAACAATGCTGTGCTAGTTTCGGGTATATAGCAAAGTGATCCCATTATACACATATCCATTATTTTTCAGGTTATTTTCCCATGTAGACCATCACAGACTATTGAGTAGAGTTCCCTGTACTATACGGTAGGTAGGTCCCTATTGATGAGTGGATGTTTTAAACTATAAAACATTGGAATTCCTGTCGTGGCTCAGCAGAAATGAATGTGACTAGCATCCATGAGGACGAAGGTTCAATCCCTGGCCTTGCTCAGTGCATTAAGGATCTGTGTTGCCGTGAGCTGTGGTGTAGGTCACAGACGTGGCTTGGATCCCACGGTCCTGTGGCTGTGGTGTAGCCCAGCAGCTTCAGCTCTAATTCAGCCCCTAGCCTGGGAACCTCCATTAGCCACAGGTTGCCCTAAAAAAGACAAAAATAAATAAATAAACAATAAATTATAAAACATTTGTTCATTATGATACATTTGAACCATGAAGGGTATGTAAAAATAAAAACTGACATATTCCCCGTCCCAGCCTCTCCAATCCCTATCTGCAGAGGCTGCCCCTCTAGACAACTTGGTGGCTGTGCTTCCAAACACGTTTCTATGTGCTTATTTTTCTACTAAAATGAGACTAAAATTATATGCAACTATATTATATGCAACATCTCACCTAACAGATATTTCTAAATCAGTCTTTACAGACCATCACGCTTTTGAGCGTTGAACAGTGTTCCCCTGTAAACACAGACAATGATTTATGTAACCATACCTCGTTAACAGAAGTTTCATTAACATGGCATATGGAGGGGTCTAATCGGAGCTGTAGCTGCTGGCCTATAGCCACAACAATGACAGATCTGAGCCACATCTGAAACCTACACCACAGTTCACGGCAATGCTGGATCCTTAATGCTAATCAGATTCGTTTCTGCTGAGCTACGATGGGAACGCCACTGGTCTGATTCTTAACCCCATAAGCCATAATGGGAACACCAACATGCAATGTTTAAACAAGGCAGTAAAAACTTTTGTCCCGCAAAGGATCTACACCAAGTCACCCTTCCACCAACTCTACCATTGAAATTTTTTTTTAAATTATGTTTAGTTTAAAAGAAAAAAAAAGGAAAGAAACTACCGTGCCCAGTCCTGCAGGAGGAGGCACAGCAGGGATCTGGAGGGGAATCCCTGGTTCTGGCTTTCCCTGCTCTAGTTGCCAAATTAGGCTCCACGCCAGGTATCCTCCTCAGGCCATGTTTGTGTCCACTTGGCCTGCCATTAAGGCCGCTCTCCAGCCTCCTGGCAGGGCTTAGTGGGCAGGACAAAGCTTCTAAAGGAGGCTTGCCCTGGCTGCTAACCAACAGATGGCCGGGCGTGGGCTGAGCTGCTGCCCGCCAGCATGCTGATGACTTCCAGATTAGTATCTTTAGTGCTACTTGCCCCATCTCCAGATCCACACAGCCACCTCCCTCAGACCTGATTCAGCACATCTGCGACAGAACTCCTCCTCCTCCACCACTGTGTCCATGCCCCAAACCTTCTCCTCCTCTGGTGGCCCCTAGCTCAGAAGCCATTCCAGCACTCACCCAGTCACTTAGGAGGTCAGAAGCCTAACTCGTGAACCCTCTCACCGCAGACCTAAGCACACTGGCCCAATCTTATGGGTCTCATTCCCTAAGCTGGTCTATGAACCAAGTCATTCTGCCCTCCTCCCACTCCTGTCCCAGTGCAGACCACCTTCTGGAACAGTGCCTGCCTCCAGCCTGGCTCCTCCTAAATCCTACCTCCAGAACCCCTGACCAAGTTTCTAATTGCATCACACCACCAACCCTTGCTCCCTTCTCAATTCTCTACTTCTTTATCTACTAAAGGATCAAGTCCAAGATGGCTCGTGGCCGCAAGACCTCTCTCCTGCCTACCCCTCACCTTCATCCCTGCTTTGGGGGCCTCATCCTCTTGCAGCAGCCACCTGAAGAGACATAATCACCATCAGTAGCCCATGCCAGCTCATCAATCACTGGGCCCTGGGGTTGGGGGAGAGAGGGTCTCTTCACTCAGTGCCACTGCCCAGAGCAGTCAAGACGATGTGGATCAACAAACACTGAGGGAAAAACTTCAGGTGCATGTGAACCCAGGCTCTCATAACTCAGAGACTCAATCTAACTGTTCCCTTCATTTCACGTGCAAACCCTGTTGGGTTATCAGGTTCTGTATACCCTTCACCCAATGCTTCCTGAGCTCCCCCCTCTTGCTTATGGTCACTGGATTGCCTGAACTGTGTCATCTCTTCTTCTGGATCTCATCTGACTCTGAGGAATTCTGGATTGAGCTAAGTTTGTCTTGCTGTCCAAGCCGTGGTCACCTAGTTTCACTAAATCAAAATATTCTCCTCTGACAAACAAAATGGAACATACAAAATGTTTCCAGGCAAGACCATAAACAGAAACTCTTAAGCAAGACATTTCCCACGCACTGACCTCGACCTAACTGAAGAAACCCTCTTTTTTAAAATCATAACCCTCATCCTCCCAAGCTATGTATCCTTCCAAGATACCCAAGGCACCCAAGGCCTTCCATGAACCCACCAGATGCACCTATCTACCCTCAGCCCTGCTCACCTTGACACATGCTCTGCTCTCTCCTCCCAGTTCCCAAAGCTCCCTGCTAGTCTATGCAGTGTTGTGTTTCTGAGACTGCGAGTGCCATTCCTTCTTCCCATCTCCTCCACTGGCTAATTTTGTGTGTGTGTGACAGCTTTACTGAGACTATAATTCACACACCATACAATTGGCCCATTTAAAGGGCACAAATCAAAGTTTTTTAGTAAATTCGGAGTTGTGTAACCATCACCACAATCAATTTTAAAACATTTTCATCACCCCAGAAAGAACCCCTTAAACGTTACTCCTCACATACTCCCACTGACGCATAGTGTACACTGTGGACATTCAGTGCTGGTGTTTTTGTTTTTAATTTTTTTTATGGCCACACCTGCAGCATATGGAAGTTCCCAGGCCAGGGACTAAAGCCAAGTCACAGCTGCGACTTACACTGCACTGCTACACACAGCTATGACTTTAACCCACTGTCCAGGCTGGGGATGGAATCTGCATCCTGGCACTGCGGAGACATTGCCAATCCCATTGCACCACAGAAGGAAGTCCTCTGGGCTGTTTTGAAGTCCACCACTCTGCCCATTAGGCACATCTGTCCCCAAGCAAGGCCTGTGTGACATGTTTTCATTATCCACTCAAGGCCCAGCATAGCACCTACCTCCAGGAGTGAAAGGAAGAAATGATCATACTGGGAGCAGCTGATCCCAGTATGATCCCTGTGCTTAAACTTCACTAACATCTCAGAGGGATCCTATTAACATTGTCTTTGTGCAGCTAAGGATAAACCACTCACCCAGGGTCACAAAGCCAGTATGTGGCTGAGCTGTGATTAGTTCATTAATGAGCTCTGCTCTGTCCATCCACTGTCTCCGCCCATCCACTCCACGCACTGGCACTGCCGTCAGCTTCTAGCCCTGCTCTCCTCTGTTCTCATTGAGGTCACTAAAGACCTCTGAATGGCAAAATCAAATGGAGGGCTGTCCCACTTTATTTTACTCTCTTGGCCACATATGGCATTCACTGCCTGCTTCTGTTTCAGGTTCTCCCTTAGGCCCACCCACCTCTCAGGGGATGACTCTGGCCTTTCTGGCAGGACCATCTTTTGCCCCATCCTTGCTTAACGGAAGCCCTTTCCAGGCATGGGTCTCATCTAAGGCCTCTACCCTTCTGACTTTATTCTCTCTCTTGGATTTAGTGGCCACATGTCTACCCAAGTTCAGACCGCACACCTGAGCACCAAAAACAGCTTTCACATCTTCACTAAAATGGCTCACAAATCCCTCAATCCCATCTTCTGATTCTTTCACCCACCTGTTCCTTCTACATTCCACTATCATTTCACTACTATTTACACAGTTGCCTAAACCAAAGATGAGGCCATCAGCCTTAACTCTTCATTCTTCCTCAGCCTCTTTAACCAACCCTCAAGTTCTACCAATTCCTCTGCTATAATTTCCTCACAATGCCCCCTGCCAATGCCTAAAGACAGTCCGCCACTATCTTCTCTGGCCTTGATTACTCTTAAGACCCTGCAGATTGTTCTTCCCACCTCCAGTAGAGCCCCTACCTCCAAAACACTTTTCAAACTGCAGGTGCATTCTTTTTTTTTTTTGCCTTTTGTCATTTTAGGGCCGCACCCACGGCATGTGGAGGTTCCCAGGGTCTAACTGGAGCTGTAGCCACTGGCCTACGCAGCAGCCACAGCAATGCAGGATCCGAGCCACGTCTGCGACCTACACCACAGCTCACGGCAACGCCGGATCATTAACCCACTGAGCAAGGCCAGGGATCAAACTGGCAACCTCATGGCTCCTAGTCGGATTCGTTAACCACTGCACCACGATGGGAACTCCCAGGTCCATTCTAAAATACAAGTCTGGTACTTTTACCCCCTCCCCTCATCCCCTCACATTCAGGACAAAAGCCTTCCTGGGGTTTTTGCAATCCCTAGAAGCTGATCTCTTTCCGGCCACATCCTTGGTCACACCACAATTAGTACTGAAAAACTGGCATTCCTGGAAATGAATGCCATCTCTATTTACATCTGCAGTTTCATGTAACTGGTGACTGGCCAAGCCCAGCCTGAAGTCTCACCTTCCTCTTCCTATATAAGACTATCTTTTGTGAAATAATATTGAAATGCAGAAGGAAATGTAATGAACAAAAGACAAGTGACTCAGGACAGAGAGGGATAAAATGTTCTGGAAGACAGTGAGTATATACACGTGTGAGCTCTTCAGCCATCTAACTCACTGGCTGAGGAAAACAATCCTCAGATCACATGGAAATTGAGAGGATCACAGGGCTCCTGCTCCTGAATGTCAATTTCATTTCTTTACAACAGGAAGGAGATATACTGAATGGCTTAAGTATCAGGAAGAATACCCGTTCCAAATTAGGAACTGGTTATCTGGTACCCATCAGCTGACTTATAGATGCATAGTCCAGTAAACCACATGCTTTTCTGTATTTTCCAGGTTTCTAGTAAGAAGAGAGCTAATTCATAAAAAATCCTAGAATGACCAACTCAGTAGCAGTGAGAACCCCCTGGACTCAGATTATAGTCTCTAAATATCATTTTCCAATAAAAATAACCAGGTCTCCTTAGAAATGATGACTCTAGGTCCAGCTCAGGAAATGTACAAGATAACACTAGAATATATTGTAATCTCAGTAGAAAGGAAGGCTACTGGGTTATGTCAAAAAACGCAGCAGCCTAGGAGTTCCCTTCGTGGCTCAGCGGTTAACGAATCCGACTAAGAACCATGAGGTTGCGGGTTCAATCCCTGGTCTTGCTCAGTGGATTAAGGATCCGGAATTGCCGTGAGCTGTGGTGAAGGTTGCAGACGTGGTTCAGATCCCGCGTTGCTGTGGCTGTGGCGAAGGCCGGCAGCTGCAGCTCCTGTTAGACCCCTAGCCTGGGAACCTCCATATGCCACGGGTGCGGCTCTACATAAAGGCAAAAAGACAAAAAAAAAGAAAAAAAACTCAGCAGCTTATTGTATAAGTTCCCACTGGCCAAAAGACAATTTGAGCATCAATAAAGTTAAAAGACTGAAGCACAACAAATATATTAAAATCCATAAGTGTGCTATAACACTAAACAAACAAAAGAACAAACCTCATTAGACCAACTCATAATTTCGTTTTCTTCTTTTCGGGGGGCGGGGGGGCACGTGCAAGTTCCCAGGCCAGGGATCGAACCCCAGCCACAGGAGTGACAACACCTAATCCTTAACTACTAGGCTACCAGGGAACTCCCCCTCATTATTTTGAAAGCTAGTAAATATGGGAAAGAATCAAGCATTTATCCTGCCTCTCCTACACTGTATTTCAGAGTAACCAACTAGTTGATTACTGGAAATTTCCAGGTATAAAAGTATTCAAGTTAGCAATTGCAGAAGGAAACAAAATTAAAATACCACCATTTTGCAACCCCTAATGAAATAATGGTTCTAGGCAATAAATATCAATGATGCCTATGTCATAAAAAGAGAAACAACTTCTGGAGTTCCCGTCGTGGCTCAGTGCTTAATGAACCTGACTAGTATCCCTGAGGACATGGATTCAATCCCTGGCCTTGCTCAGTGGGTTAAGGATCTGGCGTTGCTGTGAGCTGTGGTGTAAGTTGCGGATGTGGCTCAGAACCTGCATTGCTGTGGCTGTGGTATAGACCAGCAGTTACAGCTCTGATGCAACACTTAGCCTGGGAACTTCCATATGCCATGGGTGCGGCCATAAAAAGACCAAAAAAAAAGGCAATGCTTTTATGTTGAAGCCGGGGTCATAGCTGAGGGTTCAAGCCTAGAACTATGGTAATACCTGAGATATTTGCCTGGTTCTCTCATGAGGCCCAGGGGCTGGAGCAGTAGGCCTTCAGAAAGTTTTTGTTTTGTTTTGTTTTTTTGCTTTTTAGGGCCGAACCCGCAGCATACAGAGGTTCCCAGGCTAGGGGTCCAATCAGAGTTACAGCTGCTGGCTTATACCACAGCCACAGCAATGTCAGATTTGAGACACGTCTGCAACCTACACCACAGCTCATGGCAATACTGGATCCTTAACCCACTGAGCAGAACCAGGGATTGAACCCACAACCTCATGGTTCCTAGTTGGATTTGTTTCCGCTGTGCCACGACTGGAACTCCAGAAAGAATTTTGTCAATGAGCAAACAAACACTTAAACAACAAGGTAGCACTACATATGCTCCTCATGATTTAAATACATTCACTGAATCATTTCTGCCCATCCCAAATTTGGCAGGCCTCTGTGGAAGGCAGTGCTCCATACCACCATTCTCTCTGCACCCATACCCAGTGCTAAGAGGCCAGGTGGGCTCAGCCTGATTTTTTTAAACCAAGGGTCTGGGTTCCCAGAAGATCTGTACTCTGGTCCCCTACACCACACCACCCAAGGCTCCTTTTGGTCCCTCCGAATGGCCCAACTATTTCTGCCTTTGCATGCCAGTCTCTCTGCCAGAAGTGCTCTCCCCAACCCCACTCCACTGTATCCCACCCCTGCCCCCAGCTCTCCCCAAGGCCGGCTCCTCATGCTTCACGCCTCAGCTGAATAGTGTTCCCTCAGCAAGGCTTTAAGCAGCCAAGCTCCCTTAAGAAAGTTTCCCTCTGATTCCCCATCACTTCTCCACTGTTTCTTTCACAGCATCACCTTTAAAATGTAATTATATATATTTTCTTTGCTTTAAAATAACAGTAACAGCAGCTAACACACTTACTCAGCGTTTACCATGTGCCAAGTTCATGTTAAGTATTTTACAGGGATCATGTATAGCCTTCACAACCACCCCATCAGTAAAAACATATGATTTTATTTTTTATTATCATTACCATTTTACAGATGATGAAACTCAGGATAGAGAGGTTATGTGGCCACAAAGCCATGAAGCAGTAAGCTCATATTCATAACTGCTATACCACATTAATCTCTCTCTCTCTTTTTTTTTTTGGCCTCACCCATAGCATGGGGAAGGTCTGGGGTGGTGGATGTAACGTGCACCACAGCAGTAACCAGAGCCACGACAGTGACAACGTGGGATCCTTAACCCACTGAGTCACCAGGGAACTCCAAGATCTCTTAATGTCTTCTCATGGCCCCAATGACCCCAACCCCAAGACTGATGGTCAAGAAAACATCATTCAACAAAGTATCTCAAGGAGTTCCCTGGTGCTCTGTTGGCTAGGACTTGGTGCTTTCAATCCATGGCCTGGGAACTGAGATCCCACATTAAGCCACTGCATGCTACCAAAAAAAAAAAAAAGAAAGAAAGAAAAAGAAAAAAATTCGAAGTACTTCAGATCCTACCACAGTGCCTAGTATAAAAAAGGTGTTCCACAAGTATATGTGGAATGAATGACAACATTCAAAGTAATATTCCATGGTTTCTTTGTATATCTCTGACCCACTTCCTCTTTCCCACAACTCCCTAGCACAGGACCCAGCTCCCAGAAGGTACTCAACACATCTAGAAACACAAAGCTGGAAAGAGCTTTTGTGACCTCCCAGAAGGTACTAACACATCCAGAAACACTCAAAGCTGGAAAGAGCTTTTGTGACCACCCAGCTCAGTCCTCAGTTTACCAAAGAGGTAGGACTTTCTTCTATCGCTGAGAAGAGACAATCAGACAAGATGGACAATGGAAGATATATGGACTTCAGAGGTCCTAAGAGAATGAGCTCTAGCAAAAGAGGTCAGTAGCAGATGCCCTGATGGAGTGGAATCCAGGAAAGTGTGGTGAAGGGTCCTTACACACTTGCCCTACCTTGCAGAACAAACAAACACCCTCCACCCAATGCCTGAGCCTTCTGGAAACTGTCCCACATCTAAAACATGTGCTTTGGAAACCTCATCAGCAGGACATACCTACAGATCTCACTAGGGACCACAGGCTTCCTTGGCCTCTCCTTCCCACCTCCCTCCCCCAAGCCCTCTCTTTCCCTTTTCCCTAGAGATAAGGAGGCAAAAACACCCAGCAACAAAGGCCTGGAGGCCATGCCTCTGGTGTCACCTTCAGGAGCAGAGAAGGCCTTTCTATAGAAGACAAATGGAGTTTCTGGGCGCTCTTTCCTGATCTGATTATCTCTAGCCCCTGAAAGTCCTGAACAGCTCCAGCACAGAGTCCCAAGAATCTCAAACTCTGTGTTAAGAAACTTCTAGGAGAGCAGCACAAACACCACAAGAGCTGCAACTGGATGGAGGGGGACAACATTCTAGCCTAGCATGGCCATAAAGGGGTTCTAAGATGGGATGGTACTGGGACTGAGTCTTTTTTTTTTTTGCCTTTTTGCCTTTTATCTAGAGCTGCACCCGCGGCATATGGAGGTTCCCAGGCTAGTGGTCTAAAAGGAGCTGTGGCTGCCGGCCTTCACCACAGTCACAGCAAGGCCGGATCCTTAACCCACTGAGCAAGGCCAGGGATTGAACCCGCAACCTCGTGGTTCTTAGTCGGATTCGTTAACCACTGAGCCACGAAGGGAACTCCTGGGACTGAGTCTTAAACGGTGGGAATCAGTGGGTTTCACAGGGATAAGGAAGGAAGCAGAGGAAGTGCCTAGTGCAAAGAATACTGGAAAGAGGTAACATTTACCTAGTGATTAGTCTGTGCTTGGTGCTGAGCTAAGTGTTTTACATGTAATAACTCTTGACATTTCACAACCTTGTGAGATAGACAGGTGCTGTGAATGTGTCAGATGAAGAACCCAAGACCCGAGGGGTTAAATAACTTGTCTAAGCATATGGTGGGGTTCAAAGTCAGATTTGAAAGTCCAAAGTCCACCACACCATGTGCACCAAGGGCTGGGAGTGATGACTTGCAGGAGGGAAAGGAACACGTGTGCAAGAGTGAAGGAATCCCAGAATGTCACATTGAAGATCTGGATGGTGATCCACAGGGTGACCACGGATAAGCAGTGTTGTCAGAATAACCTAATATGTTTACAGAGGATGATGGAGGGTCTGATGGGAAGATGGAACCCTGAGCCCTCATAAGGTCAGTGGGGTGGGGGGGGGGGCAGCAGTAGGAGAAAAGCCTTGATAGAATCAAGTTTACCAAATGACAGCTGGTAATCAATGATGCTCATCTTGTGATTTAAGCAAATAAAGATCTTCCTCTAGTCCCAGTTACAAAATTCCCATTAAATGCCAACTGTGTGCCAGGCCCTGCCCTGGGCAGCCTCCCTCCTTCCACCACCCTACCCTGCCACTGAGAGGATAATGAGGTCGCTGGCAAGTTCCTACAACCCAGCACTCTAAAGTGCTCTCCTGGAGTTCCTGTTGTGGCGCAGCGGTTAGTGAATCTGACTAGCAACCATAAGGTTGTGGGTTCGATCCCTGGCCTTGCTCAATGGGTTAGCAATCTGGCATTGCCCTGAGCTGTGGTGTAGGTCACAGACACAGCTCTGATCTGGTGTTGCTATGGCTTTGGTGTAGACCAGCAGCTGTAGCTCCGATTTGACCCCTAGCCTGGGAACCTCCATATGCCCCAAGTGCGGCCCTAAAAAGCAAATAAATAAATAAATAAATAAATAAAGTGCTTTCCCCTCCTTCCCCATCTCCACTCTTACAAGGGAGATGACAGACTTTTCTTGCAAATTTATATTAAAACCATAATGTCCACAACTGTATTTTAACTTCAGTAAGTTTTTAAATTTAAAGGTATTTATTTTCATATTACTGGTCCAGTTTGCAAGGTACATAATAACCTTTTTTTAAAATTGAGCTCACTTCTAACCTTGATAAGTTTATGATGAGAAAATTTTTCTCCAGAAGGTGAATCATCTGGCCATTTTCCCCCTCCAGCTACCAACCAGGAGGCTACTAGTACCTCTGTTCAAGGGTATCAGGTAGAAGTCAGGGATGGTAACTCACAGCTCAGCCACCGTGCCCTTTACTGAGCTATCACTTGGGGGTTGGGGAATGAAGGAAAGACTGGAATCAGGAACATATCTAATTCAGTAAATCTGATGCTGTGCTACAGGGAGTCAATTCCACTTTGGAAATGTGTGTTCTGAGAAGAAAGGATACCACTCCTGTGCTAAGAAATCCTGTCCCAAAAGGCGTCGTTGTGAATGGTGGTGAGAATTATTGTCAAATACATATGTATGAACTTCCAGACTTCCAGGGCTCTCCCAAACATTGCCTTCAGGAGACTGCTCAGGCAGTAGTTAAGAGGAAATTCTCGCTGAGCTGGCTCAGCAATTTCCCAGAAACACTCATCCCGCATGCCAACGAGAAGACACAACGATCCCAAAGGCCTTGGTGTACGTGTTGGGAGGGAAAGCAGGGGGCTTTTCCGCTTAGATTCCTTAAGCGTTGCCACTAGACAGCTCTCTGGCTACGTCAAAGTAAAGAAGTTTGTATTAGCACATCTCGCACGCAGCATCCACTCCCGAGTGACCCTCTCTTCCAAACTACAACGCAGGAATAATGGGTTAAGAGGTGGCCCCAGAAGAGGCGAACCACTTAAGTTCTTAGAGCCTCATTTGCGTTTAGGCCCACACTGAGCTGCAACTGGAGGTAGATTCCCTTCCGGCGCACCCGCCATCACTCCCGGATTCCCAGCGAGGCCTCTGAGGCCCCGATCCGGCTCCCCGACCTCTCAGAGGCCTTCGAGAACCCCCAGCTTCGCCTCCCACACCTAGGAACTTTCAGGCCGGGGCCGGCCTCCTTGCCGGCCTTTGCAGGCCCCGCAGCCCCAGCCCCGCGGCTCACCCTCGAGCGTCTCGCACTGCACCAGGTTAAGGTAGTCCGCCTGGGTGAGCACTCCGGCCTTTAGGCCGCGCACAAGTCCCTCCAAATAGCCATTGTCCACGTTGAAGTAAAGCTCCGGGAAGAACGACATGGCTGCGCCTAGGGCGGCGGGACCAGAGGACCCGGACGGGATCGGTCTGCACGCAGCACAACTCTAAGATCAGCTGACACAGCGCCCGCAGCAGGCTGTCAAGCGCATCAGGTGATCATGGGGGGGCGGGGCTCTGAGCTGCACCCGACTTCCGGGTGGGTTAGCGCGGAACGCCTGCGCAGGTGTGGGCTGGGGCTGGCGGGGAAGGGCCGCCCTCTGGCGCCTGCGCGCTGAGGGGAGGAGCGCCTCCTGCTCCCTGGCGGGAACGACTTAAAATGCCCCAGACTAGCCGCGTGGTGGCGCCCGTGGACGCGGGAGTTCGATTGGGCTTTCTCTCGAGAGTTCCGGAGTCTGGAGCACCTGGTACTGTTGGGGCCAGAGAAGTAAAGATGGATGTGGGCGGCGTCCCTTATGCTTGGAAATATCCCAGTCTGTTGAGTCAGCCTTCCCCTGAGGGGAACTGAGGTCCGTGAGGGGTGGGTTTCGCTGGGTGTCACGCGTCCAGTTCGTCTCAAGCAGGCCCTAGAGCCTAATGGCTTGTTAGCCTGCCTGGAGCTACAGACCCTTTGCCGCGCTGCGACCCCCTCCCTTGCATTTATTATATAAGCTTCTCTAGGGTTGGAGCGCGGTCCTTCTCTGCTTCTCCCAACCCCTGGCTCTCTTAAAAGTACGCATGTAGGTGACTCCTGATGGGATAGCACAGGCCCTGGGGTAGGGGTGTGTGTGTGGTTTCTTGGTTGGAGGCCCCTTCGCCCTTGCCGTGACTTACCCCCTCTGACGGTCACGTTCAAAATAATGCCACAACCCTGGGGTTGGTACCATCCTTTATTGGTGCCCCCTGACCCCCCGCCCCGACCCTGACGACGTTGGCTAGCCAGCTAGTTGCGGCTGCAGGGGTTCGTGGCAGTACCCAGCTTGCGGCAGTAGCAGAAGGCGTTGAAGAAACGGCAGTAGCATGTAGCACATGGGTCGCAGCATGGTACCTGGTGTCCCAGACAGGATTCATGCAGCCTTACACAGCGACGTGGGGAGCGTGCCTTGCGTCCTTCAAGATCTAGCACCTACAAGGGTTGGGGAACATGGACCTCCAAAAGCACTTTCATGGAATGTGCGGGATCAAGGCAGGGTGGAAGTGGAGACTGCGTGGGATGGTTTGCAGTGTCGCCCCAGGTGAGGGGATCAGGAAGTGCAGGTAGTTTTGTTTGTTTCTCCATTTTTGGCCACCCCACAGCATATGGACCTTCCAGTCAGGGATCAGATCGGGCCACAGTCTCAACCTGAGCCGAAGCTGTGGCAAGGCCAGATCCTTAACCCACTGTGCTGGCTGGGGATAAACCCGCGTCCCACTGCTGCCAAAACACTGTCAATCCAGTTGTGCCACAGCAGGAGCTCCAAGTGCAGGTAGAGGTTGATGCCTGAAACCCCCACTCAAGACTTGTGGCCTCAGCCCTTTCCCTGAGCTGTTACCTCTGCCAAGGCCTTGGCCTCCGCCTGCTGCAGCAGAGCCCCTTCTGCCCGTTCTGCAGTTGTCCTCTTCAGTGGGGGCTGAAGGCCTAAATCTGGGACAGATGATGTGAGGACAGAACCACCCATGCACAAAACACCCACCTCCCAGGCCTGGGATTGGAAAGGGGAAGAGAGGGCTCATACAGGCAGAATACTTTGTGGCCAGAGGGTGTCCAGGCCCCACCCAACCCACCCCTACCCACACTGACCTTGGAGCTCTGGGAATAAGGCTTGGTCAGGCCTTCCGATGCCCTCCAGGGGGGCCAAACCTATCTGGGCCCCCAGCATGGCGGGCATTGCCAGCAGCAGGGCACAGCTCAGCAGCACTGTGGTCAGCATAGTCTGGCTCAGCAAGAAGATGTTCCACTTAGTCCCTCTTCATCCTTGGAGCACCCTCTAGGTACCCTACCCCAGAGAGAAGCACCCTCATCCCCACCCCATAGAGAGTAGGTGTCTCCGTTCAACCTGAGGACTTACCTCTGCTTGCTGAATCCTTGCCCCAAGAGTTCCCGGCCACCCCATGCCCTCGGTTTATATGGCAGGGTCTAATGAAGGGCCCACACGTGACTGCCCTCCACAGCCAGAGTATGAGGGGCCCTCCCTGAAGGGTGGGGGCACAGTTCGGTCATCTCTCACTGGCTTTTGAGTGAGGAATACACATCTCTAGTTTGGGGTGAGGTCTCCAGGAGCCAAAGAAAGTTTGGGAATGAGATAGGGTACCCAGGGCC
Source organism: Catagonus wagneri (assembly GCA_004024745.2). NCBI lineage: Eukaryota > Metazoa > Chordata > Mammalia > Artiodactyla > Tayassuidae > Catagonus > Catagonus wagneri. Next base: position 14,375,383 of record PVHT020000180.1, read on the forward strand.
CCCAAATTTCTACAGGACAGGGACCTGGGGGATGGGTAGGCTGGAGCTCTTAGCCATAACAAGGCAGGCGGCCCTGAACGCTTAATTTAATTTGTGGTCCAGGAAATGCTCACTCAGACCCTACACGTGGCATGTTCCCTTTGCTTCCAGGAACTTAGTTCAAGGGCATTGAAGGGGGTGATGGACCAGTGACCAGAGTAGGTTGGGGCTGGGGTACAGACCTATACCCTGGGTTTTGGGGAGGAGAGAGGGCAGGGAAGAAGCCCACCTAGCCAATAGCAGACTCTCTGCTTCCATCCCTGGCCCTACCACCCCTCCTCCTTCCTCCAGCCTTATCCAAGACCCCACCCCTGCTCCTGCCCCCACACTCTTTTCTGCCTGGGATTCCTGGAAGCTAAGGTGGCAGAACGGACTGTTCCCTGGAGTGCATGAGCAGCTTCAAAGTAAAAAGCTTTCAGGGCGCCTGCCTCATTAGTGCTAATGGCTGCTCCTTTCCGCCCTGTGTCATCAGACCTGTGCCCACGCCTGGTCTCATCAGCATGAAGTGAATGGAGGACTGTCCTTTCATGGAAATGAGAGAACGCACAGGACCCCCACCTGCCCCAGCCTTTACCGCCCACCCCCTCCGCCCCATGCACACTGCCAGTTAGGTAAAGGGATGCACCGCTGAATCAGCTTCTAGGGCTCAGTGTACAAACGGCTGACCCAAGGCCGCAGGAGGAGGATGAAAAAGCTCTTGGGGTTTTTTGTGACCCAGGTTCACACAGGCTCTTCTGATCAGGGCGAGGCCTGAGGAGGTCCTTCCAGAAAGCCAGTTGAAACCATAGGTTATCATCTGGCAGCCTGTGGCCTATAATCAATGCAAGTAATTGGTCTCAGGGTGTGAGTTGTGTGGGGAGGAGTGTGCTGCAGAGGGCGGGCCTGTGGCAGTCTTCTTCCACAGACGGGCATTAACGTCAGTTCTGAAATCTAGCTGGTGCTGAGCTCGCTTGTGGTTGGCTCGGGGTAACAGTCATAAGAGCTAAGAGGGTCACCTACTATGGCCCAGGGGAGGAGGCAGGGGAGTGAGGGAAAGCCTCTCTCAGGAGAAGGTCCATGGATAATCCGGCAAAGGGCCAGTCCCCATTTCTCCTCTAAGAATGGTGCTGGCTGTTCTGGTCACTCTGTCACAAACCAGGCCTGGTGTCAAGGCTTCCCTGGCAACTGACATTGACCTTTCTCTCCCAAAGGCAATAGGTGAGCCCAGTGACCTGTCCAGGGCTTTTTCTTCTCACAGTGGTGCAGGGTGAAAGTATCAGGCCACATTTTGGGCCACACAAGGCTCAGGAAGAGTAATACATCAAATATACCTGAAGCACTTCCCCCAAATTTTTATGCCCTGGCCTTGGAGATTCTGGCTGAAGAGATGGTGGTAGGGGGCAGGGACAGCATGTGGATTTTGAAAGGGTGCCCCAGGTCAGATGAGGTGGGGGCTCTGAGAACCTGACTAAGCCTGGTCAGTGCTCATGCTAAGGGTAGCTCTTCTTGGAGTTCCTGTCGTGGCTCGGTGGAAATGAATCTGCCTAGCATCCCTGAGGACACAGGTTTGATCCCTGGCCTTGCTTGGTGGTTTAAGGATCTGGCCTTGCGTGAGCTGTGGTGTAGATTGCAGAAGCAGCTCAGAGTTGCTGTGGCTCTGTCATAGGCCAGCAGCTACAGGTCCAATTCAACTCTTAGCCTGGAAACGTTCATATGCTGTGGGTGTGGCCCTAAAAAAAAAAATAGCTCCTCATATGGTGGGTGTGGCAGAAGGACCTCCTGCCAGCTGGGCGGTCAGTGTCTGTGCTCACTTACAGAGCAGTGGTTGTCTTTTCTTGGGTGTGTGAACACAGGTGTATCAGCCCCATGGACAGTAGGGGCTGCCCAGGTCCCTGGTTAGGTCCAGTGGGGAAGATAGTCAAGAAAAGCAGCAATCGGAGTTCCCGCTGTGGCGCAGCAGAAACAAATCCAATTAGGAACCATCCGGTTGCGGGTTCGATCCCTGGCCTTGCTCAGTGGGTTAAGGATCCGGCGTTGCCATGAACTGTAATGTAGGTCGCAGATGCGGCTCAGATCTGGTGTTGCTGTGGCAGCTACAGCTCCGATTAGAACCCTGACCTGGGAACATCCATATGCTGCAGGTGCGTCCCTAAAAATAAAAAAAAAAGGAAGAAAGAAAAGCAGCAATCAAAACACAGTGGGAGGAGTTCCTGCTGTGGCACAACAGGTTCTGTGGCGTCTTGGGAGCACTGGGTCGTGGATGCAATCCCCAGCTCCACAGTGGGTTGAGGATCTGGCATTCCTGCACCTGTGGCTTAGGTCGCAACTGTGGCTCAGATCTGATCCCTGGCCAGGGAACTCCGTATGCCCCGGAATGGCCAAAAAAGAAACACACACACACACACACACACACACACACACACACACACACACACAGTGGGATGACTAGAGAATTATAAACATTGGATATTTGATGGCATTAAGGAATAATTGTTGGTAGTTCACTTATAGTGCAGCAGGTTAAGGATCTGGTGTTAGAGTTCCCATTGTGGCTCAGCAGAATCGAACCCAACTAGTATGAGGTGCAGGTTCAATCCCTGGCCTCACTCAGTATATGCCGCAGGTATGGCCCTAAAAAAAAAAAAATGTATCCAGTGTTGTCACTGCGGTGACTTGGGTTGCTACCGTGATGTAGGTTCAATCCCTGGCCTGGGAACTTCTGCACATCCCAGGCACGACCGAAAAAAAAAAAAAAGGAATAATTGTTAACATTTTTAGTTGTGATAATGGTATTGTAGACTTGACTTTTTTCCCTTTCTTTTTCTTTTTAGGGCCGCACCTGTGGCATACAGAAGTTCCTGGGCTAGGGGTCAAATTGGAGCTGCAGCTGCCAGCCTACGCCCCAGCCACAGCAATGCCAGATCCAACTTGCATCTGTGACCTACACCTAAGCTTGCAGCAATGCTGGATTCTTAATCCACTTAGCAAGGCCAAGGATCAAACCTGTATCCTCATGGTTATTAGTTGGGTTCTTAACCCACTGAGCCACAACAGGAACTCCTTATAGTCATTATTATTATTTTTTTTTGTCTTTTTCCCTTTATGTAGAGCCGCACCCGTGGCATATGGAGGTTCCCAGGCTAGGGGTCTAACAGGAGCTGTAGCTGCCAGCCTTCGCCACAGCCACAGCAATGCGGGATCCGAGCCACGTCTGCAACCTACACCACAGCTCACGGCAACGCCGGATCCTTAACCCACTGAACAAGGCCAGGGATTGAACCCGCAACCTCATGGTTCTTAGTCGGATTCTTTAACCACTGAGCCACAGAGGGAACTCCCTGATTTTTTTTTTAATTTAAAATTTTTTTGCTTTTTTTTTAGGGCCACACCTGAGGCATATGGAAGTTCCCAGGCTATGGGTCAAATCAGACAGAGCTGTAGCCACTGGCCTACACCACAGCCACAGCAACTCTGGTTGTGACCTACACCACAGCTCATGGTAATGCTGGATCTTTAACCCACTGAGCAAGGCCAGGATCGAACCTGCATCCATATGGGTCCTAGTCGGGTTCTTTAACCACTGAGCCATGAAGGGAACTCTTAGTCATGATTTTTTAAAAGCAGTCTATCTTTATTTTATTTTATTTGGGGGGGGGCAGCACCCACGGCATATGGAGGTTCCCAGGCTGGGGTCCAGTCAGAGCTGCAGCCGCTGGCCTATGCCACAGCCACAGCAATGCCAGATCTGAGCTGCGTCTGCAACCTACACCACAGCTCATGGCAATGCCGGATTCCTAACCCACTGAGCGAGGCCAGGGATCGAACCCACGTCTTCGTGGATGCTAGTCGGGTTCTCTAACCACTGAGCCACGACGGGAATGCCCAAAAGCAGCCTGTCTTTAGATAAATCTCATCAAGTATTTACTAATAAAATGACATGACTTATGAAATTTGCTTAAAAATAATCTAAGATAAGGGAATAGCAGGAGATGATATAGATAAAACAGAACTGTTTGTGTTGGTAATTGTTGAAGCTGAGTGATGGATACATGGGCTTCATTATCCTATTACTGCTACTTTTGTACAGGTTTGAAGTTTTCCACAATAAAACATTTCTTTATGCCCTTTCTCACCCCACCTTCATGCCCTCAGCTTGGATTCACTCAGCCACCCTCCCACCACCACAGAATTGGCCCAAAAAATGGCCTGTTTCTTGTTATAGATTTATATCTTTATCTATATCCATCTATGAATTGTAAACCTATATTTAAAGTATTCCATCGGTTTCTCAAATGTTATTCGTTTTTGCAAATAATCATTTTTTGGCTTCATTTATCAAATTTTGTTATAATTAAGTTTCTGCCTTTCTATCATTTTCTATTTTCTTTGAATGTGTTGATCATTTATCATTCTGAAGAACACAGTTCCCTACACCTAGTAATCTATTAAAGGCTCCTCAGAACCTGTTCCATCTGCTAATGAGTACACTGTGTGATTTTTTTGGTCTGGAGCTGGCCTGATGTGTCCAGGACAATGCTTTTTGGCAGAAGGCCCTTCAGAAATGTGTGACATATTCTGGTTGGAGGATTTGGGGGAACAGAGAGATGCAGAGCCTATTTGATGAGGCTGGGGACCTCAAAAATAGGAGGAGAAAGAGAGCGTGGATGCCCTGTGCCAGAGACCAAGTGTGGCAAGGGGGAGGGGTGCTTGAACCCATCCTTTCTCTTTTTTCTTCCCTCAAGGTAGTATGCACCTGAAGGCACTGTTCCTGATTTTTCCTGCAGGGGGCAGCAGAGCACCCACTGGCTCTCACAATCCAGCAGCATTCTAATACCCGAATCTCCACCCAACACACTTCCCCTGGCCTGATGGCTCATCTGTAGGACTTCCAAAAGGCAGTTGCCTGGAAAGGCACAGCCCCTTCAGTCATCCAGGAAGGGGAGCAGGATGGATGGGGATTATTGCAGGCTGGTGCCTTGAGCCCTCAACTGGAGAGGGTCCCACTATGTTCAGGAGCTTCTAGGTAGGAAAGTCATGCTTGTTGCATGAATGTCAGTACTTTCCATTCTCCCATTCATTTGAGAACTATTTATTGAACGCATGCTACATAACCAGTCCTGTGCCAAGTGATCTAGACCTCAAGGCTAGGTCAGAGGCCATGGCGACCTGAAACTTCTGATTCTGGGTTCGCCAGGCTTCACGAGCTTGCCTGTTGCCAGTGAAAGTGTAGGTTGAGGTCAAACCAGGGAGAGCTGGGCATGGTGCATGGCCAGCAGGTGAATGGAACACTCCGTCCCCAGACCATAGGGGGCTCAGGCCTGGAGACACTCCTTTCCCCTCAGGCCTCCTTGCTCTAACATTTTCTTCCTCTCTCCCCACAGGTCTCTCCTTTGGTCCTGGAAGCAGTCCCTTTATTGGGGTTCCCAGAATATCTGAACTGTGGTTGGAGTGCTCATATGGAACTTCACAAAAGGCCCAGGGATGACAAACAGGCCCAGCCAGTCTGACTCACAGGACATGACTTGCTCTCTAGATGCATGGGCCCCTCCAAGGTGGCAAAGGCCACCCTAAACTTCAATTCCAGCGTCTTCTGAAGACATCTATAACCCACAGTGTCTAAATTCCCAGACACCTGGAGAAGTAACCAATCCCTCCTCCTGCCTCCCAGGTCTCACTTTTCTGGGTGAAATCTTCTGTTGCTGGGGGTGTTACAGCATCCTACCTTCTGCCTCGAGATACCCATGCCCGCAACTCATCTTTGGATATCAGCCCCCACATTCACAGGAAACCCACACAAGTTGTTGTGGAGCTCATTCCATTCCAGGTGAAGAGAGGACCCTGGAGTGTAACACAATTTTGGGGGGAAGTGCAGTTGAATCCTCAGCAACCCTCTGCAGAGGTGTGGCAATGTTGAGCTGCAGTGTGGGGCACCAGGGATGTAACCTGAATTGTTCCTAATCCATCCCCAGAGAAGGGAGCAACCCAACTCTGTGAAGATGTTCAGTGGTTCAGCTAGAACCCCAGGAACAAAGGTGTTTGCACAGCAGGAACCTCTGGACAGTCTCACAATGATTCTCAACCTAGAAACTACTCCTTCTGTTAAAGACATAGGCGCTCTCCAGCCTGATCACCTCTACCGATCACGTTCTATTCAGGTAAGAACAGAGGCTTTGGGAACTCTGAACATGGGCCATAAGGTACTGCCAAGATTGCTGGGCACAGGTCTAAGATGGTACCTGGCTTGATAGGCTGAAGGTGAGCCCAGGGTCAGCTCAAGAAAGCAGGGATTTAGTAGGGGGTTAAGTTATGGGAGCCGGGAGGGGATTGAGTCCTTTTGGTGAGCAGTTATCTAGAGGCGATGGATGGAAAGGGTAACCTTCCAGCTAAAACCAGTCCCCCTGGAGCACAGCTCTCACCCAGGCACCAAGCCCTTGCCTGGTATGGGAGGAACAGCTCATAAGATAGCCACCACCAGCAACTCCACTGGTCACCACTTCCAAATTTTGCCCCTGTAGGTCCTACATAAACTTGTCTTCATAAACCCCTGCATAGGGGTCCTCCTCCCCAACCCTAGACAAAGCCAGAGTTTGTGTCAGTTTCTAGCATAGAGGCAAATTTTCCTCCCTGCCTCATCCCTTTACCTGCTACAAGTTTATCCAATACCCCATAGCAAGACTTCCATCCTTTATGTTCAAGTCTCAGTAGAATATTAAACTAAACATGTTCATCCCCATTTTACAGATCAGAAAGCTTTATGTGACTTAGCTTTGATCACTCAGCTAAAAACGGGCTGTCCTTCTTGCCTTTCTTCCTTGCATGGCCCAGAGTATGTTTTAGAGCTGGAGAAGAGGCATTGTGTGTGTGTGTGCACATGTGCGTGTGTGAACATGAGTGCACTCCAGGGCAGGGCTTGGTTCTAAGGTGTCAACACACACACCTTCTGCCTGTGGGAACCATTCACCCACCCACAGAGCTCCAAGGGGTGCAGAGACAAAAGCGAGCAGCCTGTTCACCCACTCTCGGCTCAGCCCCCATGACACTGTGGGCTTAGTTGACTTCCAGAGCTGTGCTGAGTGTCCTTATGCTCTTGGACACATTTCTGATTAATCCGTGATTCAAAGGAGAAATCACAAAGGAAAGTAAATGTTTCAAACTGAACAATATACAATATATTAAAACTTATGGGATGCAGCTAAAGCAATGCATATTTAAGTTGATATACTAGAAAAGAGGAATCCCTGTTGTGGTGCAGAGGAAACTAATTCAACTAACCGTGAGGTTGCAGGTTCAATCTCTGGCCTCGCTCAGTGGGTTAAGGATCTGGCATTGCCATGAGCTGTGGTGTAGGTCGCAGACGCGGCTTGGATCTGGCCTTGCTGTGGCTGTGGTGTATAGGCTGGCAGGCAGCTACAGCTCTGATTCGAACCTAGCCTGGGAACCTCCATATGCCGTGGGTACGACCCTCAAAAGACAAATAAACAAGCAGTGTTGGAGCAGATGACTATCTCTTTTACCTGTAACTTACAGCCATCATAAAAATTAACTTGAGATGGATCAGAAACTTAATTGTGAAGGCAAAACAAAGATTATAGGATAAACATAGAATATCTTTTTTTTTTTTTAGGGCCTTACCTTCAGCATATGGAAGTTCCCAGGCTAGGAAGTGAATCAGAGCTATAGCTGCCTGCCTACGCCACAGTCACAGCAGCTCAGGATCTGAGCTGAGTCTGCGACCTCCACCGACGCTCACAGTAACACTGGATCTTTAACCCACTGAGCGAGGCCATGAGCGAGGCCTCATGGATCCTAGCTGGGTTCCCTGAGCCATGAAGGGAACTCCCTAGAATATCTTTATAACCTTGGAGTAGGAAAAAAATTTTTAGATGAGACAGAAAGTACTAACTATCAAAGGTTGACAAATTAGACTTCCTTAAAACTAAGGACTTCTGGGAGTTCCCGTTGTGGCTCAGTGGTTAACAAATCTGACTAGGAACCATGAGGTTGCAGATTCCATATCTGGCCTTGCTCAGTGGGTTAAGGATCCGGCGTTGCCGTCACCTGTGGTGTAGGTTGCAGACGCAGCTCAGATCTCACATTGCTGTGGCTGTGGAGAAGGCCGGCAGCTACAGCTCCTGTTAGACCCCTAGCCTGGGAACCTCCATATGCCACGGGTGCGGCTCTACATAAAGGCAAAAAGACAAAAAAAAAAAAAAAAAAAAAAAACTAAGGACTTCTGGTCAGTAATTAAAGGTAATTAAGAAAGTGAAAAGAGCAGTTCCTGTCATGGCGCAGTGGTTAACGAATCTGACTAGGAGCCATGAGGTTGCAGGTTCGACCCCTGGCTTTGCTCAGTGGGTTAACCACCTGGGCATTGCCATGAGCTGTGGTGTAGGTTGCAGATGCAGCTTGGATCCTGCTGTGCTATGGCTGCGGTGTAGGCCGGTGGCTGCAGCTCTGATTAGACCCCTAGCTTGGGAACCTCCACATGCCGCGGGTGCGGCCCTAAAATGACAAAAAGGCAAAAAAAAAAGAAAAGAAATCCGACTAGGAACCATGAGGTTGCGGGTTCAATCCCTGGCCTTTGCTCAGTGGGTTAAGGATCCAGCGTTGCTATGAGCTGTATGTAATGAAATAGAGACAACATTTTGTTTCACATTAGTGGCAACTGTTCGACACACTAGGATTCTTTTTTTTAGTGGCTGCACGTATCACATATGGAAGTTCCTGGACCAGGGCTTGAATCCCAGCTACAGCTGTGACCTATGGCACAACAGCAATGCTGGATCCTTCAATACCCTGGGCTGGGCTGGGGACTGAACCTGCGTGTCTGTAGCAATTTGGGCTGCTGTAGTTGGATTCTTTTTTTTTTTTTTTTTTTTTTTTTGCTTTTTAGAGCCACACTCACAGCATATGGAGGTTCCCAGGCTAGGTTTGAATTGGAGCTGTAGCTGCTGGCCTATACTACAGCCACAGCAGTGTCAGCTCCAAGCCGAGTCTGTGACCTACGCCACAGCTCATGGCAACAATGGATCCTTAACCTACTGAGCGAGGCCAGGGATCAAACCTGTGTCCTCATGAATGCTAGTCAGATTCGTTTCCACTGAGCCATGATGGGAACTCCTGCAGTTGGATTCTTAACCCATTGTACCATGATGGGAACTCCAGGATTTAATATTTGTAAGATCTCATCAATGTTAATTACTTTTATACCTGCAGTCTTTAGGAGAAATTGTGCAAGTTATAGTATCAGTAATCTCTTCTTAAAACTGTCTTCACTTAATGCATTAAATATGTGTTTACTAAGTACAGAGAACATGAAAGGAAGAAAAGAAAAGAAACTGTGTGAGTTCCCATTGTGGCACAGTGGAAATGAATCTGACCAGGAACCATGAGGTTACGGGAAGGATTCAATCCCTGGCCTTGCTCAGTAGGTTAAGGATCCGGCATTGCCTTGAGCCGTGGTATAGGTCGCAGACGTGGCTCGGATCTCACATTGCTGTGGCTCGGATCTCACGGCCACGTGGCTGTGGCCAGCAGTTGTAGCTCCTATTAGACCGCTAGCCTGGGAACTTCCACATGCCATGGGTGCAGCCATAAAAAAAAGAAACTGTGGTAGTTACTGTAATTATTACACTTGACCTTCCATCCAGAAAGTTCACTTTTTGGTACAAACCTAAAATAAATAGGTGTGATGTCTACTAAAAGACATATATGTAGAATGTTCTTAGCAGCTTTATTCATAACAGCTAAAAACTAGAAACAATCCAATTATCTAGCAACAGGAAAATGGATAAATAATTGTGTATTCATACAACTGGAAACTACACAGCAGTAAAAAGTGAATGAACTGCAAGACACAGCAACACAGATGAATCTTGCAGACATAAAGTTGAATGAAAAATGCCAGCCACAGAAGAGTGACTATGGTATGATTCCATTTATGTGACATTCAAAACCAGGGAAAACTATAATAAGGGTGATAGAGCTCTGAATGTTGGTTAACTCTGGGGGCAGTATTGACTGAGGGAGGGGAATTGGGAAGACTTCAGTAGTGCTGGAAATGTTTTATGTCTTGACCTAAGCGACAGTTACACAGGTTTCCTTTTTACTGTCGGTTCTTCCCTGACTTTGGGCTTTGGCATGATTCTTACTTATACTTGAACCTCCCTCATTGCATCTCTCTTCAAAACATCTCGTGTCGGGAGTTCCCATCGTGGCTCAGTGGTAACGTACACTGCTAGTATCCATGAGGATGCAGGTTCAATCCCTGGCCTCACTAAGTGGGTTAAGGATCTGGTGTTGCCATGAGTTGTGGTGTAGGTCACAGATGCGGCTTGGATCCCGTGTTGCTGTGACTGTGGCACAGGACAGCAGCTACAGCTCTGATTGCCCCTAGTCTGAGAACTTCCATATGCTGCAGGTGCGGCCCTAAAAGACAAAAATAAACAATAAGCAAACAAACAAATAAATAAATAGTAAAAAAAAAAAAAAAAGGTATCAGTGAGATGACACCAGTTGTAATAAATAGAAAGCTTGATTCAGACTAAATTGTCCTAAATTGTAACAATAATGTATTGGCTCATGTAATTAAAAAATCCGGAAATAGGGTTGGTTTCAGAGGAAGTTTAAAACAGTGCCTCTTGATTTTATAAGGACTCGATGTGGCAGACATAGCTGGTTGCCTTCCTAATTAATATCCATTCCCCTTCCTCCAAAAACAAGCCCGCTTTTGTTTGGGGAAGTGTCTGGTTAAACAGGCTTAACTTTCTCAGATTCCCTAAGTGTTGATGGTGTCTCTGGGGGACACTGTGACCCAAGAGACTTACGCTGAGGGCTTCCGGGAAAGTTCTGCTTCTCTGGCAAAGATGCCTGCCTTTTCTGCTTCTTTTCCCTTCAACTTCCTGCCCAGAATTTAAACATAATGCTTAGAGCTGTAGCAGCCAACTCGTGACCATAAAGCAATGACGCAACCATCTTGAGGAAGGACTAGCTGGCTAAAAGTGGTGGACAAGAAAAGCAGATCATGCTTCTATGGTACTGTAAAGCAGTCGCACCAGCTCTGGTCTGCTCACCTCCTGGTATCATTATGAGACAAACATGAAAAAAAATATTTGTTTAAGCTACTGTTAGGCTTTTCTCTTACTTGCAGCTAACCACATCGATACCTTCAATTTCTTTACATCTCTTGTATACATTTTTTGTGGCAAGTGCTTCCTTCTAAGGCTTGTTTCCCTGGTGGACACAAACTGGCTTCCAGTAATCTTTGAAGCCTCCTGCCACCTTGTTTACGTCCTGCAGGAGAGGATTATCCTTATCGCAGAATTCTCTGGTTCTGAAAATCCTGCTGCATCTGCTGCTGAAGTCTGTGGCTGGAGAACTCACAGAGAGCTCCTCTGATCTCAGAAGGGCCTGATGGTCCTTCCTTGACCTTAGCTGAGCCTTTACAGGCCTTGAGCATCACTGTGATCAGCCTATGACTGACCACAGAAGTCCAGACCTCCAAAGGTCTTGCCTCTGCTGTGGCCTTGAGGTTAGAGTATCACAGGGTACCTTCTGCCAAGGTCAGGACCAAAAATCTGCCCCTGTGAGCCAGGTTTGGCTATGGGTCTGGGTAAGTGTTGACTTTGGGCAAATTCCTACTTCATAAAAAATTGATGTGATATCTCATTCTTCCTTGGCATGACCTTGAAAGTGTGTGCTCAGGGTGTTTTGTTGCTAGATAGTAGTTAGGCTGTATTAGAGAGAGGATCTGAGTATCATCCCAGTCTTTCCTGAGGTCACAAAGTTTGTAAGTGGTGGAGCTGAGAGTCACACTGAGAGATTTGATTCCACTGACCCACCCCCCTACCACGAAGCTAAGACACAGTGATACTTGTGGTCACATATATATATTTTTTTCTTTTTTTGCTTTTTAGGCTGCACCTGTAGCATATGGAAGTTCCCAGGCTAGGGGCTGAATCGGAGCTACAGCTGTCAGCCTACACCACAGCTCACAGCAACTCCGGATCCTTAACCCACTGAGCAAGGCCAGGGATTGAGCCCACATACTCGTGGATCCTAGTTGGGTTCGTTAACCACTGAGCCATGAAGGGAACTTCCTCATGTGTATATTTTTTAACACAGACCTTTTTTTTTTTCTTTTTGGGCTCCCCGTAGCATATGGTGTTCCTCGGCCAGGGATCAGATCTGAGCTGCAATAGCGACCTAAGCCACAGGTATGGCAACACAGGTTACTTAACCCACTGTGCTGGGCTAGGGATGGTACCTGCATCCCAGAGTTCCCAAGACGCCACCAATCCCATTGCACTATAGCAGAAACTCCTAACACAGACCTACTTTGATGGCAGTATAAGCACACAGGAATATTCTCCAGTTCCTCAAAGAAATATGCCTTCTCGCATTGTCCTAAGGCACAAGGTCCTTTTATTATTATACTTATCTTGGAGACCCAGGAACAGAAAAGTAGTTCTCAACTTCAGCATTGGCATTGGTGCAGGAGTAAGACTAAAAGCCACCCTTAGACTCAGTACTGGGGAGGTATGGTGTGCATGCTTGGTCTGAAAGGGGAGGCCATTGATGCCAGTTGGAGATGCAGCCTCATGCAGGTTGTCAGGTTCTCACTTGCAGTGCGATGGAAGCGAACTTCTGTCCTGGTGGTGGTTCTAGCCTGATGTGCTGTGAACATAGCGGTAAAGATTTCCTTCTTCCCGCAATAGGAAGGTTTCCTGGAGGAGGTGGGTTTTTGTTTGTTTGTTTGTCTTTTTGTCTTTTTAGGGCCACACCAGTGGCATGTGATGTTCCTGGGTTACGGGTCCAATCAGAGCTATAGCCACCAGCCTAGATCACAGCCACAGCAGCACAGGATCTGAGCTGTGTCTGCGATCTACACCACAGCTCATGGCAAATGCTGGATCCTTAACCCACTGAGTGAGGCTAGGGATCAAACCTGCATCCTCATGGATACTAGTTGGGTTCATTAACCACTGAGCTATGACGGGAACTATGAGGAGGTGGTATTTAAGGTGGTATGTAAGCTCCTAAAAGTGGACAGAGCTTCCCAAAAGGAGGAAGATAGGGAGTACAGCCTTTGCACAGCTCTTCATCACAGGAATACTAATGGGCCCTGCAGTTTCCAGTGTCACAATCCTCTGGCCCCTACTGGGCCACACGCTCAGTTTCCTGGTTCCAGCCTCAGTGCACTCAGCCCACATCTGCCCTTCAGTTTTCTTCTTCCTGGAACCAAGGAACAACTGACGAGGTCCCAGGAGACCTCCCATGGCCTCCCAGTGAACTGGCTGGGGCCTACTCCCTGGGGTTGGCCCAACTTCTAGGGCCTTCCCCTTGACTCTAAACAGTGAGACAGCAAGGAGAAAGGAGGAAGGCCTGAGGATTCCCCACTGGGTGAGAGCCAGCCTACCCAGGCCATCCCTGCTTTTCAAAAAGGGTAAGCCAGAGTTCCCTCCATGGCTCAGTGGAAACGAATCTGACTGGCATCCATGAGGACGCAGGTTCGATCCCTGGCCTTGCTCAGTGGATTAAGGGTCCAGTGTTGCCGTGGGCTGTGGGGTAGGTCGCAGATGTGGCTCAGATCCCATGTTGCTGTGGCTGTGGTGTAGGCCAGCAGCTATAGCTCCGATTCAGTCCCTAGCCAGGGAAGCTCCAAATGCCACAGGTACGGCCCTAAAAAGACAAAAAAAAAAAAAAGGTGGTAAGCAACTAGGGCGGTTGCCTGGATGCCACACTTGGATGGGTGGGGCATGGGAAGCAGCACCTTCTCTCTTCTGTACTATATCATCACCAATTTCAGCATCATAAATAGCATGGCAACCTCATTTATCACCCCCTGATATGATGCAATAATCACCGACGTTGCCTTCTTACCAAAATTGTTAACATGAATCTAATCTTGGGAAGCAGGAGTTCCCGTCGTGGCTCAGTGGTTAACGAATCCGACTAGGAACCGTGAGGTTGTGGGTTTGATCCCCGGCTTCGCTCGGTGGGTTAAGGATCCGGCGTTGCCATGAGCTATGGTGTAGGTTGCAGACGCAGCTCAGATCCTGCGTTGCTGTGGCTGTGGCGAAGGCCGGCAGCTGCAAGTCCTGTTAGACCACTAGCCTGGGAACCTCCATATGCCACGGGAGTGGCCTTAGATAAGGCAAAAAGACCAAAATCATCATCATCATCATCATCATCATCATCTTGGGAAGCAGTCAGATAAATCCAGAATATGAAGCTAAAACTTCCCTGAACTTTTTTTTTATAATTTTATTTTTTCCAATATAGCTGGTTTACAGTGTTCCGTCAGTTTGCTACTGTACAGCAAGGTGACCCAGTCACACATACCTGTATACATTCTTTTGTCTCACATTATCATGCTCCATCATAAGTGACTAGACATAGTTCCCAGTGCTGTACAGCAGGATCTCATTGCTTATCTGTTCCAACGTCAATAGTTTGCATCTATTAACCTCAGATTTCCAATCCAACCCACTCCTCCGCCTGGCCTGAACTCTTAAAAAAGTAATCAGACAGAAAGAATGAGTGTAGGGCAGAGAAAAAAGACCTAACAACCAAATGCAATATGTGAACCTTGTCTCCTGAGCAGAAATAAAAATGCTGAGAAGACATTCTTGAGAACAGCAGGGATGAAACAACTGATTAGCTGTTGATTTCCTTAGATGTGATCATGGTGCTATAATGGTGTAGAGTGGGGTCTCAGCCTCATCACTTTGGGGCCAGATAATTCTCTCTTCTGGGAATTTATTTTTTGCTTTTCGGGGCTGAACCTGAGGCATATGGAAGTTCCCAGGCTAGGGATCGAATTGGAGCTGTAGCTGCCGGTCTAAACCACAACAACAGTAATGCAGGATCCCAGCTGCTTCTGCAATGTATACCACAGCTCACAGAAACGCCAGATCCTTAACCCACTGAGTGAGGCCAGAGCTCGAACCCACATTCTCATGGATACTAGTCGGATTGGTTTCCGCGGCGCCACAACTGGAACTCCACTTCCGGGAGTTTAGCAACATTTCTGCCACTTGCCCACTAGGTGTCAGGAGCACCATGCCAGTTCAGGTACAACAAGCTGAAATGTAGAAATTCTGAGATGTAGAATTCGGTAGTAGGAGTTCCCGCTGTGGCTCAGTGGGTTGTGAGCCCAATTAGTATCCATGAGGATGCAGGTTCGATCCGTGGCCTCAGTCAGTGGGTTAAGGATCTGGCATTGCTGTGGTGTAGGTCAGTGAGCTGTGGTGTAGGTCACAGACATGGCTCCGATCCCACATTGCTGTTGCTTTGGCGTAAGCCCAGGAACTTACAAATGCCACAGTCACGGCCCTGAAAAGCAAACAAACAAACAAAAAAGAATTAGATAGTAATAATGGTTGTGTCGCATCATGACTATACCAAAAAAAAAAAACTTTGAAATGATTAAATGGTGAATTCTATTTTATGTGAATTTTTTCTCAATAAAAATGTAATTTCAAAAAATGTCCCTACTTGACATTGTCAAATATCCCCTGGGGGACAAAATCATCCCTTGCTGAAACTACCGGTGCAGAGAGTACATGGCTGGGGGTGAGATGGCAGAGGCCAGCAGGGAATTGAGGCTGAAGGATTTGAAAGGGAAATACCTTGTTTGTAACTTACAAAGAGCAAATGCTGAGTTCCTGTTGTAGCTCAGCAGTTAATGAATCTGACTAGCATCCATGAGGATGGAAGTTCGATCTCTGGCCTTGCTCTGTGGGTCAAGAATCTGGCGTTACCCTGAGCTGTGGTGTAGGTCACAGATGTGGCTCAGATCCTGCATTGCTGAGGCTGTGGTGTAGGCCAGCAGCTATAGCTCCAATTCAACTCCCCTAGCCTGGGAATCTCCATATGTAGCAGGTGCAGCCCTAAAAAGCAAAACAAAATAAAAACATAGGAGTTCCCGTAGTGGCACAGTGGAAATGAATCTGACTGGTAATCATGAGGTTGCAGATTCTATCCCTGGCTTTGCTCAGTAGATTAAGGATCTGGCATTTGCCATGAGGTGTAGTGTAGGCTGCCGACATGGCTTGGGTCCTGAGTTGTTCTGGCTGTGGTGTGGCTGTGGTGTAGACCGGCAACTGTAGCTCTGATTCAGCCCCTAGCCTGGGAACCTCCATATGCTGCAGGGAGGTTCAAACAAAACAAAAAAAAAAACAAAGAGCAAATGCTTGGAGTTCCTTTATGGCACAGCAAGTTAAGGATCCAGAGTTGTCACTGCAGTGGTTCAGGTTGCTGCTGTGGCACAGGTTTGATCCCTGGCCCAGGAACTGGTCCATGGGCATGGCCTCAAAAAAAAGGGGGGGGGAGAACAAATGTAACAGATGTCTGGGTTTTTCATTTTACTATTCTGTCAACTTTCCTTTTTTTTTTTTTTTTTGTCTTTCTTTTTGCCTTATCTAGGGCCACACCCGCGGCATATGGAGGTTCCCAGGCTAGGAGTCTAACAGGAGCTGTAGCTGCCGGACTTCACCACAGCCACAGCAACGCGGGATCCAAGACGCATCTGCAACCTGCACTACAGCTCACGGCAACGCCGGATCCTTAACCCACTGAGCAAGGCCAGGGATCAAACCTACAACCTCATGGTTCCTAGTTGGATTCGTTAACCACTGAGCTACGACGCGAACTCCTTTGTCAACTTTCGATAGATTAATTTTTTCAAAACGCAAAGAAAAAAATCAGTTTAAAGTTTTCTGTAGTTCCCTTTGTGGCTCAGCAGTTAACGAACTCAGCTAGGATCCATGAGGATGCAGGTTCTATCCCTGGCCTTGCTCAGTGGGTTAAGGATCCAGCATTGCCGTGAGCTGTGGTGTAGGTTGCAGACACAGCTTGGATCCTGAGTTGCTGTGGCTCTGGTGTTGGCCGACAGCCACAGCTCTGATTCGACCCCTAGCCTGGGAACTTCCATACGCTGCGGGTGTGGCACTAAAAATAAATTAAAATAAAAATAAAGTTTTCTGTTAAAACGTCCCAAGGAACCCATGACAGGTGCCAACCATGCAGCCTCCCTTCAAGTATGGTTATCATAAGTGCCTACACTGTTTGAGTTGCTCACATTCTTCATCCTTAAAGGGAAGATTCTTTTCTTTTCCTTTTTTTTTTTTTTTGTTTTTTTTGCCTTTTCTAGGGCCACACTCGCAGCATATGGAGGTTCCCAGGCTAGGGGTCTAATCGGAGCTGTAGCCACTGGCCTCTGCCACAGCCACAGCAACGTGGGATCCGAGGCGCGTCTGCAACCTACACTACAGCTCATGACAATGCCAGATCCTTAACCCACTGAGCAAGACCAGGGATCAAACCTGCCATCTCATGGTTTCTAGTCGTATTCGTTAACCACTGAGCCACAGCAGGAACTCCAGAAAGACTCTTCTTATCTGTCACACCTCCCCCCTCCCCCTCTCTGTCTCTCTCCCTCCCTCCCCTCTTCTCTCCTGCCCTATCTCACTGCTAGACTCACTGAACATGTTGGTCCTGTGCTACCTTTGGAGAGAAAGATATTCTATGAACCATCATACCCTCAGACTGGTGCTGATGATGAGCTATGTCAGTGCCTTTGCAGTAGCTTTAAAATATGTTCACAGGGAGTTCCCGTCGTGGCTCAGTGGTTAATGAATCTGACTAGGAACCTTGGGGTTGTGGTTTCAAACCCTGGCCTTGCTCAGTGGATTAACGATCCGGAGTTGCTGTGAGCTCTGGTGTAGGTTGCAGACATGGCTTAGAACCCACGTTGCTGTGGCTGTGGTGTAGGCCGGCGGCTACAGTTCCGATTCGACCCCTAGCCTGTGAACCTCCATATGCCGCAGGTGTGGCCCTAGAAAAGGCAAAAAGACAGAAAAAAAGAAATATATATATATATATATATATATATATACATATATGTATATGGTCACAAAATTCTATAGCACTTGTTCCATTTAGAGGTGGTCTATGTCCCCCTCCTCGAATATGAGTTCTGCAACTACGTAACCAATAGAATATGGTGGAAGTGACACTGTACTAGTTTCCTTAGAAAACAAGCATCTGCCATTTTCTCTCTTTTGAGATACTTGGAACCAGCTGCCATGCTGTGAGGAAGCCCAAGCCACTCTGTGGAGAGGCACAGGTGGGGAGAATCAGCATACAGCACCAATGTGAAAGCCATGTGAGTGAGTTATCTTGGAAGTGGATTGTCCAGCCCCAGTTGGGGTGGGGGTGGGAGTCGTGGTACAGAGATTCACTATCCCTGCTGAGCTCTACTCATTTTGCAGTTTCATGAGCAAGCTATATGGTTGCTGTTTTTTTAAGTTACTAATTTTTAGAGTGGTTTATTGTGATGGAAAACTGATGCATCCTCTGCTGGGGAGATGGGCTGGAAAGGATGTGGACCAGCTCTCTGACCCTGTAGCTAGGACCTAGGGCACTTGTTCCTTCGACAAGTATTTATTGAGTAGCTACCAAGTGCTAGGAGCTGAGGAGTTAGCAGTGAATGAGGAAGACCTACCCTGCATGGTTGGCACAGCTCAGGCACAGTAGTGAGATGACTGTAGCCTCAGCCTGAGAAAGAGGGAGGGAGAACTGTCTTCCTGAGGGAGGTTATTTCTAAGCTGAGACCTGACTCAGAAGTAGTCCACCATGCAGAGAAGCAGGGAAATGACAGATGGAACACCATGTGCTAGTTCTGGGTAAGGTTGCCAGATCTGGCAAATAAGAAAATAAAAATTTAATACCTGGTTAAATTTGAACTTGATAAGCAATGAATAGTTTTTTAGCATATATTTATGCCCCATGCAATATTGGGGACATTCTTATACTAAAAGTCATTCATTATTTATTTGAAATTCAAGTTGACTGGGAATCCTGTTTTTTATCTGGCAACACTAGTTCTAGGGCCAAAAAAAAAAAAGGAGAGAAAAAAAAAGCTCATGGTTTCAAAGGACAGTTCAGAAAGCCAAGATGTAGTATAGAGACAAAAGAGGCATGGTGTGAAAGGTCAAGGTGAGCAGGAGCAAGGTCATAAAATGTCATCTTGCCAAGGTCCATTTCATCCTGAAGCAATGGGGAACCATGGAGGGTTTAAATCAAGAAAGTGACGGTTTTGTTTTTTATATGTTCCAAGCTACCATTAACACAGAGGGTAGGAGCTCGTGGGCAGGGAGACCAGGAGAAGGAGTTCCTTGCCCTGCAATGCTTATACTCTGCATTGTGACCACAAGGCCACAAGGATGTTGATGGACTTATCCCCACTTTATATTTTCCTTTTCTGCAATGTAAGTGTTTTGAGCTATAAATTTCCCTTTAACCACTGCCTCAGTATATCCCACAAGGTTTGGTATGTTGACTTTTTATTATCATTTCATTCAGAATATTTTCTAATTCCCCTTGAAATGTCTCCTTTGACTTATGGATTCTTTATGTGTGTTATTCTTTAGTTTATCCATTTGAGATTTCTCTGTGCATTTCATTGTTATTTAATTTCCTTCCACTGTGGTCGGAGAACATACTTGGCACATCCTTTACATTTTATGAATATTGTTTGGTAGGCGAACATATGGCCTATCATGGTGAAGGTAGCACATTTGCTGGAAAAGAAAGTGAATACTGCAGCCGTTGAGTGTAGTGTTCTTAAGTGTCATTTACAATCAGCATAGTTGACAATGTTCCTCTGCTCTTCTGTGTATTTCCTCGTTATCTAGTCCAGCCATTTTATCCTCTGATGGGTGCGGGGTGTAAAAGTCTTCAGTGATGATTATAGGTTAGTCTAGTTCTTCCCTTTTTTATCAGTTTTGTCTTCAGATATTTTGAAGCTCTGTTACTACATGCATACACATGATTATCATGACTTCCCAATGAATGATATTGTCCATATGGGTTTCCCTGTTTCTCTTGAAGCCTGCCGTGTCTAATATTACTAGAGCCACTGCCCCTTCCTTAGGCTCACTGTCATCTTGGTATATCTTTATCCATTCTTTCCTTTCTCCTTATTTATGTCTTTAAAGTGTAATTATGGACAGCATATAGTTCGGTCTTGCTTTTCTGCTCATTGGAGAATCTCTACCCTTTACTTGGCATTTTAGTACATTTACGTCTAATTATTACACAAATTATTGATGTGGTTGATTTAGTTTAGTTTATTTGCTTTCTGTTTTCGCCCCCCCACCACCACCCTTTTATGTGCTTCTGTTCTTATTTGGGCTTTGGAGGAGGAATAAAACATTTTGGCATACTGTTCTGATCCATTTATCAAGTGATGTGGAATTTGCTAATTTTGAGTGATTTCCAGAACAAGAACAAACTCTGCAGCAGGTTCAGGCTACAGTATCAGCAGTCCTACTGCTTAGGGCAAATGATTAGGTAGATTCCATCATAGAGAAAAACGCTGGGGGGAGTCTTGGACAAGCCCCAGCTGGGGAGTCACAGGGATAACCTGTTGGTCATCTGTATCAAAGAACTCTTCAACGTTAGAAGTGTAATTGCTGACCTTGGTATTGACTGAGTTCATGATTGTGGGTATTATGTGACCATGTGGCTAGAACTGCCTACCATGAACTGGTTACTGGCAGACCCACAAAATCATTAGGTTGGCCAGGCCAAGCGGCAAATCCATCATTATTTGGATGTTATATATTCCAGGTTGAGCTTAGGCAGATCCAAATAGTATAACCAATCTTTATAAACACGTGGCTAAAATACCAACATTACCTAACACTCTCGCACTGATGCCTCTTGCTCATCTCACACCTACGCATTATGTGGGGTACCCAGCAAATGGCTAATAGAGGGACAGAAAGCCCAAGCTTGTTTAAGGACATGCTGTCTTAGTGTGAAGGAGACAAACTGAAAATGAACTGCTCTCGCATTATACCCTGTTACAGCTGATGGGGGATGAATTCCCAGCGGATGAGTTTGAGCAGTGCACTTAGTCAGAGGTGAAAGCAGGATCTGCTTCATGGGTCTGAAAGCTGTTTAGTTACACAGGGCAACGTGCTCAAAAGGGTCCCACAGTGGAGCTAACTGGTGGTTCAGCAGCTTAAGGCTCTGGTGTTGTCACTGCCGTGGCACAAACCCTGGCCTGGGGAATTTCTGCATGCTGTGGGTGTGGCCAAAAAAAAAGTGTCCCATAGGTGTTTAATGCTCTGCTGTAGCCATCTTGAAATTTATCATAGGTCTGAATTAGATGCTCTGAATATTTGTTTTGTACTGAATACCATAAAATGTGTCCTGGGTAAAAGTTTCCAAGACCAGTGCAGAATAGAGGACCCACAATAGATAAGTCTGCATTGATCTGCATGTGCCATAATACATGTGCATGTGCTTATGAGTGTGCATGTCTGTGTGTGTGTGTGTGTTTGTGTACACAGCTGTCTGGTGCTTATTAAGTCCTCAAAAATGATGACTGTTTTAACTCTGTGTTATTGATGATGACTGTGATGGTGATGATGATAAGAGTTATTGGACTCCTTTAGCATTGTTCAAACTTCATCTAAGCCTGGTTAATTCACTATCCACAAGCCATGCTTCTTCTTTATTTCACTGAAATGAAAACTGAAAAAATACAAAGCATTTTTTTTTATCCAAGCTGTGCCCTTGATAACCCTCAGGAACTTAGCACAAATACATACCTAGCCTTTCAGACACCCACTAAGATTTTTGCACACTTTCATTCAACCCCATCCAAACAATCGCATCAACAGTCCCTAAAATCCCAACCCGCCCAAACCCAGCTGCCACAGATTCTCTCAAAATTGATACAGAGGAGTTCCCTTCATGGCTCAGTGGTTAACAAATCCGACTAAGAACCATGAGGTTGCGGGTTCGATCCCTGGCCTTGCTCAGTGGGTTAAGGATCCGGCGTTGCCATGAGCTGTGGTGTAGGTTGCAGACGTGGCTCGGATCCCACGTTGCTGTAGCTGTGGCGAAGGCCGGCGGCTACAGCTCCTGTTAGACCCCTAACCTGGAAACCTCTACATGCCGCCGGTGCGGCCCTACATAAAGGCAAAAAGACAAAAAAAAAAAAAAATTGATGCAGAGAAGTTCCTGTTATGGGTCAGCAGGTTGCAAACCCGACCGGTGTCCAGGAAGATGCAGGTTCAATCCCTGGCTTCACTCAGTAGGTTATGGATCTGGCATTGCTGTGGCTATCTGGCAGCTGCAGCTCCAATTCAACCTTCATATGCCACAGAAGCACCCCTAAAAAGCAAAAACAAACAAAAAATTCACACAGACAGGCACGCTCATATACCTAGGTCATCTAGGCGAGTGTGGTTGATGTGCATATGATTCTCTGTCAGTTCAACGTGAAGACTCCTGACTGGGACAGCTGATGTGTGAGCCACAGACTCTGTCATTTGCATTTGAAAATTTTTAAGTTATCACAAATTAGAAATTATGTATATGTGTGATTTCTGGTGCCTAAGAAGGCTGAGAAGCCTTGGTATCTTGAAAGTGCATTAGATCTATTCCTATATAGTTTTCTCGATTTTCAGGGAAAGCCAGATGTTGTCATTATACGGAAGCTTAGCAAGGAAACAGATGTAAATCTGTGCCCTTGTGGAGTCTGGTGGTTGGGGATCTGAAAACTCTGAGAGCTCTATAAACACCTTAAGATGAGCCCCTGAGGATACAGGGGCCCTGGCTTAAGGAGGACTACTTGTGTTGAAGGGAAAACCAGCAGTTCTACCGCCTCCAGTGATACAACAAAGATGGAGTTTTAGATTTTGAAAAGCCAGGGCCAAGAGATGGGGATGAAAGACAGTGTCACCTGCTCCCTTCACATTTCCTACAAGAAAGAAATTTCATGCAGAGAAAAGACTCCTGGTTCAATAAATGAGTCACTGCTTTATGAGCCAAGAGAGACAGAAAGCAGATTCCAGGAAACAAGCCAGGAGGAAGCCTGGGGAAAGTGCTCAGTTTTAGTGTGAAACTGTCAAGCCTCTATGCTTTTGTGGGAACTCAAGGAGAAAAAACAGCAGTGAGAAAGACTAGAGAAATAGCAAGGAGCCAGACAGAGCTCAAGTGAGGGCCTGTGCATTCGGGCAGTTTGAAATGAATGACAGAGATAGCACCAACTCTGCAAATTATCCAGGCAGCTTCAGGAGGAGAAAATATCCCAGTGTTCCAAGGCCTGAAGTCATTCCTAATCCAACAGATATTTATCATCAAGTCCCTGTGCTGGGCACTGGGTGTGGAGTAGTCAGACCCCTGTTTCTACAGAGCTCACAGCCATTGAGCAAGTCATCACATTTGTGCCAAATGACAAAGAAGGAGATTGAGAAATGGAGCCACTGTGAGGATCCTAGAAGGCTTCTTGACATCTAGGGCAGACATATTGAACATCAGGCTAAATTTCAGGCAGAGGCCTGGATCAGAGTGAGCAGGGCTGCTTGGAAGAAATGAATGGAGATCAGTTTGGGAAACAGAAGCACAAGAAAAGACCGGATGGGTCCTTTCTCTTCCCCCATTTGGGGTTATTTGTTTGCTTAGCAAATTCTGGGGAGGTGCACCTCCTAAGTGCCGGGCAGCCAATTTAGCACTTTCTGTTTATTTACAGAGCAATTCTATTCAGCAGTATTTACCAAGCTTACTGAGCAGCTGGGCCCAGTCACGGAGCGGGCAGAGGGGATGGCAAGAGTGAAGGCCCAGTGGTGGGACCCCATGAAGAAGTCTCAGGAGTCCCTTGGGGGCCAGGGTAAGGTGAGGGAGCTGAGGCCTGAGGGAATACCGAGCTGATTTTCAGACTCCAGCCTGGTGGGGAGCAGGAAGAGTCCTGGAGAGATCCCTGCCCTGAGAAGCCCAGGCCAGGCAGGGGAGGTCCCACCTCAGCACATTCTCTTCTGAGTGACGCTAGAAATAATTAACCCAGGGACCTAACAGCTGCCACCACTGCCCTTCAGGAATTCAGGCCCTCCCTGCCTGACATCTAGGCCACACTCCCACTGCTCAGCTCTGTGGGAAAAAGGAGTCTCATTAAACCCTTTCATCAGTTGTGTGGGACTGGAGTCCCCTGCATGCTGATCTGCTTCCTGGGACAGCCTTCAGCAGCTCCCTAGGCTCAGGCTGATGGCTGCCTTCCTTCTAGGCCGGAAGCCTAGAAACTCTCTTCTGGTAAAAGTCCTTCTGGCCTTCAGGGATCATGACTCAACTCACGGCAGCATCCAGGAGAGCCAGGGAGTCCTGGAAGGGAAGGGAAGAGTCTTGGTTCCCATCATAGCCTGGCCACCTGTTCACTGGCCTCAGGCATGGTCTTTCGCTATGCAACATGATGACTTTTGAGATCTCGGACTCCTGAGTGTGGGAACCAGGCACAGCGTCAAGTGACTTGACTTCAAACTGGCCTTAGTATGTGGAGCCCTGGGGAGGAACAGGTGGCCCTTTCTGGAGGGGTGCCAGACAAGGGCTGTGATGGGAGAAGCACATGGCGTTGTGAGAGTGAAGAAGAGGTTACTAATCTGGCTTGGGATCCAGGGAAGGTATCCCAGAGAAATGGTGTCTAGACTGAGACCTAAAGGGTAGGTGGAGTTAGCCAAGTGAAAGAAAGAGAATAAAGATGCGTAGAACAGCCTGTGCAAAGATGTGGGGGTGTGGGAAGGCATGGTATATTGGGGGAACCAAAAAATTCTGTCTGGCTGGAGGTAGGATCTCATAGGGAGGAACTGGCCAGAGATGAAGGGCCAGCAGGGAAGTGAGAGGGGACAGGGTCTGATATGCAAAAGAGATCCAACCGCCCTGTAGAGAATGGACCCAGCCAAGTGAAACCAAGAATAGACACTAAAAGGCCAAAAAGGAAGTACAGGTGGTGCCCTGGCCAAGGGTAGGGCGGCAGGGGCAGGAAGGACAGGGCAGACTTGATGAGCAATGAGGTGTCAATAGAAATGCCACCAAGACTAACATCGGAACCTGGGAGGGGGAGCAGTTCTGAGGAGAAGAGTTGGGGTTGACTTTATACAGTGAGTTTGGGGTGCCCAAGTGTCATCTTAAGGGGGGAAACGGCACAAGAGATGGAGGCCAAGACTCAAGGCATGACTGTGGAAACAGAAATGAGGTCCTGGAAGTTGTCACGATGGCCTGGAAAAAAGTATCAAGGGTGAGAGAAGGGGACCCAGCACCCTGAGGAACCCACTGAGGGACATGAAGACATACAGCCAGAGAAGCAGCTAGAAATCCAAGAGGAGCCACCAAAGAAGCCAGAGGGAGTTTCAGCGAGGAGGAGGATCATCTGTGTCCAGCACACCCCGAACAGGGCACAGGCAGAGAGGACTAAGAAGTGGAGGGCTAGGGTAGATTACCCGGAGGCTTGAGCTTCTCAGTGACCTGATCTGCAACCAGGTCTGAGTGTGAGCGAGGACACTGCACTGGGCTGAACAGGTTGTACACTGCACACTGCAGTGACTCTCCATTCACGAAAATGTAACTTGGGATAAGTGGGCACCCCCTGGAGTTTGGCGGTTTTTCGAGAAGCCTGTTGCTGCAGTGTGGAAACTTACCACACGGTGACGCCAAAGACCAGCACCGTACTTCTTGGGCTTGGAGCGGGGCAGGGGTCAGTTTGAAGATGGTAGGACCCTAGGTCATCATCCTATGTGTGGGGAATGTTGCCAGATGCCTGTTGCCTAGGACCTCCCCCATCACTACACCCTCCACATCGCTGTCGGAACAATTCTTCTAGCGGTAGGAACTCAGATATAAATTACACATCACACACTGTGGTCTTTGCCAGGAGCCAGGCCTGAAAGGGTCCCAGGTGAGCTGCTCATCCTGTGATCTGGCAGACGTATGGACATCCCTCCCACTTGTCCCTTAGGAGAAGGGAGTCAGGACGGAAGAATGCCTGGCCTAGCCAGAGGGACATAGTCACCCCACCCCCAGCAAGGCCCTGCTCACAGATCCTCCTGGAGGCCAAAGCTGGATCAGTAGGGACTATAGCAGAGGCAGCCTCCAGAGTCACCTGTCCGGCCTGGTGACCCTAGACTAGGAGCTTATCTGGTTCAGGGATGGGCCTGGAAATGCCTCAATACACAATGCCATGTTGTTTTTGAAAACGGTGACACATTCATTGCAAACTATTCTTTGTATAAGTAAATACAAAGAAGAAAATAAATCTAGGTTTATAATTATAAACATTATACATTATAATACCCAGAGATGATGGCTACTGCTGGCACAGGGATGAGCCTCCTAACAGCTGTCAGGGGCAACGGATGAAGGTTTGACCTGAGGAGACTCCTGTAGGGAGAACAGGGGGCTGAACAGGCACATAGGAGGTGCTCAATACATGCCCCACATCCATTTTCAGTGGCCAGGAGTTATCTCAGGGAACAAATGCACCAACCTCCATCACCCTCTGTCTCCCACTGATGGCCACCAGGACTATGCCATCCCTTTATTCCTGATTGAACAAGCCAGTAATTGAGAGTTCCCGTTGTGGTGCAACAGCAATGAATCTGACTAGCATTCATGAGGATGCGAGTTCTATCCCTGGCCTCGCTCAGTGGGATGGGGATCTGGTGTTGCTGTGAGCTGTGGTATAGGTCACAGACACAGCTTGGGTCCAGCATTGCTGTGGCTGTGGCGTAAGCCAGAAGCTGAAGCTCCAATTTGATGCCTTGATCTCTGGCCTGGGAATTTCCATATGCCCTGGGTGTGGCCCTTAAAAAAAAAAAAAAAAGGAAGAAGAAAAATAACAAGCCAGTAACCAATATTCTCAGACACAGATCTTTTCTTGACTGTATAACCCTTTCTTTGGGATAAATGTTTTAGAGAGGAACTGCAGGATGAAAGGGGTTTTGCACTTGATGTCCTGATATATACTGAAAAAAAGTACTCTTAAATATCAAACCAATTCCCTTTCTTTAGAAAGCATCTACTTACACATCATGTTCCTCAGTGCCAATCTCAGAGGCCAAAAAAAAAAAAAGCTCTTGTTGTTTACATTTGCATTGTGTTGATTACTAATGAGATAGAGTGCCTCTTAAAATTGCAATTTTGGAGTTCCTGTTGTGGCTTAGAAGGTTAAGAACCCGACTAGTATCCATGGGGATTCGGGCTCCATCCCTGGCCTCACTCAGGGGTTAAAGATCCAGCGTTGCCCTGAGCTGCAGTGTAGGTCGAGGATATGGTTCAGATCTGGCATTGCTGTGGCTGTGGGCAGCATCTCTGGCCCTTGCCCTCTGACATACACAGTGGGCAGTAAGGTCCAGGCTGGGGTTAGATATGGGTGGAAATGGAGGCAGGTACAGGTACCCCAACAGCCCCATACCTACCCCCCTTCAAGCCTCCATCTCTTCCCACCACTCACTGAAGTGCCCTAGCAGAACATAATGCCCTGAACCCCCTCTCATTTGACCTCTTGGTGAGCCAGTTGACCATCATCGCTCTAAAAGCTGTCTCTAGCCTAGATCCCTCCTTCCTTTACCCATACGTCCAACTGCCTTCTGAACACTTCCTCCTAGATGCATGGTCCCAAGACCCCTCAGATGCTACTGACAATATCGCCTTCCCCTAACCTGATCCTCCAGGCCTCCCCTCATCATTGAAAAATACCACCATCCACCCATCACCCAGGCCCAAAACTCCAGCATGGAGTTTTACCTCTTTAGACTCCACATCCCAGCAGCCACCAGCCTCCATTCAGCCTCCTCAGTGTCTCTATCTCCACTGCCCACAATCTGGCCCAAACCACTGTGACCTTGGTAGGAAAATGATAGCCCCCTCCTTGCTACCTCTACCTGCCCTCTCCAAGCACTGCCTGAATGATCTTTGCAAAGCATGGATATGACCACGGAATTCCCCAGCTTGAATCCCAGGCTCCCCACCATCCACCATGCTCCTTAGCCAGTCCCCAAAGTCCCTCTAGCCTGCCTCATCCCCACTACCTACCCACACAATTGTTCCGCCACATTAAGCTTCTGTTCCCCACCAGCAAGAGAGGCTGTTCCTGCCTCCCAAGCCTTGAACTCTGCTGTGCTCTCTGTCCCCCCTCTAAAGACCTACCCTCTGCCAGCCTAGGGAGCCCCCAAAACTTTCCTCCTCCCTACAAAGCCCTTCCTAATCAGCACATACTCATTCTCTCACATACACAAATATGCACACAGACACAGTCACAATCACTCACATAGGTTACATAAGAGGTATAGACATTCAGGAATGACCTGTCCTGACTGACAGTGACACTCGGTCCCCCCACTTTTGGCATCTCCAGGGCCAAGCACACACCAGGTTCCACGAATGAATTATTGCTGAGTATCTGGTGAATGAATGAATGAAGTGCACTTTCCGTCTGAGGCATGTGATCACAGGCACATTAAGGGGCAAGCTTTATTCTGTCCCCTCACAGAAAGCTGGGGGATGAAGTTGCTACAGAGAGCTGTAGCCAAGGGGGCTGTGGGGTGAGGTGAGGGAAGCTTCCGTTTTTATAGGTTTACTTTCAAAAGTGAAACTAGCTCCACCATATGTGAGGAACTGGGGTTCACTATGGTTCTCATTACCCTCTGTTGTCTGAAAGAGGAATTTTTTCTCAGGCTAGAGCACATCCCTTCAGGAACATGAACTGCTCCGGGGTAGAAATGGCAATGCCCCAGCTCCCAGCCAGCACCAGCAGAGCATAAACCCAGGGAATGATGCCTGACTCACAGATGAACTGGTTAGGATTCAGTGAGGTGAACTGGAGCTCAGACCCCGCCCCTTCCCTTGACCATGGAAAAGCCCTGCCTTCCCAGAGCCTCAGGAGGCGCCTCTGTGAAATGCATGTCAGCTTATCCTTCCTCCCCTGGCTCACTGGTTGCTGGGGGTAGGCCTCTGACACCTTGAGGTCCTCAGACACTGTCCCTCCCCCAAGGCCCTTGAACAGGGGAGGAGGGCCAAGTGAAGCCTCAGGTGTCACATTTGCTCACTGTAGCCCCATCCATGCCTGGTCCTGGTGGAAATGATGGGGAATAGACAAGGTCACAGACAAGGACAATAGGCAGTGATAGGTACTCAGAAGGTGTGAGTGGGAAGCCAGAGAACACAAGTTTCTTGGAGGAGGCGACATCTGAGTTGTTTTCCAAGTGGATAAGGGAGAGGAGCATCCCAGGCAGAAGAGAGGCTGGGAGAAGAGGACAAAAAATATGGACCATGTCCAGGGAGCCACAGGGAAGCTGGTGCTGTGGAAAGAGCAGGAAGGGCTGACAGGACAGGTGGGAGATCAGGAGGTGAGGTCACCTAAGGCCAGATCTCCCGGGTCTCAGGTCTCCTGAGTCTTGGAGGCCACATTTCAGAGTATGGGCTTATCCTGAGGGCCTTGCAGACCTAGTAGGACATGATGTATGATTTAAAAGATCACTTGAGCTCTTGTGTGGGCAACAACTGTGGGGTACAAAGAAGGCCAGAAGAGATGGTAACCCAGGCCCTGGTACCAGTTGTGACGAGGCAGAGATATGGCCAGACACCAAAGTGACAAGACTGTGAAGAGCAAGGCATGATCCATTAAATGTGGGAATTTTCTAGAGTTCCCTGCTAGCTCAGCAGGTTAAGGAGCTGGCATTGTCACTGCTGTGGCTCTGGTTAGTGCTGTGGTATGGGTTTGATCCCTGTCTCAAGAACTTCCTCATCCCCCCCAAAAAAAGTGGGAATTTTCTGGAAGTTGAATTCTACAATTCCAAACAGAAGGAGTTCCTCAGACAGTGCCCTGGTGAGCCCCCACAATCACTGCTGCCTCATCAGAGGCTCAAGCAGTGGCATAGGGACAGCTCTATACCACTGCCACCTCAGGGGCCAGCATGCTGCCCACGCTTGAATGCCCAGTGGGTGTTTGTTAAATGAACTGGTAAACAACAGAGTGCTAGCTGTGGGAGGCGAGGTAGAGGGAAGGAATGAATTTGAAACTTTTTTGTTGTTGTTGTTTTTGCTTTTTAGGGCTGCACTCGCGGTATATGGAGGTTCCCAGGCTAGGGGTCTAATTGGAGCTACAGCTGCCAGCCTACGCCACGGCCACAGCAATGCCAGAGCCGAGCCACATCTGATCCTTAACCCACTGAGTGAGGCTAGGGATCGAACCCGCAACCTCATGGTTCCTAGTGGGATACGTTAAACACTGCGCCACGACGGGAACTCCTGAATTTGAAATATGTTAAGGAGGTAGCATCTATAGGACTAGGAGGCTGAATGAATGTGGGTATAGAAAGGGGATGTCAAGCGTTCATGCATTTACTCATTCATTCGTTCTCTCACTTGACAAATATTTCTTGAATTCCCATTATGAACCAGGAATAGTGGTGAAGAGGACTTCTGTGGCCCCTGTCCCCAAGAGCCTAAAGACTTCCAGTGAGGCAGGCTTAGGCATATGAGCACACATGGGAACACATGCTGTCTGGTAGTGATGGATGACATGAAGGCATGAATCTATAGGACATGGGGGTAGAGAGTACCAAGGAGATACCAAGGAGAGGCTGTCTTCAGAGAAAGTGGTTAGAGGATGCCTTGCCAAGATAACTTTAGAAGTGCGTAGGGACCAACTGGTACCAGATTTGAGAGCCCTGGAAAGGCCCAGTCTTACTCAAGAGGGAGCCCTGGTGGACAGTGGTTCTTTGCAGATGAGAACAAAGGAAGAAGAGTCCCTCTGGGAAGGTCATGTGATCTAGTGGGTCATCCAGGGTCTCTGGGCTCTGGATTTTCAGCAGTGGATGGATGAGGCCCTGGCACTAGAAATTTTAGGGTGGGGAAAATAGGAAGGAGAACCCAGTCTCTGGAAGTAATCCCCAGGTCTAATGACTGCAGAAAAAGTGGTCCTGCAAAGGAAGAGAAAGAGAAGGGTCTGGAGAGGTGGGAGAACTGGGAGAGGGTGAGGTGTGTCTCTGGCAGGAGCTGGTGAGGGAGAGGATATCAGTGCCTTGGGGGCCCCTTTCCTTGGCCCCCCAACCCTCAGGAGGGAATTCCTGTTGTGGCTTAGTGGTAACGAACCCGACGGGTATCCATGAGGTCGTAGATTCGATCCCTGGCCTCGCTCAATGGGTGAAGGATCTGGTGTTGCCATGAGCTGTGGTGTGGGTTGCAGATGTGACTCAGATTCCACATGGCTTTGGCAAAGGCTGGGAGACTACAGCTCCAATTTGATCTGTAGCCTGGGAACTTCCATATGCCCCTGTGGCCCTAAAAAGCCAAAAAGCAAAAAAAAAAAAAAAAAAAAAAAAAAAAGACCAACCTTCAGGAGGGGGAAAGATACTCAGGAACCTCTTAAAGTCCCTCAGACCACTCCTAGGTATGTCTGTGCTACTTCTAAAGGTGAAGGACTACAGAATGAAACTGAAGAATTGGGGAGGGTTCAGGGTTGGAGAGAACCAGTGTTGTCTTATTGATGGGGCGGGCGGGGTGGAGCATGTCCTCTGACCCCAGTGTGAGGTCAGCTATCATTTCCACCTCAGCCCACTCCAGGAGAGTATCAGTATTCTAGCCCTCTTGTTGGGAAGGACTGAGCTCTGGGCCCCTTTGGCCAACATGTGCCCCAAGCCCAGGTACCCAGACCTTGCAGGGTCCTCACCCATGCTCCTAGAGGGAGGCCTGAGACTCCCCAGAAGCCAGTACCCAATGAGTGTGACAGCATGGCCTGGCTAAGAGCCCAGACTTACCCGCCAGACGATGGAAGGGCAGCCTGCCCTCAGAGCAGAGAAACTGAGGCTAGCCCACAGGCAGAGGGCCAGAGTCTAGACCCAGAAGGTGCCCCGTGACCTATGGCCTTCCCGATGGATCCCTGATCCTTTCGCTCAACCAACCCAACTCAGCAGCAGCCACTCCAGGACCTGTTTCAGATATGGGGGTCTGAAAGGTCTTTAGAGCCCATGGAATCTGAGCAGGGCGCAGGCAGTAGAGGCTTTCCCGTGTACCCGGTTTTGGGGTCAGCGTGGAAGGGAATGCATTTGCTGCTGGTTCTCGGAAAGCCGCCCTATTCCCGCGGATCCCGATCGGAGGGCAGAGAACGCCCACAGCTCTCGTGTCTTCCAGGGGCTCGCCCAGAAAGCTGGTGGACGCCACGGGTTACCGGCCTGCCCCGTTATGCGAAAGGGCGGAGCGAGCCGTGGGCGCCTCCAGGAGTGCGGGAGCCGCTGGAGGGCAGGGGGTGGGGCCCAGCCTGCCGGGGAGGAGCTGGGAGTCTGGGCGGCGGGCGGCCGAGCAGAGGGAGGGGCGGGCACCGTCGGCGGCAACAGCGGCAGCTGCGGCGCGACCTACCCGGGCAGTGACGATTGCACCGAGAGCGAGAGGTCCACGCAGCCCAGCGCAGCCATGTGAGTGTCCCCGCCGTTTCCGGGGCCGCGGGCCTGGCGAGGGTCTGGCGCGGTGGTTCTGGTACTTCCCCCGCCAGCGCCGCCGAGTTGGTCCCGGATCAGCTGTCTCGGCTGCGGCCCTGTCCCACATCGCCCCATCCTCGGGACCCAGGCCTCCGGGTGTCGTTCCTCCCCTCTTCTTGGGCGCAGAGGACGCCCACAGAAGCCGCAGCCCGCTGGCCTGCCGCACCCGGCGCTGCCTCCTTCCCTCCCACGACAAGGCCCGGTCGGCCGGTGCCCAGGGGCTCAGGGGTGGGCCAGGCCTGAGGGTGGGCCCTTGGCGCCAGCTTGGGCTCTGGCACAGATGCTTTTCGGGAGCTCCGCTGCCCTTGCCGAAGGAGAGACCGAACTGGGAATGGGGAGAGGGCGTGCAGGCCCGCCTCCGAGATGAGCTAATCTTCCTGGCCTCGCCGGCCGGCCTAAGCCTCTTTGAGGCCGGACCCGAAGTAGCCGATCCCGGTCTTGGGCCGGGCTTTTCGTCCAAATCTAGCACCACCAAGCCCAAGAGAATCGCCCCCACACGGTGGGAGAACAGACCTTGTACCTGGAAATGCGAGGCTGGTGTGGTGACTCTGCAGCAGCCAGGCCTGGGCACCTTGCAGAACTGGTCTGGGGAAGGGGCTGCTCACCACAGGGCTAGGGCTTTGGGGTAAGCCTGGCTTCAGCACCCTCTGTTCTCCTCTTCCAGTGAGGCCTGAGTCCAGCCTCTGAGTCTGACTCATCTCAACCAGTTCTGGGTTCTAATATATGTCCAGGCTGGCTGGCCAAGCACCTACTGTGTGCAGTCTAATATAACAAAAATGGTGCCTTGCCGTCGGTCTGTGAGGTTTTGCCCTTGGCCTGCAGGATTCAGTGCTGGCACAGCCTTCTGAGGAGGCTTACTGACAATCTGGCAGATGCAAAAACAGGCCCAGAGAGATTAAGTAATATTCTGAAGGTCACACAGCTGGTTTGGAGAGAGGTAGGAATTAGACTGAGATCTGAATTCTCGCTACTGCACTGTCCACTTCTGTGGCATAGAGGGTAGCTGTGTGGCTTGGGGGGTGGGAGATGAGACTTTAGAGTGAGGTACAATACCGTCCAGAAAGACAGGAGACTCAGCTTCCACTTCAACCCTCCCTCCCGGTCCTAGGGCCTGTGGGTCAGCAGCTGGAGAGGAATACCTGGCAACGGGTGGGGGTGAGGGGAGCACACAGGCCGCTGGGCTGGGTCCTTCCCGGGAGGAAAAGCAGGCAGGGAGGATGCGGCTGAGTCACTGCCGCCCCTCGCTGCTGCAGCTCGGACTAGCGCCTCTGCCGGGCCCAGCCTGGGGAGGCCACAGGGCTTCCAATGCGCGGCAGTCCCGGGAATGTGACCAGCTGACCAGGGAGGGGGCCGGCAGGAAGTGAGGCCACCCAGCCGCCTCCGCCCGGTTCCGGGGTGGGGGGTCCCAAGCCGCACCGCGCCTCCCTCCCGGCTCCTCTGGCAGCTGCGGCATGACGTCAGCAGTTGGGTTTGGGGCAGTTGCCATGGAGACAGAGGCAGGCTCTGGAGGGACCCCATTCTCCCTCAGGCCGCCCCTTGCCCAGGTTATTTTTAGCGTCTGTTTACCTCCCTCTGGGGCGGCCCGAGGCCGCGCGGTGGGGCGGGGCTGGCTCGGGGACTCCCGAGAAAGCGGCTGGGCTGACATACCACTGAGCTGGGCAGCACAGGTGGCAGGACCTCCTGTCCCACACAAGTGCACCAGTTTTGGCATGTAGAGGGTACTGGGAGAAGCAGGATCTGGGGCTACGCACACAGGCGGCCAGAGATCCATTCCCAGCTGCTGGCCATGCTGCAGGCCCCATTACCCTTGAGACCTAGGTTCTTTCCCATGTCCAGAACAGACCTCAGGACTGGCATGAGTCCAGAGTGCCCTAGCTCTTGTATGCCAGAACCCCCCTCCAGCTGAGATAGCCCTCTCCCTTAGCTAAGGGGTTCAGCTCTTTCCCTTCCCCTACCCCTAGCAGGGGAGATCCTGGCTATCCACCCCCTGGAATTGTCACTCAGATTATTCTGATGGTCATTTGGACCAACGCTTATATCCTGGACTCTGTGACAGAAGCCTGGGCAGAAAAAGAAAACTGATGGGACAGTTAGCCTATTGAGTCCAGCTACCCACTCAGTTCCAGAATCCCAGGGAACCCCCACCCTGTCCCTGGGAGCACACCCCCACTTGCTGATATAATCAGAAAGTAAGGAAGGGAAAAGGAAAGTTCTCTATGAGATAGTGGAGTTAGGGTGGACACAGACTTGAAGTTTACCCCTCCAAAAGCTCAGGATCTACCTGTGTCTGGGCAGCCCAGTTCACTCAGTCCCCAACTCATACTCAGCTCCTGCCCTCTTTTCATCACTTTGGTGCAGGGCACAGAGACTATAGCAGTGAGCAAAGCAGACAAGCCTCAGCTCCCAGAGTTCACAGTCTGGTTGGAAGACAGACCCTAAAGGAGAACTGATAACTGAGTTAAGTGGCCTCAGGGATCAGAGAGAGGAAGCTATGAGGTGCCTAAAAGGGGGAACCAATCCAGGGCAGACTTCTTGGAGGAAGTTATAGGGTAAGACTTGAAAAAAGAGAGGGAGCTGGTCAGGCTGAGAGCAGTGGGAGGAGGGTATAAGAGCAATAAGGGCTGCTGCTTAAATCCTGAAGAGGCTTACAGATATGGAGACAATTCA
Source organism: Catagonus wagneri (assembly GCA_004024745.2). Lineage (NCBI taxonomy): Eukaryota > Metazoa > Chordata > Mammalia > Artiodactyla > Tayassuidae > Catagonus > Catagonus wagneri. The sequence goes on from PVHT020000180.1 coordinate 14,410,389, forward strand.
CAAGAGCTGGAACAGAACAACCGGGTGCACCAGAGGACTGTGAGGGGAAGAGTGGCTTAAGGTATACAAGGGAAGTGACAGAGCCTGAAGATCTTGTGGGTCACGTTAGAGTCTGGACTTCGTCCTTAGGGCAGAGGGATACTCGTGAATGTTTCACAAGAGTTAAAATAGAGGGATGTTAAAGATTTAGAATCCTGAGGTTGGACTGCCTGGATTTGCATTCTGGCTCTGGCACTTACCAGCTGTATAATCTTGGGCAGATTAATAATTGCTAATAACAGTAGTTAATATTTGTTGTGTACTTACAATGAGGTACTGTGTCCACTCTAACTTCTGTACCCCACGTACAATTCTCTCTTCCCTGAACACTCTCAACAGAGGAAGTATCTCATTTCATCCTCCCAGCAGCTCTGTGAGAGAGTTGTTATTATTATTACTGTTATCCTCGTTTAACAGATGGATGTCTGCAGCCCAAAAAAGTTTAGAAATGTCTTGCCCAAAGTCACACAGCCAGTTTAGCCTCAGGTTTCTCATCTGTGAAATGGGACTAATAGGACGTAGCCCATAGGGTTGTTTCCAAAATTAAATGAGATGATGTTTGTTAATTAAGCACAGTGCCTGACATAGAAAGCACTTGGTACAGTTTTTAGCATTGTGAGATAACTGGAATTTCAAGAGGGGCAATGTTGTTATTGAATAAAGAATAGATCATAATTCCTGTTGTGGCTTAGCAGAAATGAATCTGACTAGCATCCGTGAGGACACAAGTTTGATCCCTGGCCTCGCAGTGAGCTGTGGTGTAGGTCGCAGATGTGGCTCAGATCCTGCGTGGCTATAGCTATGGCTATGGCGTAGGCCAGCGGCTACAGCTCCGATTCGACCGCTAGCCTGGGAACCTCCATATGTCTAGGGTGTGGCCCTTAAAAAAAAAAAGAAGATCATTGTGGGTTAGCATGGAGACAGGGAACCAATCAAGAAACTGTTGTAGGGTTATAGATAAGAATTGGTGATGGCTTGGACTTGAATTCTAGCCATGGGAGTGGGTTGGGTGGGCAGAATCCAGATATGGCAGGAGTGGGTAGCTGAGTAGGTGTGTGTGTGTGGGGTAACGGAAGCTGAGGGATCTGGGATGATTCCTAGTTTCTGTCTTGAACAACTGGGTAAATAGAAGATGGGGCTGTCATGGAGAGGTATAAGACTGGGGCGGGTTAGGTTTGAGGAGGAAAGTGGTGAATTTAGTTTGGGGACTTAAAGCATCCTTAGTTTGGGGACCTCAGTACATCCTTAATAACTCACTCCAAATTGTCACTGAGCTTCGGGGGAGGTATTAGGCAGACAGTTGGATAAACAAGACCTAGTTCTCAGAACGGTTTGGACAAGGAAGAGATATGGAAGCTGGCAACATTTAGATGGCATTGAGCTGTAGGAGATGTACCCAGCCCATGAGTGGGGAGGATGAAGCCCATTCGGGGATGGGGAGAAAGATCATTTGTGGGAAAATAAGATATGCAGCCAGAGAGAGGTGGGAAGCCAGGGGCACGTTGCCTCTTGAAACTCAAAAGAAGCAAAGGCTCAAGGAAGAGGAAGAGAACTACACAGAGAAAAACTTTCCTGAGATCAAGAATGATAAAGACTAAACACTGGACACTGGATTCAGCACCAGGGAGGTCACTGGTGACCTTGGTGACCACTCCAGACCAGTCAGGGGAGTGCTGGGTACAGAAGCTGGACCAGGATAGAAAGAGGAGTGCGTAAGTGTGGAGAAGAAATGGAGGTTGACATCTCTTTAAGAAACTTAGCTCTGAGGAGTTCCCATCGTGGCGCAGTGGCAAACAAATCCAGCTAGGAACCACGTGGTTGCAGGTTCGATCCCTGGCATCATCACTCAGTGGGTTAACAAATCCGGCGTTGCTGTGAGCTGTGGTGTAGGTTGCAGATGCGGCTCGGATCTGGCATTGCTGTGGCTCTGGCGTAGGCAGGTGGCTACAGCTCCGATCAGACCCCTAGCCTGGGAACCTCCATGTGCCGTGAATGCCAACCCTAAAAAGACCAAAAAAAAAAAAAAAAAAAAAAAGGAAGAAAGAAAGAAAGAAAAAAGAAAAAAAAGAAAAAGAAAAGAAAAAGAAACTTAGCTCTGAAACTTGGCCAAATGGGATAAGAGGTGGGGTAGGTAGAAAGAGACTGGGAGTCCACAGAGGAGTCATTTCTTTTTGCAGTTATTTATTTAAAGCTAACTTTATACTGAAATATAACATTCACACAGGGTACATGTCCTAAGTGTACAGCTCAATTACTTTTCACAAGGGAACACACCCATAAAGGATCATAAAATAGAGCCCAGATGAGGAAAACTAGAACATAATCAGTACCCTAGAAGCCCCTTTGTGCCCCCTTCCAGTTACTACTCCCCAAGGGTAATGTCACTGCTACTAATAGTCACTGCTATTCTGACTTCCATCACCATAGATTAGTTTTACCTGTTTTGAACTTCATATCAAGGTAATCATACATATATCCTCTTTTGTGGTGTGAAGCATACATATATCCTCTGCTTTTACACAACGTTTTATCTGTAGGATTCATCCATATCATTGCATGTAGTAGTACATTGTTTATTCTTTTTGTTGTATAGCATTCCAATATCTGCTGATGGGCATTTGGATAGTTTCCAGGGTTGTTTTCATCTTTTATGTGGGAGTGACCTTAATTCATCTTCCATGGGGAGAGAGAGAAATGGCTAGGGCCATACATGAGGACTTCTTGTGTGGGAAACAAGAGCCTGGCAGAGGTTGAGATTTGCTCTTTTCCAGCCCAGCTGCTGTGCCAACCCTGTGTGCAGATGCAAAGAAGGCAGGGGTTGGGTTGCCCAGGGTTGGTTTTTGCCAGGTAAGAGAGAAGCCAGGGAATTCCCTTGTGGCACAGTGGGTTAAGTATCCATCATTGTCACTGCAGCAGTCCAGGTTGCTGCTGAGGTGTGGGTTTGATCCCCAGTCCAGGGAACTTCCCCAAGCCGCAGGTGCAGGCGGGGCGGGGGGGGGGGGGGGGGAGGGAGAGAAGCCCAGGGTGCTGGGGATATTGGCATCAGATGAGCAATCTATAGTGGTACCTTCTGATCCAGGTTGGGGAGAAGAGCGTGTAGGGAAGGTAGGAAGGCAGAGAGAAAGGAAGCAGAGGCAGATTGTAATCTCTGTGCAGGGCGATGTCTGTGCAGTTCCAACTGTACCTCCAGCGACTGGCATGGGGTTGTCACTTAGTGAATAGTTGAATAAACCAGCTGAGGGCTCAGGAGGTCTGAGGTAGAAGGCAGGTGAGGGTGATGGAGAGAGCCTGAAGGTTGTGGTCAGTGTGGTTTTGATTTAGGAAAGGGGCATTCCAGAGACAGGTGATGAGTCTAGGGTGTTCCCATGGAGGGTGACTGCTGGGAGCAGAGAAGCCAGAGTTGGATGGGCAACCCACAGGAATGCATAGTTTCCACTGTCGGGTGCACAGCGCCCAGTCTTCAAGGAGGGAGGGGGAGATAGCATTTCTCAAACTAAGATCCTTGGGGCATCTTGCATCTGAATCTGTAGGGGGGCGGTGGGCTGGCTGGAAATGCAGACCCCTGGGCACACCCCAGCCTCTTGGGAAGAAAGTAAGCCCAGTGAGGAAAAATTGAGCAACAAGGAGCAGGAGTGTTTATGGGGTGGGTGAGCACCCAGACGTCCCTGACTAGAGCTGGATAGTGATATTCGATGAAGAGATACTGGGGGTAGGAAACGGTGAACACCAAGGGGATTCAGCCCTTGTGAGCTGGGGGCCAGAAGGATGCAGTTTCTGCTAGGGAGAAGGCCCTGGCTGGACAGTGGGACCTGATCCTCATCCCTATAGCCTGTGGGTAACTGAGCATTCCCTCTGTTGGCAGAGGGATGGGGCTGATGCATGGGGCTCTGGGACTCTCTGCACCCAATTCAGTTCCTTCTCTTCTCTCTCCTGGCAGCAACACATAACTTTGGGTTGATCCAGTCCCCTACTTTTAGCCCCTCTTTCTTCTCAGCCTCCTAGCCTGCTCAATCTCAGCGCCTCCTCTCTGCTGTCCTTTGGCACTGTCCCTCCACTCAGCACCCATAGCCTTTCCTTCTGTTCTCTCAGCCCCCACTCTCTAGCCTTCACACACTCAGAACTCCAACTGTCAGCCCTCTCAGCACCCCCTCAACACTTGCTCTAGGAGTCTCCTGTGCTAACTACACCCAATTCAGCTCCCACTCAATGTCCTCACTCTATTTATCCCTCCATATTAACCGCTGTGCTCAACTCCCTTTACCCATACTCCTGATTCAGCCGAGAAGACCCCCGTCAGTCCCCTGCCCGAGGGGAACCTCAGTCAGCCCTCCCAGAGGCTGGGCGGGCCGAGGCCACGGTGCCCCCCTGGTTTGGCCGGTCCCGCCCCATCCCGGCGGGCTGAGTCAGGCGGCAGGAACTGGGCGGGGGGCGGCGCCGGGAGGAGCTTAAGCCCAAGCCAGAGTCGCTGGGAGCGAGCACGGAGCCCAGCTGGGCCGGCACCGAGTGGCCCTGGGCCGGCGTGGACACGGGGCGGGGGCAAGCGCGGATCTTGTGGGGGGCTGTCCTGGACTTACCATGAGCGCCAAGAAGAGAGGTAGGACCTGGCCTGGGGCTGCGAAGGCTCCAGGGCTGGCTCCAGTGGGTGCGGGCAGGGTCCCGGGAGGCTGAGGCGCGTTTCGCCGGATTGGTGTGGGGGTCTTTGGAGGATCCTTTCCCGCTAAGGTCACGGGTGAAGGTGGCTGTCTGTGACTCAGTTTCCCGGTTGGAGTCTCAAGAAAGTGGAGGGGGCGGGGCACTTCTCGGCACTACCCCCCACCCTGGGAATCCCCCGGCCCGGGCGCCAGGAGGGCTCAGGCGTCTGGGCTTCTCGGAGCGGGTGGGGGCTGGAAGGGGGGGCAGCTTCCGCGGAGCGGGCGGGTCTCGGGAGCCGAACCTGCGCAGGCCGGGCGTGCGGGGCAGCTCCGCTGGACTCAAAGCACGCACCCCGCCCCGCCCCGTGACCTCCTGCGGCCTCTTGTGGTGCGGCGCGGGAGCTCCTAGTTGACTTGAGGGGAGGAGGTCGGGGGCAGGGCTGGGGAGCCTGCCCCGCCCCCGGGTAAACAAGCACTTCCGCACATTCTTCGCGCGCCCCTCCCCTTTCCTGCCCTTTCCCAGCCGGGGGAGGGTCCCCGTGCGACCCCCCTTCCTGCCCCGCGCGTCAGGCGGAGTCTACGCTTCTGCAGGAAGTGGGGGCCGAGCTGAGGCCACGCTGAGTCCGAGACCGAGTCACCCGCGGCCGCCCTGTCATTAGCGCCAGGGCCAGTGGGGTTTTCGGACTCCAGGCACCAGGCAATGCTCAGCAGGACTGAGATCCAGAGGCTGGGCCTTGGGGAGAGGGCTTCAAGGGCCCGACTGGTGCCGGACACCCTCGCTACCCTCAGGGAGCCCCGCGCGGACTCATTCCATGATGTCCCTGTCCGTGCGGCCGCAGCGCCGCCTGCTCAGCGCCCGGGTCAATAGGAGCCAGTCCTTCGCAGGCGTCCTCGGCAGCCAGGAGCGGGGGCCCAGGTACGCAGCAGAGGGGGCTAATGGGGTCAAGAGTGCTGTATGGGTTGGAGCTGGGTGTGCAAATGAGGGCTTGGGGCATGCATTCTTGCTCCTTTCTGAGTACAGTCTCTTCTTTAGGAGCTTTCCGGCCTTCAGTCCCCCGGGACCCCCACGGAAGCCCCCAGCACTCTCCCGAGTGTCCAAGATGTTTTCCGTGGCACACCCAGCCCCCAAGGTCCCACAGCCTGAGCGGCTGGACCTGGTGTACACCGCACTCAAGCGGGGCCTGACGTAAGGAAAGCCCTCCCAACCCCTTGTCCCAGGTGTCATCCCCTTTTTGCCAGCAGGAATCTTCCCCAGCCTCACACCATTTTCTCCCTGCCTGTTCCCTGGGCATCTGGAGGCAGGAGAGGAAAGCTAATTCCTATGGCCACTCCTTTCCCCAGGGCTTATTTGGAAGTGCACCAGCAGGAGCAGGAGAAACTTCAAGGACAGATAAGGGAGTCCAAGAGGAATTCCCGCCTGGTGAGTGAAGGGTTGGCATCCTGTATGCCCTTTGCTCTTGTGTTATGGGGGGCCGGGCAGGGCCAACCTGGGGGATATCAGGGCTGTTTTCTGGGGTGATTTAATCCAAGTGTGACTAGAAAATGGGTTATCAGGAAAGGCTCGGGAGTTTTCTCTCCTCGGCTTTCCCAGGCTGCAAGGACTTTCTGCCTGGGACCCAGTGCCTGCCCATGGGAGCTTCCAGTGATGGGGGTCAGAACCCACAGACATGGACAACAGGAGATTATATTGTAGTGGTACAGAGGGAGTGCCATGGTTCTTCCTGGAGAAGAGGTCAGGGCTTCCCAGAGAAAGGACCATTTCTGCTGGGTGAAGCATGACTAGGAGTTCACTGGTAGAGGGAACCATGCTGAGGAGGCACGGAGCTCTCTTCCTAGGGGTTGTAGGAAAGGCAGTGGTCCAAGGGAGAGTTCCCATGGAAGAGCTGGGGGGGAGTACTGGAGGGATCTTGGGGACCAGATTTGTGACATCAGCACCTTCCCTGCCTCCTAATGCCCCCTTCATCTCTCCCCACAGGGCTTCCTATATGACTTGGACAAGGTGAGTGTATAGAGAATGGTGTTGGAAGAGACTGACTTGGAGGGAGGTGACTCAAGGGTCCTGGGTCTCACACTCCTCCTAATGCACCTCTCCCCCAGCAAGTCAAGTCCATTGAACGCTTCCTGCGACGGCTGGAGTTCCACGCCAGCAAGGTACTTATGCAGCCTGCACGTATGCTTGCAGTGTGGATGGGGGAGCGGGTATCATAGGGGGATGCGATGATGCCCATCCGTGGGAGAGCAACCCCAGTAGTGAGTCTCAGTCCCCTCTCTGCCCCTGCATTCACCTGCCCAGATCGATGAGCTGTACGAGGCATACTGTGTCCAGCGGCGTCTCCGGGATGGTGCTTACAACATGGTCCGAGCCTACAGCACCGGCTCCCCAGGGAGCCGTGAGGCCCGGGACAGCCTGGCTGAGGCTACTCGGGGGCATCGTGAGTACACAGAGGTGAGAGATGTGTATCCGTGAGGTAGAGGCACAGGGTATGGCAGAGCCGGTGAGAGGGGACCGGTTCTTGACCTCCTCCTGTCCCTGCCCACCCCCCAGAGCATGTGTCTGCTGGAGAATGAGCTGGAAGCACAGCTGGGCGAGTTCCATCTCCGGATGAAAGGTATCAGGTGGTGAGGCAGACTGGTAGTGGGGAAAGGGAAGTGTGTGGCCTGAGACCTCTCATCTCCTTCTCCCCAACTCCCAGGGCTGGCCGGCTTCGCCAGGCTGTGTGTAGGCGATCAGTATGAGGTAGGAGGATGGGCAGGGAAGGGCTGGGATGGCAGGGTGGTGACACAAGGACTGCCTCATCCTGCCTCTTCCCTTAGATCTGCATGAAATATGGGCGTCAGCGCTGGAAGCTACGGGGCCGCATTGAGGGTAGCGGAAAGCAGGTGTGGGACAGTGAGGAAACCGTCTTTCTTCCTCTGCTCACGGAATTCCTGTCTATCAAGGTGATGTCTCTGCCCAGGACCACAGGACAGCATGATCCTGTGCCTCCATGACCCTGTGAACCCCTTATGACCCTCAAGACCCCAAGACCCTTAATCCTGTGACCCCCACTGGTTCCATGGCTCCATGAATGTATGACCCCTTAACCTTCATGACCCTGTGATTTCCTCATGACCTTCTGACCTTGTGAATATTTGACCCCTGAACTCCCATGAGGTGTGACCTTCACAACCTCAATGACTACAAATGTAGACTTCTGTTATCCCTGTGTTCCCAGGCTCCTTCAGGCCTCCGTGGCTCCATTGCCTTGAGAACTCCATTTCCTGCAACTTCCTCATGGCCCCAGGACCCTGTGACTGTCACATAACCTTTATGCATATTAAGACCTCTGATTTCCCACAATCTCATGACCCCTACACCTTTGTGATTCCACCGTGCATTCTTGGCTACAGGTGACAGAACTGAAGGGCCTGGCTAACCATGTGGTTGTAGGCAGTGTCTCCTGTGAGACCAAGGACCTGTTCGCTGCCCTACCCCAGGTTGTAGCTGTGGATATCAATGATCTTGGCACCATCAAGCTCAGCCTGGAAGTCACATGGAGGTTGGTGAGACTGAGGGGCTTGGGGCAGGGCTGAGGCTTGTGGCACCTGCTAACAGCTTCTTCCCTCTCCAGTCCCTTCGACAAGGATGACCAGCCCTCAGCTGCTTCTACTGTCAACAAGGCCTCCACAGTCACCAAACGCTTCTCCACCTATAGCCAGAGCCCACCAGACACACCCTCACTTCGAGAACAGGCCTTCTATGTGAGTCACATCGCAGCCTCCGGCCCCACCCCACCAGGGGCTTCCTGAGGGTGGTCCTGAAATGTCCTTTCCTCTCTCCCAGAACATGCTAAGGCGGCAGGAGGAGCTGGAGAATGGGACAGCGTGGTCCCTATCATCTGAGTCTTCTGATGACTCATCCAGTCCACAGCTCTCAGGCACTGCCCGCCACTCCTCAGCCCCCAGACCCCTGGTGCAGCAGCCTGAGCCTCTGCCCATCCAAGTTGCCTTCCGTAGGCCTGAGACCTCCGTTTCTGGGCCCATGGATGAGGAGGGGGCTGTGGCCCCAGCCCTGGCCAATGGGCATGCCCCCTATAGCCGGACTCTGAGCCACATCAGTGAGGCCAGTGTGGATGCTGCCCTGGCTGAGGCTTCAGTGGAGGCTTCTGGCCTAGAAAGCCTAGTCTGGGGACCTAGCCTGCCTGTACAAACAGATCCCACCCGTGGGGAACATCCTGGTCCTGTCCCTCCTGCCCTGGACCCTGGCCATTCTGCCACAAGCTCCACTCTCAGCACAGCAGACCCTGTCTCATCTGCACACTTAGACTCAGTTCAGAAGGCCATTAATTCTAGCTCTCCTGAACTTCCAGACCCCACCCACACCACTAAAAGCTCCACCTCTAGTGCCATAAGCCCTACCCATAATGCTCCAAGCCTCACTCACACTACCACAGGTTCTTCCCACGAGGCTATGGTCTCTACCCTCACCACTGCAGGCCTTACCCCCAGTACCACAGGGCCAGTCCAGACCACCACAAATCCCACCCACAAGCCAGTGCTTTCTACCCTCACTTCTGCAGCTCCTATCGCCAATACTATAGGCACAGTCCAGACCACCATAAGCCCCAGCCACACTGTTACAAACCTGACACACACTGTCACAAGCCCCATCGACAGGTGTATGGTCTCCACCCTCAGTACTGCAGGCCCTACCCCCAGTACCACAGGCCCAGCTCTGACTACCACAAGCACCACCCACACTCCTGTAATCCCTACCCACACCCCCACAAGTCCCACCCACACCTCTGCAACCCCTGCTCACAAAGCCAGCATGTCAACTCACACCACTACAAGTCCTACACCCAGTGCTGAGGGCCTAGTCCAGACCACCAGGAGTCCTACCCATCCTGACACAAGCCCAGCCCTTATAACTGTAAGCCCTTCCACTTTTCTAGACCTTGCCATGCTCTCCAGCCCCTCCGCAAACACAGACCCCACCCTCCCAGGCACTGACCCCCTCTCCTGTAGCTACCCAGTCTCCACTCCCTGCTCTCAGGCAGACCCCATAGCCTCCACCACCTCCCACCCAAGTCCTACCTGTTCCAGTTGGGATCCCCTCACAAGCCCTTCTCCAAATCCCCCAGAAGCCATTTGTCAGAGCCCAGGTTCCCCTCCTACTCCCTTTACCCCTGTGCCTCAGCATTCAGATCCTAGCCTGGCCAGGGCTACCAAGGCACCAGTTCCAGGGGCAGCCAGAGGGACTGGGGACAGGAGGCTGGAAGAGGCACTGGGGGCCCTAATGGCTGCCCTAGATGACTATCGTGGTCAGTTTCCGGAGCTGCAGGGCCTGGAACAGGAGGTGACTCGGCTGGAGAGTCTACTCATGGTGAGGAGACCTGGGCTGGGGCTGTGACAGCACAGGGAGGGCAGCCAGGCAGGGGTGACAGCTCTGACTCCCTTTACAACCCAGCAGAGACAAGGCCTGACTCGCAGCCGGGCCTCTAGTCTTAGCATCACTGTGGAGCATGCCCTGGAGAGCTTCAGCTTCCTTAACGAGGATGAAGATGAAGACAATGACGGTCTTGGAGATAGGTGAGAGGGGCTAGGTGAAGGGGAAGAGGGGAGGTGAATGCCAGGTGAAGGAGACAGGTGAGAAGAGGGAGAGGTGGTGCTAAGTGGAACACAGAGCAGTAAGACTGCAAGTGGGCAGAAGAGGATGGACTTGCTGGCAGGTGTGTCTGTGTTCACCCCTCCCGTGTACTCTTGTGTGCCATTGATGCCCATGTTTTCAACCCTGCCCAGTGCTTCTGGCCACCTCCCTCATCCCTGCAGTATCTGTCTTCCCCGTCGATCCCTATCTGCTTGTGAGCTTCCAGCTGCTCCTCTCTTCCTTGCCCTTACCTTGCACCTACCCTATGAACGAGCCCTTTCTGTGCCTCTCCTTGTGTCCTGGGTTCCCCAGCATCAACCCCCTTTGTCTCGATACCGGCTTTCCTGGAGAGCCCAGCCCCTTGGCTCTCTTTCCTGGAGCAGCATTTGCCAATTCCCAGTTAAGAGTCATGCCCAGCCTGTCCTCCCTCTGCTGCCACCCAGGCTACAGCCCTGTGCCCAGCACCCCTTGTGCCACAACATCTTGCAGTTCACACTGCTTAGGCCATCCCACCTGCAACCCTACTCCTACCCATCCCAGCCCCAGGGGTCCTAGCAGTCCTAGCTGGAGGTGGCCCTGGGCAGACTGGAGAGCCCTGCTCCCACCTGCTGGTCCCAGCCCTTCCTCCTTCTGGAAGTCCTTTGTGCACTTACCCATTGTCTGCTATTTATGCATCATCTGCTCCTCCATTCTGGGATTGTGGGAGCTTAATAAAAATACACTGGTGACCAGATGGTGATGTGTGCTCCTGGGGTGGTTGACCCCATTTTTCTCTTAGGTCCTCAAGCAGCCCGGAGCCTGGGGCTGAGGACAGCCTCAACTCACCTGGTGCCCAACCCCTCAGCACAGAGTGTGCAGCTCTGGACACTGCCTTGGTTCAGCACCTGTACCATTGCAGCCACCTCCTGCTGGTGAGGCTAGTGGTATTCCCTCCCATCCTGTCCTTGTAGCCCCTTGTCCCAGGGAGCCCTGCACTTCAATCCTGGCCCTCCACACCTCCTCCGAGTTCCACCCTTCCATATCCCAGGGCCTGGCTACTGCCAAAGGGAACACTTCCCACATTCTGTATCCCCTAGGTCTCTCCCAATGCATGCTGGGACTTGTAGTTTCTGGTCTCTCTAAGCTCTACCTTAAGGTCTGAGTTATTTGGCAACCCCTGTTCTTCAGAAACTGGGCACATTTGGGCCCCTGCGCTGCCAGGAGGCATGGGCCCTGGAGCGGCTACTGCGGGAGGCCCGAGTGCTCGAAGCAGTATGCGAGCTTAGCAGGCGATGGGATATCCCTGCCACCTCTGCCCAGGAAGGTAAAGGCTGTGTGGACTCAAGATTATGTCTGCCCCTAAGTTTCTCCCCTGCCCTGTGCCATCTATACACCTGTCACCCCACCTACCTGCTTTTGTTGCTGACAGTTTTATGCACCTCCTCACAGTGGTGCAGTTCTCAGTCTCTCGGCCCGGCTTCCTGACCTTCTGGGACCAATGCACAGAGGGACTTAGCCCCTTCATCTGCCCTGTGGAGCGGGTGCTCCTCACCTTCTGCAATCAGTACAGTGCCCGGCTCTCCCTGCGCCAGCCAGGCTTAGCCGAGGCTGGTGAGTGGGCCCCCTCTGCCCTCCTTTCTCAGCTCCCCAGTGATGGGACCTCAAGGAAAGCCAGGTCTGCCTACACAGACTTGCTGAGCTGAGCACTGTGAAGAAAGCGAAGGCTTATGCCTCAGCACAGAAGGGCCCAGATGGGTAGGATCTGGACAGAGGGTCCCTGAACCTGACCTTGGGGTGGGAGCTTTCTTCCCTTTAAGGACCAAGATCCATCCAAACCTTGAGGCCTGTGGCCCTGCCTCCCACAGTGTGTATCAAGTTCCTAGAGGATGCCCTGGGGCAGAAGTTGCCCCGGAGGCCCCAGCCAGGTCCTGGAGAGCAGCTCACCGTCTTCCAGTTCTGGAGTTATGTCGAAGCCTTGGACAGCTCCTCCATGGAGGCCTATGTGACTGAGACTGCTGAGGAGGGTGAGGCAGTGGCCCTGGTCACAAAGTGGCCTGACCCTGTGGGTGGGTCTAAAGGTGTGTGGATTAAGGACCTGTGGGTACAAAAGTCCTCACCCCAGGAGGCTCTTTGCCTGCCACCTTGTTCCAACCCTTGCCTGGCTTCCTTCTTTCAGTGTTACTGGTGCGGAATCTGAACTCAGATGACCAGGCTGTTGTGCTAAAGGCCCTGAGGTTGGCACCTGAGGGGCGGCTTCGAAGAGATGGGCTCCGGGCCCTCAGTTCCCTGCTTGTCCATGGCAACAACAAAGTTATGGCTGCTGTCAGTACTCAGCTCCGGAGCCTGTCATTGGGCCCTGCCTTCCGGGAAAGGGTAAGACTTGGGCAGGGCTCCCTTGGGGGCAGAGGCTGGGGTCTCAGGCTCCCAGTATCTGGCTGAGTCTGCTTTCCCACCCTTACTCAGGCCCTACTGTGCTTCCTGGACCAACTAGAGGATGAGGATGTGCAGATGAGAGTAGCTGGCTGCCTGGCCCTGGGCTGCATCAAGGTGACCCCTGCCAATCCACTCATCCTTTCTCTCCCCTCCCAGCTCCCCAAGCCCTGGATCCCGATCCTTTCCTACCTGCTTCACCAGGCCCACCTCAATGCTCTCTCCCTGGGTTAGGCTCCTGAGGGCATTGAGCCCTTAGTGTACCTGTGCCAAACGGACACAGAGGCTGTGAGGGAAGCTGCTCGGCAGAGCCTGCAACAATGTGGTGAGGCTGGGGAATGGGAGCTATGGGTCAAGTTGAGTTCTGGAACATTTTGGCTGCTGGGGGTAGGGGTGAGTTGGGGTCAGGGCTGGGAGGTCATGGCATGCATGGAACTGGGACCACTCCTGACCTTATCCTTATCCATTACAGGGGAAGAGGGTCAGTCTGCCCACCGACGGTTGGAGGAGTCACTGGATGCCCTGCCCCGCATCTTTGGGCCCGGCAGCATGGCCAGCACAGCATTCTAGTTTCCACCCACTGGCCCCCAGTGCCCCCCCCCCACTTTCAGGGCTTACGAGGCACTGGCAGGGAGGGTGAGGGCTGGCTCCAGACACCCCTCCCTCACAGATTCTTATCAATGAAAATCTAATATATTCTTCTGTTGTCCTTGGGGTTGGTAGAGTTAGTGCCGCAGTCAAGTGCCTCCCAGCCTCGGCTCAGCACACTTGCCATAGATCAGTGTCCCGGGCCCGGCCACCCTGCCTCTGCCCCACCATTTCCCTTGGTTTTGTATTTTATTTACAGAGTTTTACAGAGAATAAAAAAACAAAATGCCTTTCCTACAGAGCCTGGACTGGTGCACTCCTGACCTTCTGCTCCAGCACCTTCTGGCTATGGCCCTTGCTGACACTAGTGTGTTCACACTCCAACTATGACAGTGGCATGTGCTTTGCCCTGGAAATCTGGGTGGACGAGAGCCCCAGAGACTAGAACTGGGCTTGGAAAAGAGGGCCGAGGAAGAGGGTGGTGAAGTGTTGCTGAGGAGGCCCATCCTGCAGGTAGGAGTGCCCAGGGCCTGAAAGCTATGGGTCTAGGCTGGAGCTGAACTGTGGAGTTGGCCTACAGCAGCCCACAGACGGTCCCAGTCCTGGGAATGTGTCCCTAGCAGCCAGCTCCTTTGGCCAGGAGCCAGAGGAAACCCACAGGAAAGGTGTGTGGGTGGCTAGTGCTTCTGGCCACCAGGGGGCAGCAGAACCCCATGAGGGAATGCCAGGCTTCTGGGTCTTTGCCTCTGCCTTGGCAGTTTTCTATGGCCAGGGCTGAGCACAAGAAGTTCCTAGAGCACTGGGTACTTGAGAGAAGATTCTTGTAGAGGGGAAGAGCTGGGGCCTGGGAAGCAGACGACCGGATGGCTGCCTTGTGACTGTAAACAGTAAGTCCTTCCTCTCCCTCAGCCAACTCTTTGTAATGACGAATCTGACTGAACCCTACAGCCTCCCCACAGCCAGTAGACCTGTGCTGTTTCAGGAAAGGGAACTCCAGGGAGAGGGCTCCCATGAGTTTGTTAACCCCAGAACATTAAGAGTTCAGTGAGAGGAACCTGAGGGTGCAGTGGCAGGACTTCAGGATGGCAGGCCTATTCCACAGAGGCCTTGAAGGAGGCCTGTACTCAAGGCCAGAGGAACAGGTCTTCCATCCTTCCCCCTCCTTCCAGAGCTTCATTATCCAGGGGCAAAGGAGTAGGGCCCTCCCTACTCCCTCAGCCCACTCTGGTGTCCCAGTACCTGTGTCTATAGCATAGCAGTGTGACACCCTGGGGAGAATGTATGCCTGCACTCAGGAAGAGCCAATGAAGTGTCAACACTTCTCCCCTCAGGGGTGACCCAGATCCCCAGAGAGCCCTGCCCCCCCACCGTGTTTTCGAGCTGTGTATGAAATAGTTTGGCTGGGCTTTTAACCACCTGCTGGGGAAGCCAAGCTGAGCAGGAGGGGAAAAAACGGCAACAGGAAGGCGCACAGGAAACACCTGTGTGTGGATGCAGGTGGTTCATTCCAGTTGGGTGGGGGTGGGGGCAGGCAAGCAACCCTCAGGACATCAGCACAGCCCTCTGCTCCCTCTTCAACCATGAAGGGTGGCATGGGAGGGGTGGCGCAGGTCCATTTTTTGGGTGATTGACTGGGGTGGTAGGGGGTGGGGAAGGCAAGCAAATAATAGAGGCCAAGCCAGCACCCAAGGCTAGCCACGGCCTGGGCTTGACCCAAGATCCCCTGCAGCGGGGTTGCAGTCCCAGAACCACTCCTAGAAGCCCCTCAGACCTGAGGCCCCACAAGAGGCCCACTGATAAGGCAGGACTGTCCACTGGCATCCAAAGTGTGGCCTGTGTGGCAGGGAAAGAGGAAGTGAACACTGGCTGACCAGGTCCTGGGAAAGTGCAGGCAAGGGTGACTGGGTCAGCACGAGCTCACTGCTCAATCCACAGGAGAGGACAAGGCCTAGGCAAGAAATGTAGGATGGAAAAATATCCCAGCCAGGGGTCAACTGGGGCTGTCATTGGAAATTTGAGTGGCCCTACATCTCTGCTTTCCAGTTCTGGGAAGGGATAGAGCATCTAACTCTGTCCTCTAAAAGAAGAGTCCCGAGTCTAGAACCTAGGATTCAGCTCTAGCTGAGGGTGGATGTGAGGGTGAGGGTGGGCAGGAGCTAGAAGTAGGGTGCTATGAGGTACAACTGAATGACGGTCAAAGTCAAGATAAAAAGAGCCTCGGGGCTTTGCCCATCTAGCCTACATAGCTCAGAGCAGTGTGGATCTGCACCAGAGCAGCCACCCAGCCCCTCTCCATCAGTGACTTGAAGCCAGGCTGGATGGCCTCCTACCTCCGGACCCAGGTCCAGGTCTGTGAGACGGTAGAGGGCAGAGAGCCCTCGTCCTCCCAGCACCCCCTGTACACCCTGCCCTCCTCCAGCACACACAGCCTCACAGGTGCCTCCCATGGGTCTTTCCGCAGGGCAGAGCTGCTCCCAACATGCCTCCCACCTCCTACCCTGCTGTCACACGGGTTCAGAGAGGCACTCTCTCACTTGTGTGACTCTGGACAATTGAGAGTCTACTGCCTCAGGTGATGGGAGGTTGATGACACCATTGGGAGTCAAAGGCACCAGGGCAGGGAAAGCCTGGGCCAGCTGTCCTGTGGAACCTATGCCAGCCTCTGTGAGGGAACAGAAGGAAGTAGGCCTCCGAGGTCTGTCCCATCAATCAAGTCCATCAAGGCCACAGCAGTGCTTTGGCCACCATTGTTAGGGCTCTCCCCAGAGGAAACTAATGAGCATGCGCTGTAAAAAAAGGGGGCCAGGCTGAGGTAGACCAGGATAGAGTTTATTGTGTTGGTGGTCACTGGAGGCTCCCCTCATCCCCTCCTCTCCTTTGCCCTCTTCCAACCTTACCTTCCTCCAGTTCCTCATTCTTCTTCCTCATGTATTCAAAGCTGCAGAGAACCAAAAAAAGAAGAAAGAAAAAAGGCATGTTGGTAAATGCAAAGAAGCAGATGGGTTGGCACGTGGGAAGAGAGCCGCTTCTTTGTCTTGCCCACAGAGCGGGGGTGCCTTCCTTGTGTGCTTCTGCCTGGCGTGTGGGTACAATTTACTGAACCCTTGGCATATGACATGCTTCCCCAACGCCCAACAGCCCTGGAGTGCTCTATTCAGACCATCCCTCACCCATGGGCAGAAAGCTCTTGGCTTAGCTGCCAGACCTGGCTCTTCTGGGCATAGGTAACATAGAAGGGTGAGCTTGGGAAGGATTCCCAGGCCTATACAAACTGCTAAGTAAGACCATCTGTTGTTTGGAAAATAAGACTGTCACTGACCTGCAAGAAGGGGCCTCTTATTTCAGAAGGCTGCAACGGGGTGATGGTCACAGTTTGAGTTTGATGTCAATGGTCAAGCCTCACTTATCTCTGAAGACACCCAGGGCATATGGATCTTCCATGAATTCTGACATGTAACAGCTGAATAAGCAGATGAATTGTCATCCTAACACCTACGTTTCTAGCTATTTCCTCTGAATCTCCTTACAACTTTCTCCTCTACCTCCTTCTCCAGCATCCTCTAACAAACATTCCACAGGCTTTCATCCTAGGCCCATTTCTCTTGTCTCTTGGAACACACTCCCTGAAACCACCTCATTCATTTCTCTGGCTTCCACCTATACGCCGAGGCTGTGTGCCAAGGATTCACACAGCTCTTACCTCAACAACAGACCTCCATAGTCAACTGCTGACTGGACACCTTTAGAACAGCATGCTCCAAATCAAACTTAGCTCCTGTTTCTCCTCCAGGGCGCTTGGGGTTACCAACTGCTGAGGTAACCCACACAGCTGGGCCTTATCCTTGACTCTTTCCCCTGTCCCCTCATCCCAACCATCAGAATTTTCTCAGTTAAATGCCCTAAATATTTCTAAATTCTGTCTGCTTCTCTTTATCCCCATGGACATCACTAAGTTTCAGGACATGTTGACCTCTCACTTAAATACCAAAACTGCCCCCTCCCTGTCTTCTTCCGTCCATTCTCCAAGGTGCAATGTGATTGCTAAAAACATAAACCCACCACTGCAGCCTCTCTTAGGGAAAATTCCAGCTCCCTCAATGTGGTTCACAAAAATTTTAAGTGTGTTCCTCTCTCCAGCCTCACTTTTGCCACCGAACTTCTCAGGAAAGTGGGGAGTGAGCTTGCTGGCTGTACCAGCACCTGAAAGCCTGTGTCCCAGGCAGAGCTGTGCTATGTGGGGGAGGAGGCCAGTAGAGCCAGATGGTGGCCCCTGCAGCCTGGAGCTGATGAGCGCAGGCCTCTGTGAGTGCATGAGCCAGCTCCAAACATGCTTGGTCTTTATTTAACTATTTCTTTTCTTTTCATAGCCACACCCATGGCATATGGAAGTTCCTGGGCCAGGGACCGAATCTGAGCTGCAGGTACGACAAAGGTGGATCCTTTAACCCACTGTGCTGGGCCACGATTGAACCTGAGTTTCTGCAGTCAGATTCTTAACCAACTGCACCACAATAGGAACTCCAACATTCCACATTTGATGGTACAGATACCTCTTTCTTCCCTCAGTGTAAATGTTCTAATACAAATATTTTTGTTAACTGCCCCCCACCAAAAAACAACAAAAAAAGAAAAAGCACAACAAAAAAATTTGGACCTTACCAAACTACCTATAGGGCTTGCTTGCCCCTCTGTGGTACACTCTTCCCACCCCGCGTCTTGCCTTGGTAATGCCTGATAGGTCTCCTGATAGGCTTCAACCTAGACATCACAGATTTCTTCAGGAACCTTCCCTTCCAATATACTCCTGTCACAGAAGCCCGCATTTCCCCTGGTATAGTGCTAGGGGAATCACACCCAATTGCAACTGCTCATTTACTTTGTACCCCAACATACACATTATATACATCTGTAAGTATTTGCTGACTATTCCTTCTAGTAGGTAACAGGCACCACCTAATCTGGGAAAGATGATTGGTGCCTTCCCTGTAGAGCCTAGTCCAAGTTTTTGTTTTGTTTTTCCTTTTATAGCCACACCTCCGGTATATGGAAGTTCCCAGGCTAGGGACTGAATCAAAGCTGCAGCTGCAGCTGTGGCCTATGCCTCAGCAACAGCAATGCCCAAATCTGAGCCACATCTAAACCGCAGCTTGTGTTAAGTTTAACCCACTAAGCAAGGCCAGGGATCGAACCTACGTCTTCACGGATGCTTTGTGGGGTTCTTAACCCACTGAGCCACAACAGGAACTCCTTGTTTTGTTTTTAAATGGCCTTATTGAATTTTAGTCCATGCACCATACAATTCACCCATTTAAGGTATAAAATTTGAGAGTTCCTGGGTAGCACAATGGGTTAAGGATCTTGTGATGTCACTGCTATGGCTCATTTCACCACTGTGGCACAGGTTTGCTCCATGGCCCAGGAACTTCTACATACCGCATGTGTGGCCAAAAATAAATCAATAAATAAAATGTACAATTTAGTGGCTTTTGGTATATTTACAAAGTTCATCAACACAATCTTAGGTATCATCACTAGGGCCTCTGCATCCCCTTCTCTTTCCCTTTGCCATCACCCAGGCCCTGAGGCAACCACTAATCTGCTGTAACCACAGATCCTATAGATTTGACTATTCTGGTTATTTCTTATATGAATTAGGTTACATCTTCCCAACTTACCCAATTCTGAGATTCATCTGAGAATGTCCCTGGAGATTTAAATTCAGAGATCAGGGAAACTCTTTTTTATTTTTATGCTTTTTAGGGCCACACCAGCGGCATATGGAAGTTCCCAGGAAAGGAGCTGAATCAGAGCTGCAGCTGCCGGCCTACACCATAGGCAGAGTAACATCAGATCTGTGCCACGTCTGCAACCTACACCACAGCTCATGGCAACGCCCAATCCCCAACCCCCAACCGAGTGAGGCCAGGGATCGAACCCACACCCTCATGGATGCTAGTTGGGTTTGTTAACTGCTGAGCCACAAAGAGAACTCTGGAATCTGTATTTTTTTTTTTTTTTTTTGTCCTTTCATGGCTGCACCCACAGCATATGGAGGTTCCCAGGCTAGGGGTCCAGTCAGAGCTGCAGCCACCGGTCTACACCACAGCCACAGCAATGTGGGCGTCTGTGACCTACACCACAGCTCACGGCAAGGCCGGATCCTTAACCCACTGAGCAAGGCCAGGGATCAAACCTGCAACCTCATGGTTCCTAGTTGGATTCGTCTCCACTGCGCCACGATAGGAACTCCTGGAATCTGTATTTTTAACATGGGATCTTCTCTATTTAATCAGACTGCATCTGCCTTTACTGTCTCCAGCAACCAAGGCCAAATGTATAGTAAGTGGTCAACAAATAGCTTTTCATGAATGCCTGTAAAACTTATCACAATCAAACATTTTGAGTATGTTGAGTCCCCTTGTTGGGGACAATACAGGGAGGGAGAAAGGAGGTCAGACTAGTGGAGGAGGCAAACTGAATCCACAGAGGCCAGAGGGGGCAGTTAGAAAGGGGCCTGTGGAGTGGCTGAGGAGTTTGTGATTTACCTCCAGAGCACTGGGGAGTCATCCATGGGCTTGAAGCAGGGGAATTTTGTGATCACATCTGGGCTTTGCAGTTGTGTAGAGGGAGGAGGCAGGAAGCAGTGAGGAGTCTAAAGCTGTGGTGATAAGTGATAGTGCCTGAGCCAGGTTGGAGACAGTGGGGATAGACAGATTCGAGTGAAGAGATATTCCAAAAGCAGAATGGACAGGATTTGGAGATTGATGGGATGTGGGAGATGAGAGAATGAAGCCCAGGATTCTGGCCCGTGTGGTGTATGGATGATGGTATCTTTCACTGACAAGGGGGGAGTGCTGGAGAAGCAAACTGAGAGTAACAAGGCTCATAAGGGTGGCCTGGGAGCCAACCAGAAGAAAGTGTCCAGAAAGAAGCTGGATAGGTTGACCTGGGGCAAGAAGAGAAAGGTGTAGTCTAGAAGCTAAAGCTTGAGAGTCATCCTTGCTTTACTGTGAAGTCTCATATGACTACAGCCATGTTCATGACCATTCTGCTACTTCCATACCTATAGCCCATACCTTTTACTTGCTTCTCCATCCTTGACTTCTACCTACTAATGTGCATCAAGTTTAGAGTCTGTAGACTAATATGAGACAAAACATAAGGCACTTAAGGGCTAGGGACATCATTTCTCTCCAGTATTACTTAGCCTTGAGCATAGACCTAGGCATTGAGCAGTTATTAGGGCTTACTTATAGATTAATAAGGCATGACTTCAAATAATCTCTACCATCTGCTTTCCAAGTGTCTGAAATTTCCACCATTAAAGTCTTTTCTTTAGATTAAGGCAGTAGTGTCCAACTTGCATTAGAGGCAGAAACCACACCCCCCTACCCCTCAACAAATTGGAAAAGGGGGAGAGAATGAGAGAGCAGAGAGGCCCACAGCCTGCCTGATAGACCTCTTTTTCTCTTCCCTTTCCTAAGCAGCCCCTGAGCTAAAACATCATATCCAGAAGATTCCTATAAATAATGGAAATGTTACATATCAGAGTGAGGAGCCCTGAGCAGCCAGTGAAAGAACAGGAAGAGAGTGGGGCTGGCGGGAAGATGGAGTACTCGTCTTGGCCTTTCTCTTTTGTTTTGTTTTGTTTTTTTTTTTTTTGGCTGTGCCCACGGCACACAGAAATTCGCAGGCCAGGGATCAAACCCACACCACAGCAGTGATGCCAGTCATAGCACTGACAACACCAGATCCTTAACCACTAGGCCAACAAGGAACACTTTCATCATGATTTTGCCAACAAGTTACTGGATGACTCTGAGCAAGTCACTTCACTTCTACTAGAGTTTAGGATAAAACTATGGCTGGCTCTTCAAAAAGAACTGTGAACACCAACTGAAAGGGCAAGCATGAAGGTGTTTTTGCAAAGTGAAAAATGTATGAATGAGATTATTAAAGGGTGGTCAATGCATATCTGAAAAATGCAGTTAAGATCACATAGAACAAAAGTAATCTACTTCGCAAATATTAGATGTAGGCCTAGGCAAAGTCCTTTAGACTTTGGAAAGCTGTAGTTTGAGCTGAGAGATAAAAAATAAATAGAATTTTGGGAATTCCCTGGTGGCCTAGTGATCCTAAGGATCTGGTGTTGTCACTGCTGTGGCGCAGGTTCAATCCCTAACCTGGGAGCTTCTGCATGCCGAAGGTATGGGAAATAAATAAATAAACAGGGTGTTTACAGGGGCCTGAAGAAAGCAGACATCAATAAGGAAAAAATTTCCTGTGGTCTGGGTAGAAGATGATGCAGAAAGACAGGGTTTTAAAATTCAGGAGAAAGTGGTTGGCCTTGACAGTTGACATTAAATTTTCCAAATATAACATTTAGTATCACCACATCCTAGTCCAAAAGTGTGGGATGACTTGCTGCCCCAACACTCTTGTCCCCTTTCATACCCTTATGTGCCTCTGCATTGATCGTTAATGCCTTCTGATCCTTTAACACCCAGTTAAAATGAGTTACCCCTAGGGAACAACTGCACCTTTATCTATGTATGAGTCCATTTCTTCCCATGTTGCCATGAGCTGTGGTGTAGGTTGCAGACACGGCTCAGATCTGGTGTTGCTGTGGCACAGGCCGGCAGCTGCAGCTCCAATTCCCATTCAACCCGTAGCCTGGGAACTTCCATATGCCCCAGATGCAGCCCAAAAAAGACAAAACAAAACAAAACAAAAAAAACAAAACAAACAGGAGTTCCCATCGTGGCACAGTGGAAATAACTCCAACTAGGAATCATGAGGTGGCGGGTTTGATCCCTGGCTTCGCTCAGTGGGTTCAGGATCCAGTGTTGCCATGAGTTGTGGTGTAAGTTGCAGATTCGGCTTGGATCTGGTGTTGCTAAGGCTGTGATTAGAGGCCAGCAGCTATAGCTCTGATTAGACCCCTAGGCTGGGAACCTCCATATGCTGCGGGTATGGCTCTAAAAAGCAAAAATAATAATAACAATAATAATAATAACAACAATTCATTAATTGTTTTTTGGTTTTGTTTTGTTTTTTTCTAACCATTCTGACTGTTAAACTTTAAGGGCAGGGAACACATCTTGGATCATCTTTGTATCCTCAATGCCTAGAAAGGAGCTGAACACAGCAGGTATTCAATAAAGGTCTGCTAAATTTTTTGTCACACATGTCCTCAATAGAGACAGAGGCAATGGAAGTGTTCAGGTGTAGCTTTAGGTTTTACCCCCAAAGTGGGTGGGAAGAGTCTTGCCTATTGTTAACTTAGAAAATCCGCACATTTCTCCGCAATTTGTTGATTCTCTTGCTTAATGAGTTCCTACCCCACCCCCCCAAAAAAAACTAAGTTAAGATTATTGCAAACATTACACAGGAGCAACAGTGAGAACTAAATGAGATCTTGGAAACAGAACTGTTCTCCTGAGAACCATAGTATAAAGTACACTTTTCTCGCAGGCCAAGGAAAATCTGGTAATTCTATTAATCTAATCACACTGTCCATCAGAAGGTGGATTTGGGAGTGAGAGTAGGTAACAAGGAACATAAAAATAAAAGAAACAGCAAGTCCCCTTGTGGGTTAAGGATCAGGCATTGCTGAACAGGTTCGATACCTGGCCCGGGAACTTCCACATGCCATGGGTTCTTGCCCCCCCAAAAAAAGAACCAAAAAAGATAAAATAATGATAGTTTACATTTTTGGTATGATTACTGGTGCCTATAACTATGCCTAAAGTTTTACTTGCATTTTCTCATTCAGTCCTTACCACTTTGAGAAATACAATTATCATCCTATTTTATAGAGAAGAAATCTGCAGTTGAATTGTTACTCAATAATTCCTCCAAGATCACACAGCTAATAAGAAGCCAAGGCAAGACTCAAATGCCGGACAATCTTACTGCAGCATCCAGAGGGTGCTATTAAACATTTAAGTTATATAAATTACACCTCAATCTAATTAACTGCTCACCAAAGCTTTCTAGTAATATGGCTTCCCAGAAGGCTCTCCTATGGAGAGAGAACATGCCTTTTGCTAGCATGTGAGCACCGGTCCACTTTCCACTTAGTAAAACGTCACTCTGCTTGTCAGTCAAGCTGCTGTGAAGCTGATGAGTCTCTAAGTAAGCTCAAGGGCACCCTCAAAGCTGAGGGCCAGATCTTGGAAAGTGGTAACTTCACCAGTGCCATGTAGAAAGCTGACAGCCTTCTAACATGAACTCCTGTGGACTACAAACCTGAGACAATCAATGGGAAGAGCACTTTCCTAAATCACTGGGTGGTTTTAAATCACACAGTTTTCATTGGTGAGACAATCTGAGACAGTACTGCAGAGAACAAACCTGTCCTTATTTTTATCATTCTACCTGTTCCACATGCTCTCATCATACTACTTTTCCTTCTCGGCTTGTTTCTTTCCAGCCTGAAACATCCTATCCTTTTCTGTACCTTAGTCTTTGGGACCAATTCCACAAAATAGGACATATCACCATTTTTTACAAAAAGAAAATGTTTCCTTTTGTTCCTCATCATTTTCTTAGCCGTGTCAAAGTAGCACATAGGATTTTTGTCTTCAGAGTACATGCCCTAAGGCCCATTGGACCCCAAACCTGGCTTCTAATTGATGCCTCAAAGGTCATATAGTCATAATTATAGCTGATATTATAAATATAGTAGTCTTAGTCTGCTAGGACTGCTATAACAAAATACCACTAACTGGGTGACTTATAAACAGCAGCTATTTACTGCTCACAGTTTTGGAGGCTGGAAACCTGAGGTCCAGGCATCAACGTGGTTTTATATATATATATATATATTTTTTTTTTTTAATTGCTTTTTAGGGCCACACCCACAGCATATGGAGGTTCCCAGGCTAGGGGTCGAATTGGAGCTGTAGCCGCCAGCCTACGCCACAGCCACAGCAACACCAGATCCGAGACACGTCTGCGACCTACACTGCAGTTCACAGCAATGCCGGATTGTTAACCTAGTACTAAGCGAGGCCAGGGATTGAACCCAAAACCTCACGGTTCCTAGTCGGATTTGTTAACTGCTGCGCCACGACAGGAACTCCTATATATATATTTTATATATGGTCATATTCTGGTGAAGGCCCTTTTCCTGGTTCATGGTTGGTGCCTTCTTGCTGTATCCTCACATGGTGGAAGGGGCTGAGGATCTCTATAAAGCCGCTTTTTTTTTGGGGGGGGGGCAGTGCACCTGAGGCATGTTCCCAGGCTAGAGGTCGAATTTGAGCTGTAGCTGCTGGCCTATGCCACAGCCACGGCAACGTCATATCCATGTTGCATTTGTGACCCACACCCCAGCTTACAGCAACGCTGGATCCTTAACTGGATGAGCGGGGCCAGAGATTGAACCTGTGGCCTTATGGATACTAGTCGGGTTCACATTACCTGAGCCACAGTGGGAACTCCAGAAGCTAAGAATTTAAATGCAAGTGAGTTTTGTTTCTAGTACATAGTTCCTAAGTATACCAGGAGCTGTTTGGAGTAGAGGGCTGAAAAAAAAAAAAAGTAAATATTGTAGATGTGTCTGGTAATTCCTCTAAGTTCATCTTTTCTTTCTTTTCCTTTTTGGCCATGCTCTCAGAGCATGCAGAAGTTCCCTAGCCAGGTATCCAGCCCTGGACACAGCAGTGACCCAAGCCACAGCAGTGACGATGCCAAATCCTTAACCCACTGAGCTACCAGGGAACTCCCTAAGTTTGCCCTTTCTTGCTGCTTGAGTCCTCAGGTTGGTAAGAGACAACTGGAATCATTTAGTTTCTAGAAAAAGAGGTCCCATGTAAAATTTCCAAATACCTCTAGAACACTCACATAAGGCAAGTACCTGAGATTAGAAATCAGAAAACTTGGGTCCTGGTGCTGAAAAACCAAATTACCCTTTTTTTTCATGTCTGTACCCAAATGCTGAATGTTGCTGGAGAAAAATCACACACTGGGCCAACTGGTTTAACTTTAAAACTCATGATCACAAACTTTAAATGGGTACTGATTTCACCAAGGCAGCCCTACTAGGAAAACTGCAAGCTTGCTTTCTCTCTCCCCTGTATTTGCATCCATCTTCACATTTGTAACCCTAATTACCACAGTAGAAGCATCCTGTTCCTATCCAGGGTCAGTCCTCCCAGTTTACTTATACCCTTCCATGGATTTCACCCTGATTTAAGTCAAGCAAACCTTTCAGTCTCTTGTATCACTTCCTATTAACATGCTCTGGAACCCTTTCATCTTTTTTTTTGCTCCTTTTGGGGCCACACCCGCGGCATAGGCTAGGGGTCCAATCAGAGCTATAGCTGCTGGCCTACACCATAGCCACAGCAAACGGAGGATCTGAGCCACATCTGTGACCCATACCACAGCTCATGGCAACGCCGGATCCTTAACACACGGAGCGGGGTCAGGGATCAAACCCGCAACCTCATGGTTCCTAGTCGAATTTGTTTCTGCTGAGCCACAATGGGAACTCCCGGAACTTCTTTTAACTCTTTCCTCCAAGTCAGAGGTCTTATAAACTGACAAGCCCAATGTGCGGTTTAATCGGCTTACGCTTTTTTTTTTTGGTCTTCTTAGGACCGCACGGGTGGCATATGGAGGGTCCCAGGCTAGGGGTCAAATGGGAGATGTAGCTGCCTACACCACAGCCACAGCAGCGCTGGATCCGAGCCTTATCTGCAATCTACACCGCAGCTCACAGCAATGCCGTATCCTTAACCCACTGAGCAAAGCCAGGGATCAAACCCATGTCCTCATGGATCCTATGAGCCAGGACGGGAACTCCAGCTTATGCAATTTTAAAACATCTGACTTAGCTGCCAACACCTGGAGATTTTACACACACACACAAAACATCTAGATTTTTTTAAAAAAACAAAGCAAAGCAAACCCAGATCTGTCAATACTGGGTTAGCATTCTCATAATGGAACAATCAGCTCAATGGAACTGAAGTGTCCCCTTGACGCTGGGTCCATTTGTTCCTGGTGATCTAAGCAAAGGGAGTAAAGAATACAGTCCTGAGTCGAATTCCCATAAGAGCCAAAGCTCTCCTCCCTGAACCATCAGAACATCTTCCAGTCTTCGGTGAACTTTGTCAGCTGGGTAGACTCCACAGGTGCATGGAAAGGATGGGAGGGCGATCGCATGGTGAGGGGCTGAAGGACTCCGCCCACAGAGAGCGTAATAGCTCTAGGGCAAAGACAAGAAATATGTTTTAAAATACATTATTACACCGCGCCGAATACAAAACACTACTATGATAGCGTAAAAGCATGAAGTCTGGCCTTCCACTGGCCTCTCCGGGCTAAAGTGGCCTGTGCCCTCGCCCCCTTCTGTGATACCCCGTATTAGTAGGCCCTCTTGTAGGGCGGAGACATGCCTAAAGCCGCTGGGCAATGACTGCCCTTCTCGCCGTGGCTAACGGGCGTTGGATTGTTTCTGAGGAGCTGGGAGTCAGAGGGGATCCGCCCGGCCTTACCCGGTGGCGGGTAGCAGTGCCGCGCTCGAAGGGCGGGGGCGGGTCCCGCCCGACTAGGGCGGAGACTGGGGCCGCGCCCCGCCCAAGAACCGCCTCAGCCCCACAGCCTAGTCCCGCGCGCGCTTCCTCCAAACACCCTCCCCCCCACCCCGCCCTTACAGATTCAGGGCGGGAGACTGCAGCTGAGGAACCAGGTCAACAGGGCTAGGTTCCTGTACCGCCCAGAGGTGACGGCCCCTGCCCAGGAAGCCCCACCCAGCGGGTACCCAGAC